>JAWNNX010000126.1:217500-278786 GCA_035044505.1 Zaprionus lineosus
GACCACCAGATGCTGGCGGCGATCCGGAGGCAGCGGTACCCGCACATTTATTGCATCCGGGAAAAGTAAAAAAGGTAAATTAGGAGATCGGCAATAAAAATAATAATATTTATATAGAATTAATTCTAAGATAAAGCATAGCAAATATCGTGAATCTAGTATAACTAGTAAATCCCTTAATTCGCAGGATATCAACAAGCTGCTTGGCATAACGCCCTCGGATATCGACAAATACTCGCGCATAGTGTTTCCAGTTTGCTTCGTCTGCTTCAACCTTATGTACTGGATCATCTATTTGCATGTGAGCGATGTTGTCGCCGATGATCTTGTCCTGCTTGGAGAGGAGTAAGCGGCCAGCCACTTAAGGAGGCGACGGCTGTGACAAAGGCAACTGAACAGCGCACAAAAAAGTCAAACTGTGTGAAGCGCTGAAAAACAAGAAGTAAACCGAAATCAAGAAGTAATCATGAATATTATACAAACAAAAAATTACAAAAATATTAAAAAAAAAAAAAATTAAAAAAAAAACAACAAAAAAACAAAAGAAAAACAAAAACAAAAACAAAAACAAAAACAAGACAAAAACAAAGAAAGAAACAAACAAGAAACATATTAACCAAAAACTAATTTTTTTTAGAAATATGTAAATGCAAACGCAACATATAAATGTTAAATACTATAAAGACAAACATATTACGGAGGAGGAGGAGGACGAGTATATTGTGAAATAGATTTACGCAGGAGCATTAGCATTAAAGTCATTCAATTCACAATGAGTAATCAAAACAGCAGCATAACAAATATTAGACAAAACTAAGTAAATAAGAGAAGGCTAATTAAACTTAATGCTAAGAAGTACAGCAAAATAACGGTAGTTATAGCGGTAGCGGTAACAGCAACGGCAACGGCAACGGCGACGGCAACTGCAACTGCAACTGCAACTGCAATGTGAGGGGAGGACAGGCATAGAACAAAATTAAATGTTAAAACTAAAATAAAAAATGATAAATGATAAATGATAAATGATAAATGATTAATGATAAATGATTAATGATAAATGATTAATGATTAATGATTAATGATAAATGGTAAAAATGAGAATTAAAATAAAATTTAATTAAAAAAGAAAATAGCTAAATGAACATTATAAATGCAAGTAAGAAATAAAAGTTAAACGAAAAATAATGAAAACACAAATACAAATACATATACATATATAAATCCAAATACATATACAAATTAAAAACAAATACAAATACAAATACAATTAAACACACAATTAACCAAAAAATAGATTTGATAGCACAGTCAAAAATTAATTTCAAATATCACGTAATTCAAGCTAAAACACACCCGACCCTATATATAAGCATGTATATCGAGTATGTTGTACGCCTATGTACACATACATGTGTATGCCACCAATACTATTCTACAAAAAGACTTTTGATGATATATGTATGTGCATTCGAGTCAATACATATACAATTTCTTTGTTTATGGTTTGTTTCTTAACCCACTCCACCCACTCCTTCATGTACGACCTTCAAGGACATCTTATTCGTGGCTCTCTCCCTCCCTTAACCCACTGTTACTTTCCTTAAGCAGACGTTCAGATTGTCTTCCTTAATAAGGCGAACCCCCCCAATGTCCTTATGTTTCTCCTTTCTTCTGGCTTCAAAACTTGAATTGGTCGCATGCACCCTTCGAGAAGGACCCCCAGAGCATTGAGCCTTGGGAGAACTTCAACTACGATTTAATACACAGTACACAGTAAGTTATTAGTTTTTATATTTTCGAAACTGACCACTTTTTAGCGCTTCCAAGAAATGGCCAAATTTTTTAGAAAATTATAACGACAAATTTTCAAGATGCAAGTCAATCGAAAAATTGAAATGATTCAAGTAATTTACCTTATTTATATAATCCTAAAACTACTTGACCATAATATCTAATATTTTTTAATCGTTCGCACGTTAAAATAAACTTTTAAAAGTAACATTCGAAATTAAATAAATTATTTTAAACCGCACTATTTGTGAGAGAATCGCATTGGACACAAATGATAAACGAGGATAATAGTTGATAGCAATTAGAGGGCAAAGCAATGACAGTTTTAATTAACGGTTTTGGTTTCAATCATTTTGAATTTATGAATTTACGAAAAAAAAGAAAAGAAGAAAACAACAAATTATATTGAAACGAAAATATATATATTTCTATTAGAAATGGAAGACATATTTAAGAACCAAACATTTTAATTGCACAGATGTAAAAGAGTTACGATAAATACATGCACACACACACACACACACACACACAGTCACGGAGACACACACACACACACACACACACACACACTCCCACACACAACCATCACACATGAAAGTAATAAAATAGAGTTTACTGCACCATAGAAAGAAGTGGCCGCTTTGAGAGCAAAATATGAATTAAATCAATGCAATAGAATAAATCGCAAAATAAAATTAAATTTAAATATGTACACAAATTTGAATGAAACTGCCTAAGAACCTAGTCAGTAAGGATCAAAAATAGCGAGTAATAAGCTAACTTGCAGAGGTGCAGCATTCGGATTTTCAAAATGTAAATATCGTGGGGCAAGCAAATGAGAAGAAAGCAAAGTAGGAGCAAAACTTCGCAGAACATATAAATAATAATTATTAAAGAGAAATGATAATATGACGAATATAATGATAATGCTTATGATAAAGACAAAGATAATGAACATGATAATGATAAATTGATGAATTGACAAATTGATAAATTGATAAATTAATAATGATAAATATAATATTATGATAATAATAATGATAACGATAATGAAGATAGTGAAAATGATAATGACTATGATAAGGATAATGATTATGATTATGATTATGATAAGGATAACAACAACAACAATATTGATCATGTTTAAGGAATACTGATTTTGATAATTATAATTAAAGATGTAAGTTATTGTAATTATAAGTTCTAACCAAGACGACTCAGAGAAGTCAGTTCAAGCAGTTGATAAACCGATTTAAATACCAGTAGATAATGATGCACCACACTATAAGTTAAGCCATTATATATGAACAGGGTCTCTAGAGCCCACCACCACGAAACCAAACAAGCTAACACATTCTCACACCCACACACCCACACACCCATATACCCATTTACGTACAAAGAAGGAAGGAAAGAAGGAATCAAAAGACACACCCAACAACACTTAACGCGTTATATGGTAAAGATTATCAAAGTTCTGGTGAAGTTCCTCTATGTATCACACAAAATATTAAATTAGGATGTGTTCCACGCATAGAATGTGGAGGCACCTTCAAGGAGAATAGCATACACACACGTATATCTATATAGTACCAGAAGAAGTGCAGGTGTAATTTATAAAGTAGCAGAGAAATAATTAATGGAGTATCCGATTAACATAACGTACTTATATCATCAGTGAATTTTAATTTAGAGTTTCCGTTAAGTGAGGATAAGCGTTGCATCTACGGTTTAAGTTTTTTGTACAGTGCAGTCGCAGTCGCAGTCCGGCTACAAGGATAGCTCGGGCTTACATCAGAGAGGTAACATCCATTCACTGAGGTACACAGACAGGTATGTGTGTGTGTGTGTGTGTGTGTGTAACACATAGTACACACAGTAATACACCATACACCATAAATATTACGGTACTATCCCGCAGGCGAGTATACATACAAGTTTATATATATACAAAATATATATATATATTTATATACTTAAAGCATATATATGTATGAACATTCTTAATGCAATGAGTGTATACAATAACAAAATACGTTTAGGCACTTATATGTAGCACAAGTTTTTTTATATGTAAGCCAAAACAATTAGTTTTATATACAAAATTCTTGAAAAGCAAAAAAAAAACAAAAAATGAAAAAATGGAAAAATGGAAAAATGGAAAAAGCAGGCAGTGAACACATAATAATTTAAAATTTCTGTGAACAGTTTTGATACGCGAAGGCATGTGGGAGGGAGGGAGGGAGGGAGGGAGGTACGTAGTGGGATCTACGAAATAAGCCAGGGCACTTATCCGAAATACTAACACGACCTAAACAAAAACGTAAATAATAACATCCTTCACACACACACACACACACACACACTGAGAGACACTTATACACAGCCAGTCTTCACTCAACACCAGACTTAACGCCCTATTTGTAAACTTTACTTAATATGTAACATCGGAGAGGAAGCGGAAAATACGAAAATTACTTTATTAACTTTCTAGATACACTAACTCATATACACGGCAAGTAAATAAAAGCAAACCTGAATACAAACAGATACACACACACGGATATATAGTCAGAGATATACACACAGGTACACAGGTACACAGGTACACAGATACACAGATACACAGATATTTAGTAAGGGTAAAGTTATTGAACTTTTACAACACCTTTAGGCTACAATTCTAGGCGGTCTGTTGAGCCAGGTACATACATGGATTTGAAACAAACTGCAATTGATTTACATCTACCGAGACAAAGGAGACCCGTTAAAAGTTAAAAGTTAAAAGTACTGTTAGGTACACAATTTTTCATTACATAGTTAGAAGGAGATAGAAGACGAGTCGTGAGTCGTGAGTCGTGAGAGGGGAGAAGGGGGAAGGGAGAAGGGAGAGGCGAGACGAACTCGGCATCAAGTACAATCGGTGATAGAATAATTCAAATAAAAGAATAGCTACATACATGCATGTATATGTATATATGCACACATCATATATCACATATTTATATGTGTGTGTGTGTGTGTGTATGTGTGTGTGTGCGTGTGTGTGTGTGTATGCATTTTTTAGATATACAGGTGTCAGAATTCAATTATAACTATTATCGAGTGAAAAGTAAGTAAGTAAGGAGAGTGGAAACACGAAAAATAAAGAAGGGCGGGAGGACATAGCAAAAAGTAAATAGTTTAACGAAACTGAAAATGAGGATGAAGATGAAGGTGAAGATGAAGATGAAGATGAAAATGAAAATGAAAATGAAAATAAACTAAAGGTAATTGATGATGCATATTTAACGGATATATGTATGACATTTATCTAAGAATCCTAAAATAATTATATTCTATGCAAACGAAAACGAAATAAACATAATAAACATCTGCTCAATGGTTTCGGAGCGTATTTCCAAAGAAAACAAGCAAACAGTTTTAGGTCTAATTAAATACATAGCTGACAATTTTGATGCAAGCAAAAGCAACAATTGATTAAGTTAATGTATTTACTTTTCATATCCTTTTTTACTATACAACAAATTCGACGGTATGATTTGTGAAAACTTAGTTGACTATAGTGAAATTTTAAAGAGAATATTTAAGAGTATTTGTATAAGAAGACAAACGATGAAGTACGGATACAAACCGATAAACAGCAAACAAGCAAACAAGCAAACAAGCAAACAAGCAAACAAGCAAACAAATACCTATACCTAAAATAATTAATGAAACAAGAGGCAAAGCATTTAGGACAAATAATGAAACACTCCCCAAAATATACACACAAAAAGTTAAAGCATTTTTGATGCCGTCGTTTAGACGGCGGCACCAACACCAGCGTTTTATAAAGAAGCATAAGTATATATGGAAATATATATGCGTATATATTATAATATATATATATATAGATATATATATATATACATATATATATGAGTATATATATATGAGGTTACATGTATGTACGCGATGTAACAATTACATTGTGTACGTATCGAATGTATAATAGTGTATGTATTATATATGTATGATGGTCTCAAATGAAATTCTAAAGTATTTAGATAAGCAAACAGTTGTTTTAAGGTATTTAGATAAAGTTGAAGCATAAATCTACACAGAACAAAAATAATTAACACAAATTTATGATAATTCTAAAACACAACACGAATAAAACATTCCGACACACATACGCAGACACGCAACACACACACATACAGAAAAAGACTCATACGCGTCGCACATCGCACACACTGAAACGACTCACATTCAGAAAAGTGCACTAAACATTTTTAAATGCAACCAAAATGAATAATGTATAAAAATCTTATTGATAAATGAATAAGTATTGATAAAAGGAACTAATCAGTCAACCCCAAGCCCCACTTCCACCTTCAGCCGCTCTTTATTACCTTCCATTTTCTAACTTCAACTTAACCCCGAGCTCAGTCCCCTTATACAAAATGAACATGATTAAATATTTGCACCGAGTAAATTGCAAATTAAATTTAAGGAAAAAATTACTATTAATTAAACGCATGTCCGAACAACTCACTCACTCATTGATTCAAGTTTATGGTTGTACTTTTTATAGTTTGAGCTATAACCACTCGTGCATAAATACCCCATATTCACTCACTCACTCAGATACCTTTGTGTAATTCCCGTTCTCATTGAGTTGTCGAGTTTCAATCACAGATACAGTTTGCAAGTGAATAAGTGAATAAGTGAATAGGTGAATAGGTGAATAGGTGAATAGGTGAATAAGTGAGCGAAGTAGTGAAGTCGCTTTTATTCGAAAACATCAATTGGAAATAGTTAAGGTTTAGGTTTGCAAAGAATACGATGAGGACAGCCAACATTTTATTTGCACTTCCACCCACACCCACACCCACGCCCACATCCACACCCAGACTCCCTCCCCCACTCACATTAAGTGATAGGGAGGAAGTCCTGCTGGTCGAATTGGAAATCGAATATCTGAAAATTCTTATCAAGTGTCCCACACTCTGAATACGATGGACACCCCTCATCCTTGCGACTGCTGAGACTTGCGATTTATTTCCTTGAAGTGAACTTTTACCGACTTTTCACACTGTGACGAAGACACTGCTAGAAACACGTATTTATAATTTTTTGTTATCCGTCCATTTAAAAGAGTTCCTAGTTGCAATAAATGAATATTTGTTATAATTATCACCATGTCAGCAGCCAACAGCCAGCAGCCAAAAGCCAGCAGCCAGCAGTCAGCAGCCAACGATTTAGACGGAGACCTAAACTATGATTTGTGCGTGCTGCTAATCTCCGGAATAGCATGAAAAACTAATGATGTTTTTATTTTATAAGAAGGCAACCGCTCGTCAATTATATTTTCGATATTCCATTAAAACTCCTCTAACCATTTGCTAACTCCCCTAGCGTCTCTTCATCTCTCTCCACTTCTCTATAACTCTATATGTCTTTATCTCTCTCTCTCTCTCTCGCTCTCTCTTTCTCTCTCACACTCTCACCCTCGCCCCTCTCCCTCTCTCTCTCTCTCTTTCTCTCTCTCTCTCTCTCTCTCTCTCTCTCTCTCTCTCTCTCTCTCTCTCTCTCTCTCTCTCTCTTTATCTGAAAATGGCATCCCGTATCCCTTGAATTTTTTTTAAATAAAGAATCGCAGAGAAACCCCCATAACGTCTCATCAACTATTAGTGAAAAATACTGCACATTTCCGTTGCTCAATACCCCGTACACACTTAGAGGCTAAGGAAGCATATGTTGCAACTGTTGAGGAAACAGAAAAAGATCAAAAAGGATAGACACAAAAAAATACAAAAATACAAAAAATACAAAAAATACAAAAAATACAAAGCAAGAAAAAACAAAGAAACAAACAAACAAAAATATATTAAAACGTAATGCGTATGTAATGATTGATCACTGATCACAAATTTTGACTGTGTTAATTTCGTTATATAAATATTAATAACTAAAGAAAAATATAATAAAATAAAATATCTATAGCGTATTTAAAGAAATACACACATAACAAGTACGCAATAAATATTAAAGAAGGACAAGACAAAAACAGAATAAAAGCCTATAACATTAAGTTAAATGCTAACTAAAATGCGATATGCGTTAAGTAAAGACATGGGGATGCATCCATACCAAAAAATACTTATTATAATATTGCAAACGAAGAGAATATGAATAAAGATATGTAAAAACAATAATAATTTCCGGAACTTGTATTCTTTAGTTTCCAACCAGCTGACGAACAGACAGCTCATTGACAGGCACTCGCACCAGGATAACCCAGGATAACCCAGGATAAGCCAGAATAACCCAGGATAGCCCAGGATAACCGGGACAAGGCCAGGGAAGAGAAAGTTCAGTTTAGTTACTGCGGTAAAGGAGCCATATATTTATTATTTCTTTAAACATTAACTTTTATTACCTCGCTTCAAAATAACATACAATACATTTGGTATACTTGAATTAGTTAGTTAATATCATATTTATTTAAATGAACTCTACGAGCGTTTGCTATTTATGCTATAAGTACCTAGATTGCTCGACACGCAGAACCGAGCTGACAGTTCAGGTTCGGTTATTGTTATGGCTTTGATCAGAGTTAAAATAATTGAACTAATCCAAAAAGACTGTAAACAACAATAAACATACAACAATTCATGGCGAATCTCGTCACAATACGTAGGTATCCAAGAGTCACTATGTCAACTGTGTCACTGTGGCAACTAAACTGAGATCTGAATTGACTAGCTTGTGCACAATTCCTAGTAGTGCCAACAAGAGATATACATATATAATATTATATAGGGTCACGATTTAGATTTACAACAAACGTAAGAGCGACTCCAAATCAGGCTTGGCTTCCGATTTGGACTCTGAGTTCCAATGTTAATGTTAATGTTAATGTTAATGTTAATTTTAATGTTAATGTTAATGTTAATGTTTATGTTATTGTTAATATAGGTTTTGGCTTGGTATTGGTAAAGCACAATTTAAATATAGATTAACTAGAATACATTATATAATAGTCCACTTAGATATATACATACACATACAAATACATATATTATTGCTGGAGTTTTCGTAGATATCCGAAAGATGCTTTTCGGTGACTTTTGAGAGTTGCAACGACTGTACCATACTGTGGATAAGACTGGTGACCGTCTATTCAAATCTGGTGGTTATTGTACTTGAGTACCATATACTCTCCCCATTCCCCAGCCGATATTGCCACCTCCTATACAGAGAGTATGTGCACGGATGGCGATTCCATACGCAACATACCTACATACATATGGTCGTGGTCGACTACATTCCATAGACATAGACATCTTCAGAGTAATCACTCGAGCATATGACTGGCTGAATAAAGGAGGCTGATCATTGAGCTGTGTACTTGATGGCATCGTTGTTGTAAATTTACTTCAAATATGTGCGAAGATTAATTATCTTAAATGCATACAGTGTGGTTTAGCTATCTGAATTCCTAAAGTACAGTAGTAACTGTCCCATTGGTGAATACGTGTACTTATTAAATGTAGTCCGTGCCTGTGTCCGTGAGCCTGCAGGCTTTCGGACAACAATTACGTAGACGTCCCACCCACGGCTACGTCAGTGATAGGTAGGGGCTTTAGGCGTTCGACTCCTTGAGGTTTTCCAAGCGAGCCAACTGATTTGAGTCTAACTCCTCGGGTATACTGGCCCGTCCACCGACCACTTGTTTTGGAGTCTCAATTACGTCGTCGGCTGGTGCCTCGCAGTCTAAATCTAAATTGTTGGACTGCTCACCACCGCCACCTCCACCTCCACCTCCACCCCCTCCGACGACCATTCCAACAGAATCGTCGCCAACGCTGCTGCTGTTGTTGCCCTCCTCTGTGCTGGGGAAGGCATTGTCGAAGTTCGCATCAAAATTGGCTTCAAAGTTTGCTTCAAAGTCACAGTTAACTCCATCACCAGTTTGCCCAGAAGAGCCACCAACAGAACTGGATTTTTCAGTAAATGGGTCTTCCGCCTCCTCCAGCACAGGCACATCGTTCATGTCCATGTCTACGTCCTCCACGAAGGACTTTTTGTCCTCTGCAGATAAAACCCTCAATGAACCAATGTTTCTAGAATGTATATTACTTTGTCCACTTTGCCCCGTCCTCACCTTCAGTTTTAGCCGCCGGGCTTTGCGACGGCATCTTCTTTTGCACCGAACTTGTGGCCGAGGGCTTCGATGCTATATTAGGCTTTTTATCCGATCCCTGCTGTTCCTTAGGTTTTGGCTTGTCATCCGAAGATGATTGTGATGACTGTTCGGTCTCTCCTACTGGTGGGAAAGATTTATCGGCACCGTCTTCAACCATTGGGGTTGCAGCGGTAACAATTATTTGTGCCATACCTAAGTTCAAAGTATTCGCATTGGCGTTGCTGCCCGTTGCGCCAGTCGCCCCGTTCTCGCTCACTCCTGGCAGTTGTGGTGGCGGTAACGATGGCGGTGGCTTACCATCGTCGCTGAGATCGTCCTGTAACAGCAGGATATCAGTTAGTTGTGTGGTAAATGGGAAAATAATTGTTATTTCAATGCACATAATGGCTTCTTAAGTTACCTCCGTGCCAGGCTCTTGAATGATAACTGAGTAAGCATTAAATATAGACAAGAGCAAAAAAAGTATTCTTAGTTCATTCGTTCGAAACACGAATTTTTAATTTTTAATTTTTAAGTTTTAATTAGTTTATGTCAACGATAACCTATATTGTGGGTGGAGGGGTGAAAAGTGAAATCAAACTTGGAGACTTAACTAAATGATCGATGCCGAAACTGGGAATACTCCCACAAGCTACACATGTTTAATTACGGAGGAATTAAAGAAAATAAAACGGTGTTCTTTGAAATTAACAGACCTTCAACATATGTTATTAACATATCAGTAAAAATGTAAATCATGTCTTAAAACAGAAGAAAACATGCCCATGCTAAATGTCAAATGTCAAATTTCAAATGTCAAATGCGAATTGTGAGGTGTGAGCTGTGAGCTGTGAGCTGTGAGCTGTGAGCTGTGAGCTGTGAGGTGTGAGGTGTCAAACTCAAGATATCCATTAAAATACATTTCATTTTAAGGAAGTCGAATTAATTAATATTTATACTCATATATGAGAACAACATAGAAAAGGTGAAATAATTTACAAAATGTTGGATAGACTGTATTATAAATTTAAACACATATATAAGTAACCCGAAAAGTTTCATAACATTACCAGAAGATCTGTTTGGATTTGATACGAGGAGGAGCACATTAAAACACATTATTTTTGAATATATGCAGTATTTTCGAATACACATAAGTTCTCAAGTGGAGACAACGAGAAAAGAGAGATATATGTATATATGTAAGGCTACCTTCGGGAAAGGAGAACTGGAGAACTGAAGAACTTAAAATGTTTGCAACAATAATCGATATTTTTATGCTTGTATGAAGGACACAAAAGTGAATGAATACTGCGGGTGAGCTGGCAACCAAAATGAAAGCTAAAACCAAAGAATGAACAATTTAATATAAACACATATATTGAATCGGAGCCACTCAAACACACAATACGATTAATCAGTTCGATGCCACGAATACACAAACACATATGGAGCTTCTTGCTTTAAATGAACCGAGGAACAAGAGGCAAGCTAAGGTCGAAATGGAAATCGTAGGCAGTAGCATAGCAGGGAACACCAATACACAGGACACAGGACACAGGACGTTGTAAAGCTGCCTAATAGTACACTGTAAAGAATTTGAATTTAGTTCCTTGCTTTTCTTTTTTGTGGTGGGACACTGTGAAGATATTTTTTGTTTCGTTTTGATTGATGAGTATCACATTAACAGAGAGTTGGTTGGTGGAGGATAGTTACAGTAATGGTAGTAGTGGTGTGATGGTGGTACTAGTAGTGGTGGTGGTGGTGGTGGTAGTAGTAGAAGTAGTTGAAGTAGTAGTTAAGTAGTTAGTGGTTAGTAGTTAGTGATTAGTGGTTAGTAGTTAGTAGTTAGTAGTTAGTAGTTAGTTGTTAGACGAGCTGCACTTGAAGATTAAGAGGTACCTCTAAAGAATATAGAAGCAGGTATAAAAATACTTTTGAATTTGGGGTTCAAAAAATTAAAATTTTTTTTCTATAGAAACCGATATCGAGGAAAATATATAGTAAATCTTGTGATTGACTGTTAAGAGGCAAAAGTTGGTGTCTCCATCTTCTTAGACAATAATCAGCCGAATTACCTGGCGGTGGCATAGCTGGTGCCGGAGCGCTAGTTGGTGTATAACCACTATCCCTATCCTCGTCTGCATGTCAAAGGGTAAGTGAAAAATTTGGTGAAGATGATGCAACAAGGATAACTCAAAGGACGTTAACGGAATGTTAGAATTACCTGCTGTGTCCTGGGAGGCGAACATATCCTCCGTAATGTCTGTTAGCTCGTGCGCGTACTCTGGGGGCAGGGCAGGAGCCGGGGGCAGGATGAGGCTGGGCATTGCTGTTGGGGGTGGCGACTCGTCGCCGCCATCACTTAATGGCTCGCCCATTTCATCGCACTCTTCAACCACCAGGGACGGAAAATTGCCAAATTTGCCATCCAGCTCCCCTTCCCACCAGCCATCGTCAACGCCGTGAGCCGTTTTGGTTATAATCTTGATCTTATCGCCCTCCTCGAAGGTCAACTCATCCTCCGCGGTGGCATCGTAGTCGTAGAGTGCAATGCACCATTCAACATCGGACTTAACCCGTTTTTGAGGCGCCATTATAACCGACACCTGGTCAGGTGATTGCATTGAGTCCACCGTTTGATCTTCATTGTCAACAGTATAATCGACAGATGAGAATGAAATTTGTGAGCGCAATTGATTGCCTGAACTACCATTAAAGGCGCCACCAGCCGCGTCCTGCTCGATGTCCAGATAGTTGTGGGGAACGTAGCCCTCCTCGCCTCGATAGTTCCGGGCACGCAACCAGCCATCGCCATCTCCCTCGCCAACAACCTCGAGCTGTTCATTCTCTACAATAGTCAACTCGTCAGGATTTTGAGCCTTAAGAAGATAACCGTTAACCGTTAGCTCATCCCTATACCTATTTTCAGCCAAATGTGTATACCAACCGTGTAACTATAGAGCGCTGTACACTTAAAGATAGCCTCCTTGGGTTCAGGCACAATGGGCTCATCCTTGTCCTCCTCCTCTTCCGCATCCCAGTTCACCTCGGTTGGGTCATCCCAGCCAGAACTACTGGCGGCAGCCACTGGTGCAGGTGCTGCAGTTGCTTGTTGTACACGTTCCCGCTCTTCCGGTTCCTCCTCGCTATCGCTAAACGTTCTATCCCGCAACAACTGCTGGTCCTGTTTAGGTTTCGCGGCACTGCCAGCTGGTTCCTCCTTGTCACTGTCGTAGAACGAATCGGAGCTGGGATTTTCTCCTTGACCGGAAGCATCGGTGCGCATTGATATCGAACTAGCGGAACGGGTAAGCTCCTGAACTCCCATTATCTCAGCTTCTTGAACCCATTCATCCACATTAATTCCACCATCACGTAGACACTGTAGACAGGCCTCCGCCTTGGCCTTTTCCGTCTCCGAACGGCGTATCTGGTCACGGAATTCGTCGATCTTAGTGTCCAGGTCCGGTCCGTTGGGGTCGTTGGGGTCTGTGCGTTGGCCCGCATCACGCAAAGATTGACATAGAGCCAACTTCTTTGCAAATTCTCGTATCGATGCATTTTCCTTAACCACTCTGCCCGCCAGGTTCTTGGCCTCCTTGGTTAATGTTTCAGCAGCTGATTCATGCTCCGTGGTGACCTTGCGGACCGGATCGTTGTCACAAGCTTCGAAGTCATATTGAATATGTTGCTTAAGGACTGGATAGAACAAATAGCAGCATTGCAAATTGTACTCCCTAGTTAACTGCTGTGCCTGGTCGCGAATTTTCCCAAAGCTGTTCTGTGTGGCTGAGCAGGTCAGTAGCTCCGTGCGGCTGGAATGGTGTAGCGAGTAATTGTAGTCATAAGAATTTTGATTTTCACTAATTGACTGATTAGTTAAATACATTTTAAATGATCAAGAAGAGCGGCTCTGGGGTCATATAGCTGGGAAGGCATCACACTGTAACTATTGGATAAAGGCTTACCCCATTAACATCAGGTACTCAGCGACACGTTCAAAGACATAGTTCTCCATGGTGGTCATAGTGGTTTGCAAATCAACGGTAAAGTAACGGTTCTGATGCGCGTTGGCTGCAGCCAGGCTAAGAATGTAATCATTACGAGCACCCGAAGACTTCTCCTCAAGCAGCTCCTTGCGCGAGGTGACCCGTGCGCTGTTTTTTTGCAGCGATGTAATGGATTGGAAAAATGAGCCCTTCTTCTTCTTGAGTTTCTCCTCAATATCTTTGGCCTTGTCACGGACGTCGTGTGCACAGTGCTCCTCGTCAAAGTACGACTTCTTTGTCTTGTCCACATCGCCAACGCTTAAGTGTAACTCCTTCTGGACATTCACAATCCCAGCAAGCGAGCGCTTGGAAATGGCGAGCTTATAGTCCCGAAGCACTTTGGCCTCATCAGCAATCTGTTGTTGGAATACTTCAATGGCAGCTAGTCGAGCGCGTGCTAGTTTTTCATTTTCTTCCAACACAGTTCGCCAAACACTCCACATGTTCCTAAGAAAGCGAAACCTTCGGTAAGACACCCCAAAAAAATAAGATCTCGGGCATGTAACTTACCAACGCTCTTCCATGCCGTCCATTTTAATGTCCGGTATGTTAGGTATTTTCTTATTGAGATACTGTGATGATATCTTAAGCAGCCCTTCGCTGTATGATTTCTCAATAGCCGACCGCTTGATGGTAAATTGTCGAATGTCCTCCAGCAAGTCGCACTCATGCTGATTCTTCAGCTGCAACTTGGCCACTTGTTCAGTATGCAAGTTTTTGAGAAACTTGACATAATTACCCTGCCGAAAAAAAGTGAAACGAAATGAATATGACTGGCTCCATACGAAAAGCCTAAGCTAATTAAATCTGCAAGATGACTGCTCTTGGCATGGGCTTACCTTGCGCGGCGGGGGCTGCATTCTGAAAGCTTGGCTACTAGCACGAAAATCACACGTTTATTAAGCAGAAGCGTTTTGTTGATGTCGAGCTTCAATCAAATGACGTTACATTACCTTATGCAGCTGCAAACTGGAAGTGAGTGTTAAAGCTAAATTTATTGGATTACTGAAAACAACTTATATAATAGGAGAGCATTAGTACAAATACAGTTATTAGCCAACGGTATAACAATATATAGCAGCCTAAGAAGCGTAAGGCGCTGGGCTGTTTTACATAATCAATAAACAGTAAAATTTATGAAAATTTTCACTGAAGCACCACTCAGGTTCCCCTTCTAATATTGATTTCTGTTCAGGCAGAGCTCGATAGGTTTTTTTTGACACTACGTATTAAAAAATTCTATTAGCTAACACTTTTCTTAGACATGTTTGATCTGTGTTCGATTTTCTACCAAGTTAATTATTTGATGCTTTGTTGTGGAAATATTAAAGCAGTTTTATGAAGCTTTCCCGTTGCGCGCTGCGTACTTATTGATTTCGATTTAAATGCCTTTGCGACAGTTTTCTGACATACACCGTTAGCAAGTGCGCGAATGGCAGAGAGAAAGCATCAAGCAGAGCCTAGGAAACGATGTCCCTCTTCAGGAAAATCAGGGTGTGTTCTCAATCTACTATCTGGTTCATTCACAACTTTCTCCGGAACAGCACATGCGCCGTGTGAAAAATGTTCAAATTCTAAACTTTCATTCCAATACAAATTACCGCGAATCTAAAACCTCTTATTTTCGAACAATTTAAATAGACCGAGTTTCTTTTACACATAAATTGAACAAGTTCAGTTTCAGTCAATGTTTAGTTTACCAATAGCTACCTCTTAAAAATGCTGATAAACCCTAAATAAGTCTTCATATCAAAGTTTTTTATATTGATAACAGTTCCCCATTCGTTCCCTGATAAGGTAATCCAAACATAAAAGAGCGTTTCAAATAAATATATTAAATTGTAAAATTAAATTTAATTGAATAACTATGTTAAATAAGTAACAAGTATTAAGTTTATCTTTAAGTATTTATGCTTATATTTATTTCTACTATTGTTATTTAATTATTACAAGAATATATGATTTAAATAATAAATCAACTTATCGTACTACACTGAAGTTTGTACAACCTTTCTATTAAAACTAAATGAAAAATTTTCTGAAATGATATTAACAGTGAACATATGTTGTATTTTGTTTGATTTTATAGAGCTTGTAAGAAAATACAATATTCTATTCATGTATTTATGATGAATATATTATTACAAATATATATATCATAACATTTTTAATGATAACAAAATCTATATGGCTATAAATATTGTAACCAAATGAGCCATTTGAATATTGAATGTTAAAAAAGGAGCACTTCTGTAAAAGGAATACCAGCGTGGAAGTCCAATACGATTAGCAGTAAAGTATTTTAACATATTTCAATGCAATTCGGTTACGAAAGGAAAATTCATGTTATATATAATTGTATGTACTTAAGGCCCTGCATGAATAACATCGGTAAACTGGTGGAAAATTGGTTGCAATTACATTTACTTCTTAACAGAAGATGTATTTTAACAGAGAAGCATTTGTAATAAGAATACCAGCGTGGTATTGTTTGTAACGCTGTACCTTAAACGTGTGGCCGTGTGGCAAAACATTGCTGTTTCTTAAATTATAAATAGCTTAATGAAAATATATTCTTTGTACAAACTCAAATACACTGTTTAAAAATATCGTCAGGTAAGGCTTGAATAAATATGTTGATTTGTGCTTAATTAATCGACTATATCGATATATTGATAAGGCTCAGCTGTTTTTCTGTCCGAAATCAAAATACAAAAACAAAATCAGTAAAAAAAATAATGAATGGTCGATGGTGCAGTGGAGCGGAGGCAGTGAGAGCCATTCAAAAACCTGTTTTCAGCTCAAGAGCAAACAAACAAAACGGTTGTAGCGGCACTACCACAAACTGTAAAAGTGGGCCGTGAACGAAGAAGCAGCAAAACGAAGACGTCACGTCTGAGCTGAGACTTTGATTTCACTTTCCCTCAGTTTGCAACTGAAACTCAGCAGCAACAGCAGGGAGTAATAAACGTTCAGTAGGACGGTTAGAAACCACCAAAAAAACAATTAATATTTGTAAAGGAGCTTAAGTTAAAAGTCAAGTTAAAGATGCAACGAGCTAGATCACTGATTATGCAACAGATTATGTTGCAAAAGATGCCAGTGTTGTTGCAGTACCTCGGGCGGACCACACCTGCGCTACTGTCAACTTTCACTCAGCCACAGCTCCAGCAGCACCTCAATCGCAAGACGGCAACGTCAACAGTAAGCAACAAGCAAGCAACCCCACCGCCAAAACACGACTGGAATCGTGCTGTAAGTGAGGCTGAGCGAATTGTTGGCTATCCTACGTCCTTTCTCAGCTTACGCTGGCTTCTGAGCGATGAGATTGCTAATGTGGCCCTGCACCTACGCAAGCTAGTGGGCAGTGCTCACCCATTGATGAAGACGGCAAAGTAAGTCGAAGAAACAGACTCTCATTTATATTTAAATAATATATTTTTCCTGCTTTCAACATATAAAGGCACCTGTTATACAATGGGAAGAACACCATGCAGGCCTGGGGTCTTATTGTGTTGCTCGTGTCGAAGGCAGCAGGACATTCATCTGACATACCCGATCTGGAACAAGACAAAAGTGCTGGGGTTCTGCACTCCCAGCGCGCTCTAGCTGAGGTTACAGAAATGATACGCATCTCACATCTGGTGCACAATGTGAGTAGCCTTTAATATAATCCAAGAAGGTATTTTATATAGTCCCTGCCTCCCAGAGTGTGGTCAACTTGCAAGCAGGTACGCAAGCGAGTCAGGATCTTGACACCTTCGACGACATGTCATTCGGCAACAAAATTGGTTTGTTAACGGGGGACTATTTGCTGGGACATTCAAGCGCGGAGCTAGCAAATTTGCGGAATCAGGAAGTTGTGGAGCTCATTTCTTCCGCAGTGCGCGACTTTTCGGAATCGGAATTCATTGGTGAACGGGATGAACAGAATAATCCTCTACCTTTTAAGCCAGGCACCTTCCAACGTCCCTCGCTTGCCATTGGCGTAGACTTTAATGAACACGACGTAATGACGCCAATGCCTATTGCCCAAGTAATGGGTAACCCCGAACAGGAATGGGAATGTCGCAACATCTTGAACGCCGGTAGTCTTTTAGGCAAATCCTGTCAAGCATCACTTAAGCTGGCCGGTCTTAGTGAAGAAATGCAACGCCATGCCTATCTGTTTGGAAAGCATCTGGCGCTTGCATGGCAAGCATGCTTAGATGCAGAAACTTTTCAGTGTCCCACATTGCCTTTAGATGCGACGTTCAGCTTAGTAAGTGCACCAGTGCTATTCCATCTTGAACACGATTCAAGTCTATACGAGCTCATTGAAGAGGGAAAGAAGTCCGTCGAATTCATAGACTACGCTAAAATACACAAGACAGTAATCGCCGGACCAGCGCTGGCGCGAACTAAGTCTCTCCAACGTAAGCATACGGCAGCCGCGCTTTGTGTCCTGCAGCACTTCCCAGTGACAGATGCCCGACAGGCTTTGGAAAACATCATCTTGGCCATGCAGGACTTGTGACCAAATCATGGCACAAGTCATACGGGCCTAGGCCTCTAACATGGCGCAATGACACCACCCACACCTGTTGGTGGCACCTTATTTTAACTAATCTTGGTAAGCAGCACAAAAGGGACAAAATACATGTGGTAGATCTATATAAGAAGTTAACTCATTTGAGTAAGTCAGTTGAACTTTTAGCTTTGATAACGGGTAGCTTAAGATAAATGAAAACAGTGATTATATTAGGGAGCGTACTAACTTTTGTTTAATTTGATTTAATACAAACACAGTTAAGTCTTTATGTATAAATAGATGAGTCTATTTTATAAAATATATCACTTGTGTAGATAGACCAATAACTCAATTCCTCATGTTGTTAACTATTTTAAACTAAACTGTTAATTTACACTCTTTAAGAAGGCTCGAATGATAAGTGGCTATCGAGACTTTATGCGGAAGAGTACCAACTGTGGGCAACGCTCGTACTCAAAGTACTGAGGGAAATCCAGTGGAATTTGATCTATGCTCCACGGCTTATGTGCGGTCTGTCTCAAAAAATACTCGTACATTGGAGCAACGGAGTCACAATCTTCCATTGTGAAGACGAAACGCTTCTCAAGAGCCACGTAAATACATTTTGGTCTTCCCGATTGATGGCCTCGATAAAAAATGTGATCGAGTACAGCCACGAAAGCATCTGTCAGCCCGTCATCATAAATGACATCTGCTGCCATTATGACATCTGAGGCATCAATAGCCGCCAGCAACTCTGGGGTCAACTGCGACTTGGGGGCCATAAAATCATACTCTATAACTGTTATTTGACCTCTTAGTAGCTGTGAGTTACGTTGGACATTGTTTCGAATAAGCTGCAAGATACATCCTAAATTCACATCCGTGCAATAGACTTGACTATTATTGTGAATGGCTGCTGCAATGCTGGAGAGCCCGACGCCTGCTCCCAATTCCATGATCGTCTTAGAAGCCAGCTCCTTGCATTGGTAAAACAAATAGTCAGCTAGTAACAGTGCACCGCGCCAAACTTGCAACCCGACTAGCTTAAGTTCTGTAGCACCCGAATGCTCAAGTTGAATGGTGCCGCACCTTGGTCGGCTTACCTCTAGGTCACCATCGCTGTCGATGGTAGCACTACATTCGTTTTCGACAGGATAACGAAAATTAAATTTAGATACTATGTTGCCACCATCACTTTGGGTGGACTGATAGTTGGTCTCAGTGTAAATTTCAGAGCTGACAGTATACATAGTGCGGGTGCTGTTTATTCACGGAACATACATATACTAATAATGCTTCTATCATGCTGGCTAAGTGCCAAAAGAATAAGTGATTTAGTGACATTGAAAATGTTTTGCATAAATTGAAGAAACATGCTGTGTGACCGTCCAGCACTTTTTTAGTAGTTATAAACGAATAAATACCAAGTATTAATTTAAAAGATATACTGTTTTAAAAAACATACTAAATTTAAAGTAGGGTTTCGTCAATATTGTAAAGCTTGGCTTAATCAAAAATAATTAAGCTTTAATTGATTATTTTTCTTTCTAACCAATCTAAATTAATTTATTTTAAAGAAATTTTGATATTGTTCAAATTTACAGATTTATAAAGATGTATGACAATTTAGTTTTGACAAATTTGTCAAATAATATTTACATTTAAAATATTGAAGCTCTTATTACAACATTATATATTTCAGTCTTGCACGGTTTAAATTTATCTCATTTTAGTATTTTGAAATAAACTCGCATGTAAGCCTTATACCATTTAAAGAGTTTAAGAATACAGTACACATTAACAGTGCCATTTTGAGTATAACAGTACCCTTTTTACATCAGCGTGGCAACGCAATTTTTGGGTGAAAAATTACTAAAATCGTTGTTAAAAGTGCAAAATACAGCAGTGCTGTGTATGCAAATAAATAAAATTCAGTGCTGCAACATACACTTAACGCGAAACTAAGGAAGCTTGCTTCAATTTTCTCATCCCCAAGCCTAAAAGTGTCACCGCCAAGACGTACGTGCGAAAAATGTTTTGGGACAAGGGTTATGCGCCCTCCGCGAACATAGAGGCGCTTCTGCAGAGCGAGGTTCGTATATTTTTTGTTTCCTACTTATTGGCACCACAAGTTCTCTTAACAATATATCTGCCTAAAACAAACTAACTAATTACATGCATTTACACATTTACACATATGCACGTATATAAATATATTTATATATAAGTGTAAGTATGTCTATATATGTATATATGTGTATAATAGTATATATTATCAATTATATATGTGTATTTATATATATACATTTAAATGTATATATATATATATATATATATATATATTATTTATTTGTACATATGGCATAGAACATATTTACTTATTTTTTTTAAAATTATATTTATATGTGATTGTTCATATTTTAAAATTTGCAGAGTTCCACGGTGGAGGATTTTCTAGACGAAGAAGACATACTGCAGGAGTGTAAAACCCAAAAGAAGAATCTTGTGAACTATTTCACCAGGCCTGAAGTTATAAGACGTCTTGTGGAGCTGATCACTACCGAACCTTCTGAGGATGTACCAATGTCGCAGCGTTTTCGCTATGCAAACATGTCATGCGAGATACTTACACTGTAGGTTCCTGCGTTCATAGTCTGTCTACAACAAGTTGAACTCCATTTCAATTAATGAAATTATTTCTAATTGTTTTTTTTTTTTTTGTTTGTTTTTTTTGTACAGCGGTCTGCCGTCCCTAGTTGAGAAGCTTCTATCCGATTCGGATACGCTCAATTTGCTGTATTCATATCTACAAAAAGAACCACCGTTAAATCCACTGCTATCGTCGTTTTTTAGCAAAACATTTAGCATGCTATTTACAAAAAAACCCGAACAAGATTGGTTTTTGTATCAACATATGTGCCTACAACTTTTGGAGTATATAAAATCGCAGAAGAACTTCTTGGATTTCATTTGCAAACATTTTGATACACCCGTAATACCTGATTTAATAATGCAAATGATGAAGGACATAGATGGTGGTCAACTTAAGCGCAACCTATTTGAAGTAATGTAACAGAAATACTTTCCAATGAATAGTTATAGTGAATTATAAGTATATACAATTGTTGTCCACTCATCATCCCATTGCTCAAAAGTCATGTTCGGCTTATACGTTTGTATTAACTTACCTTAAGCACACAACCCAGCAATTTGCTAGATTAACTTACTATAATTCAGTGCATGTATTTATTTCGAGCAGTGTTAGTATTAGAATGTTTGCTAAATTTAAAATATTTTTGATCCTTTTTCTCTTTACAGTGGCTTACTGAAGATAAAATTGTTGAGAGACTGATTGCAATATTGCGAAATCCTCAAGAAACCGATAAACATGCAAATGTTGCCGACTTTTTCTGTGATCTTATTAACCAAGGGCGTCTAATGCGACAAACTGAGCAAGAGAACGATTCATTTGAACCAGCCTTTGAGGGTTCAAATCCCATATTGAGAACTATTGAATCTGCACATACAATAGAAGCCTTGTTAAATGTGATTTTGGAACCAAACGCTCTAGAGAGCGCCATCTTATCAGGAATATCGGTTGTACTTACACTTATCACACCCATTACATTCACGTGAGTAATCATTTGCACTTAATTGTATGATAATTTTTCATTAATGACTTTTTTTTTTCATGAATAGTGATGAACCCAACTCTGATCGTCAACATATGTTACAGAAACGTGAGCATGAGTTTCATCAAGAACTGCAAGAAACTGTGACCACTGTTATAGCCCCACGTTTACAGGAGTTTGTGCATGTGCTGAAAAATCCACCTGCGGTGCGTTGTTGAGTTACCGCAGCTTTTTTAAATCTATAACTTGTCAATCGCTTGCAGAAATCATCACTAGAGACTACTGCGGCGATTCTGACGCCACCGTTTGGCAAGACACGGCTTCAGGTATGTCGCGTGTTCACAGCACTTCTGGAAACCAAGCACGAGGTCATCCAAAAGGCGTAAGTTTATAATAGCGGCTTATTTTATTTATCCAAACGCTGTGAGCGGCTTAATCTGTATTTTCTTCAACATCAGCATCTGCACCACTGACTACTTTGATCTGCTGCTCACATACTTTAAGGACTACTGTTGGAATAACTTTCTTCACAGTGAGCTTGAGAAGGCATTGCATTTGATATTCTATAATGAATTATCTAACAATAATACCACATCAACCGAGTGCACGGAAATGTTTGAGGACGATGAGATTTTTAAAATGATTGATATAGACCCAGTTTTGTTGGCTAAAATAAACAACGTTCTAAATGTTTTCAATCGCGCAGAGGGTGGGAAGGATGCAAAAGCGATTGGAAGCGACGAGACAGAAACTACTACAGAGCAACAGGAGGAACCTATTAATGCACAAGAGAATGATAAAAAGGCTGAAAATACAAATGCTACAGAAGTGGTGCCACTTAATGTACAGGAAAATCATTTGGGAAACGATGTATCTACAGCCACCCATGCGGAGCAAGTGGTTAAAACGGAAACAACAGCAACAGAACCGACTCATCCAACACCCAATGTTCTTGATAAGACCAAAACATCAAATAATAACCTGCCTACAGAGATGCAAACATATGTAAGTATTGATTGCGACTGGATCATTCGGATAAGAACTAATATTAACCCTATTTATATCATATTCCTGCTCCTGCTCCTTTCTGCAGCTGATTGTAAATTGCAAACTGGTATCTAAGTTGGTGAACTTTTGGCGATACAATGCAGAAGCACAGTAAGTGCACAATAATAGATAGTTCGCAGAGCATGACTAATGGCTATTATTATTTTTTAGGTCCGCAAAAAATGGTCGGCGACTTGGCTATATGGGGCACCTTATTAAAATTCTAAACCATATTGTGAATTGTTTATCAGAATCTGAACATATCGCAGACTTGATTGTTTCTAACTTTCAGGATGAATCTGAGCTACAACTGTGGCAATCGCTGATTGATTGCGAAAAGGGTGAACTTACTCTTGCTGTGTCGCAACAAAATAAACTACTTGCCAATTGTAATCCACACGAAAGCAATGACTACAATGCAGGCAACTCGAAGGATTTTTTGGGCGAAACAGATGTCTGCTACGATTTGGATAATGCGCTGCAGGACACTGTTTTCACAATGGATTGCAATGGAATGTATCAGTTTGATCGCAACATCGATGATGATGACGATGACGACGATGAGCCCAGTGGCAGTAGCGGTGACGGTCATGGTCACAATCATGGTATATTTTCCAAAAATTCCATGGAGCTGAACAATGTGGGTGTTGATCCGTGGGACATGGACGAACACTTTGCCAACATTATTGGAGTTTCAACCGATGAAAATTCTGCCAACACCGGTACGGCTAGATGGGGAACTGATTTTGTCAGCGATAACTTTGCAGACTTTGATGCACATTTTAGCAGCTTTAATAGCGATCTGGGCTTGCCCCAAACGCAGTCACCGGCAACCGACACAATGTTATTAACTGAAACAATTGATGAATTTACAAAACCCAAATGTGATGAAGAGCAACAAACGCATAAGGAGGACGAAATATCAACGCCCGCAAAAACAAATCCCCAATCAGAAATCAAATCCACAAACGAGGAGCAACAGGCAGAGTACGACAACAATGCCAATGTAGAGAAAAACACAAGTGATAATTTGACCGAAGCTGAGGCAGCTGAAACAGCTGCAACTACATCCATTGTCAGTAGATTACAGTCAGTGCTCCTAACTGGCGACGATGATTATGAAGATGATGAAGGCATGTGGACCAAACCATTAGGTGGCGCCAGTCTTCCTGCGATGGCAACGGAAACACAACCTGCCTCTATGTCTAATGGACCCAGTAAAGTTGCCGAATTGTAAGACAAGTTCTTTGTTTTTTTCCTGATATTTTCAAAAGTGCGTGATACATATTTAAGATAGAACCAGTGATCACATACATTATAAGCAAGGCCTTAGGTAAAACCAGCGGAGGAAGATTTTGAAAACGTTTTTATAGCCAGTAGTTGACATAAGAAGGCATCTGTACGTAAGTCCATAGTTTTTTGTTGAGTAGAACTGAACTACAAAATCCGCATTATCCATTCCAATTTCATTTTTAATTGATACAATTAACAAATATAGTTTTATTTACTACCGCAAGCTGGAAATATTGTGTCTCGCTTACAATATATTTTCCGTTTCAGAAACCATGCAAACGATAACAGTAGCTGCAGCGGCGTTGGTGACGACAGCAACATCACAACGGAGCTATCGAAAAAAACAGAAAGTGTCACAGCTTCAATTAACAATTCTGAAATTGCGAGAACAACGACATAAATATGCCAACAGAGGAAAAGCCAGCTTGGAGTACATTCACACACGCGCTCATGCAAACATTCTTGAATACACATACACGCACACGCACACACACCCACACTCAAACGTACGCCCCCCACACACATGCACACATGCACACACACACACACACACATGTTTATATATGTACTCATATATGCATATCCACACCTGCATATAAACCACATACACACGCACACCAATGTAAAGACACCCAGCAAATGCAGTTTATAAGAATCGTGAAGTTGTCGAAGTTGTAAATGCCTTTGAATTGCTCTTAGGTAATTTCTTATACATAATCATGAAAGCATATTTACATATATATATATACATGTTTATATATACAAATATATATATATGTAATATAATATATACACACACTACTTCTATACAAGAATACAGTAATTCAATATCAAACATCGATATGCTTATGTACAGAAGATGATGTATGCATGAAGTACACATAGGTTGTATAGTACAACAATAATTTGTGTATTAGCAAAGCCCGAGCCCGCCCACTTTAAAAAGTCTAGGAGAAAATTCCAACAAAATTGAACAACAAAAAACACTATCATGAAAACAAAACAAAAGAACATGAAATAAGAAATAAGAAATCAGAAATAAGAAATAAGAAATAAGAACTAAGAAAATGCAAACTTTCAAAACTTTCGTGTAAAAAGAAAATTCACTGGAAAGTACTTTGTTGATAATTCCTTCTACTTACTACTTGCTCGTCGTATTGCCAGTTTCCTATAAATTAATAATAAGGTCTACTTTGATTAGTTCCCTTTAGAGCGCTTTCCTACCAATACTCTGAATATACTAGACAACAAATGAGCATTATGTAAAGTACCAATAATAAATTTTAAATTGTTTTTAGCTTGAACTGAAAATTTACTATACTTTTATTATTATTTATATATATGTTTCTTTTCGGATACTTTGTATTAATTGTATGTATGTAAAGACAAAGTAAAGCCAAATACCGAATCTTTCAACAAACAAACACACACACACACTCACACACACACCACACACATGCTGCAAGCACAAATGTATGTATATATATATATTTACTTATATATATTGCAATTTTTGTTTTTTTTTTATTTTTTTATTTTTTAATGATTGCACAAGAACTGTACCAATTCAGTTAGACCAAAAATGTATTCAACGTCAAAAGTACAAAACTGCTAACTTAAAAACGATGACAACAAGCATTTGCCACCACACAGATAGTATGATCGTACCCTATTCATATATATATATATATATATATATGTATATGTATATGTATATATATGTATGTACGTACACATATATATAGTTCCAAATATATTCGGCGTGAGCCCATTTTATACTCTTGTGATTAATGCAATCGATAAAGAATTCAGTAAGTAAATCCTCCAGAGACTTTTCAAACAAACCATATTAAGTGTAAATTAGTTCCAAAATAAAATTGTTGTTGCGTTTGCCTTATTAAAGTTAGTTGGTTGATAGTTGTATTAGCGGAGTAACAGAATATGAAGAATGATAAATCTATTGAAACATATAAAAAAAAGTTGCCATCTTTTGCTTCCAAATAATTACATTATAATTATGTTAAAAATAAAAAATGCTACTTGAAAAGTATAATCGATGTTTATTTTACACAACTAAATTTACATAAAAGATTTCATTTACATCCTTTATTGAAACAAATACAAATTGTAACTGTAAACAAATCTATATGTATACCAAGCAAAAGAATGTAGGAAACTAATGTAGAAATGCTCAAGAAGGTCGACTGTTGGGGAGGCAACATATCAGCTCAATCGCTATGCTGCATATAGTTGCTTTTGCAACTCAATAAGGACGAAAAAACAGCACACACTCACACACACACACACACACACACACACATTCATATGCATACATTAGAAATGTTAACCCAATATGTGAGGACTTAAGCTCTTATAGAATAGAACGCTCTTTGTAAATCAAGTAAATTGGGATTTGATAATGAATGAAATGAAAATGAAAAAAAAATATTTACATATATAAATATGTATATGTATATGTATATATATACATATATATATATATATATATTTGTATATTTAATTTTGTTTTGTCTTATGTGAAGCGCGGCTTGATTTGATTGATTGTAAATTGACTTAAGCGTAGAATTGCTTGCACAAATATCATATCGCTTGCTTTTATTTTTGCAAAAATAGATATAAAAAGCATAAAAAGATAAATGTTAAAACTATCTCTGATGTAAGCTGTGATAAATAAATGAAGTTGCAGGGTATTTGATAAAAGCAGATTTAAGTTAAACAAATTGTGACATGTAACTTAACTTAACCATGAGGTAGCACTTAGTTGGCATAGAACACGCACCTACGGGGATGATCCTTTACACACAGCCACACACACATGCACGTAAACAGATACACACAGACACACTCAGAGACACGCCCACATTTAATCAAAGAAATAATAAAAGTGAACAAATCACAAATCGAAATCATCTGAATAACCAACAACAATTATAAAATAACCAGAAACAAAATAAACATAAAACATACAGCAATAAGTCCTGCAATAAAGTCTCATTGATAGAGCTATTGTTTAAGTGCAACCAAATTAACTTTAATTAAAGATAAATAAGCACCACGCCCCTCGGCACATGTGCAGAAGAAGTGAACGAGGATAGCTTGTGCGAGGGCCACAATTGTAAATAGTGGATAAAAAGTATCTATATTGTCATATAGAGAACCAAGTCCCCGTATTGTCTTCCCCCCTGTACGCTCGTCTAACATCAAGCAATCGACTCCTTCCCTTACGCATATGCCTTATGCCTTATCAAACGCATTGTAAATTTCAATGATAACTCAAAATCGAATGGGTGGCCACACCCGCTGTAAGCCATAAATGAAAGAGGGATTTACCATTACTTTCATACTGTGTGTCTTTTTAATTTTAAGCCAGAGTAACAACTGCATTCGCAATCTTGTATAAGTCTAAAAGAAGTATTAAGCCGACTTAATTATTTGGGCTAAACTAAAAGAACTAAAAGAACTAAAAACTAAAAAAAAACAAACTCGAGTTGAAAGTAAAAAGCATTACAAACTGAAGAAGAGACAAAACGAAAATAGGCTTTAGGATGGCAGCTTTAAGCGATTTGTTAAAAGGCAAACGATTATTAATATAATATCCTTAAGAAAAAGCAAAGTATGCAAAATGAAACGTCCAATACAAAGAAGCAAACAACAATTGTTAACATGAAAGTCTTCAAAATAACTCTAAGTCCTGCTACTCGCTTACTACTGTTTTTACAGGTACAGGTACGCAGAAAGAGAAAAGAAATGCAGTTAAGGACCTTAGGAAGCCCTAGGGAGTTATAGGACACTAATTGCATTAAACATTAAGAGTGAAATGAATAAAAATCAAATTGTACTTTATGAAACTAACTGTACATTCTTGTCTATGTGTGTTCAAAGTTCAGTATTTCAATTAAGCCAAGTTAATTAGCTCCAACCAATAAATTAAAAGTGAACATTAAACAATTATGCAATTACAATTAAAACATAGGTTTCCAATCGAAAACCAAACCTAAGTGTATACACATTCATCCAGCCAGATATGCATGTATGTATGCATGTATGTATGTATGTATGTATGTGTGGACATAGGCGGAGTAATACGTTTTTTTGAACAGAGATGCATCGGTAGATGAATTATAATAATTAATTATTAACTAAGCTACTACTCGCAAAGAAAATAAAACAAAAACCAAAACAAGAACTAAAACAAAAACCAAAACTAAAACAAAAACAAAAGCAAAAAGAAAGCAAGAACTAAAATCCAAAAGGAAGTAAAACAATGAAGAAACACAAGAACAAGAACAACACAACAAAACGGGAACAACAACGAGAAGCTCGGAACTGTAATATACGAGACAAAAATAAATTCATATACTACGAGTAAGTAACACACATTTTATAAATGCATTTTGTTAATATACAATTATAGCATACAATAGTTTGTTACTGCGGGAGAGACACTAAGCTAATTATAAATTTGTACAATTAAGCAATCAAATACCCGAACCTAGCGAATAATCGAAAAGCGAACCCGAGTGGCTGTTCGGCTGTTCGGCTGTTCGTGTGTATTTCTGTCATAGTTTTAAGGCACAGTAAACTTAGAGCTACACGGATACATCATGTACTCGCACGTGTGCACACATGCATGCATGCGTGTGTGTGTGTGTGTGTGTGTGTGTGCGCGTCTTCCTATCAAACAATCCATGCTCAGTCCCAACTTAGGTGAGCACAGACTAACACAAAGACCCAAACGTATCGTCATACATGCAAATGTATATTTAAATAATGAACAAAGCAAGAGGAAGAAAGGTGCATACGTGTGTGTGTGTGTGTGTGTGTTTGTGTGTGTGGTTTCGCTTACCTGTTGCATGCACAAGCAACCGTTTTATGAATCGGACCATGGAATTGGGTTTGATATTCAGGTGCGAATGCAAAGACTCCAAGTGATTAAGAACCACATTTGCACACAGGACACAGGACACAGGACATGGGACACGGAACACGGGACACATATAGACGTGGCACAGGCAGAGACGACATCGGCTATAATTTGTACTGTATTATATTGTATTGTATTGCATTGTATCGCTTAATGAACTCGGTTGATAATTGTGAAAGAAACTACTTGAAACATACCCCAAGGGACACTGAGGGGTAGAAGCTCCTTGAGGTAGTGCCTTAAACTTGTGTACTTGCGTGAACAAAGATTTAATCCAAGTGATTTTGTTGTTGTCCCTTAAATGAACTTAACCCCCAACTAATGTATGTAAATGCAGTTTCGAGAACAACAACCTAAATACACATGGTTAACTTTATACTCCGATCTATACTATAACTAAATATGTAAACTAGCTTATACGTCGCATTTTTACCTATGTATGTGTACACATATGTATTACTATCTTTAACTACAGATCTTATACTTTGTGTGTTTCCTTAACACTCATCGAACATGCACACCAAGCTCTGGCACATGTATGCACATCCACACGAATTCAGGATGCGTACAATATTTGTTCGTTCAACACAGCTAAACAACAGTTAACATGTACACACACACACACATAAGTATATATATATGTATATATATATATATATATATATATATATAAGTTAATGACCGCCTTTAAATCGTTGGGAACATCTACTGAAAGCATATAAGTAAAACTTTATATGTGTGTACGTGCATCTGTATGTGGATATGCATATGTGTGCTAGAAGAATTACTCAAGGATTTGCGTCTAATGTCAAAATATAAGTATGATTTGTACCATATTAAATAATGCGAATAAAACGCACTTCGGATTCAAGTTTACCAATAAAGCGATTAACTTATTTATTGTATTTGTATAATCATACCATATATATATATATATATATGTATATGTGTATATGTGTGTATATATGTAAATATCTATCATCTTTGTTTATCTAATTCCTGCTTCAAAAAGTACAGACAATACAGCTTTCAATTTGATCGTTATATTTATATCACAGTGGAACGCAAAAAAAAGGGCTAATTATGTTGGCTGTGTGGGTGAGGCTTCAGTTGTTGCTGTGGTTGTTGAGCTGCTCGAGGGATGAGCTGAGTCCCTGCCATGTCGGGATTCCATGTGTCGTTGCAGGTCTCGTCTTCTTGCGAGCGTCTTGTGGCATATCTGGCATTGGAAGCCCGCATCCGGTTCACCGTCTACATTAATGTCAGCTTCGCCGGCACTGGGCTGTGTCTGCAGGTGCAGGCGGACGTGCTTATTGAGATTGCTGGGATCGCCAAAGGGTCTCATGCAGAACTTGCACTTGAGTGGCTTGAAGCCGGTGTGGGTACGTATATGAATTTTTAGGCCATATTTTCGAGAGTAGACTTTGCCACAGTATATACATAGGTGACCTTGCTTGGAGGCGCCCATGTTGCTAACTATAGCCTCGATCTGGGCAGCGGCATTCATTGGGTGTGATGAGAGCGGCGCTGCCATTGAGAGGGAAGGCATGAAGGGCAGGGTGGAACTTGAAGTTTGCGAGACAGCGGTGGGTATCGTAAGAGACTGCATTGCTGCCATAGGACGAAAGGCCGAAAATCGCGCAGCGGAAACTTGCGGCGGCGGCGAGCGCGTTGGTGACGCTGAGGAAGTGGAGGAAGTGGCCGGTGGCGGTGACAATGTGATGGCTGGGACTTCCGAGCGTGCTTGTGACTTCAATGCATAATGTAAGCGCATCCAGAGTAAGTCCATTACGCTACGTCCGCAACCCAATGCCAGGTGGATCTTCAGTGGATGTGGAGTCTCAAATGTCAGGTGACACAGGTGGCAGGTGTAGCGATTGTTGCCTGTTGGGTTGGTTAGGTAATTTAGATCTTCTCTGTGTTGACACGATTTTTATTGAACTATTACCTTGTATATTCAGCGGCGTTAAGAATGGGATGCCCATGAGGAGGACCAATTCTTCGCCAAACCAGACTACAATTTCATCTTCCCGTGCCACATCTCGCACCAGGCGGATCCGCAGCTGTCCCGCGTGCAGCTCGAAGAGTGCATTAAAGCTGTAAATGTCCTCCGAGAGCTTAATCTGTCTGAGCAGTGCAGCGGACATGGCCAATTCGCCGTTCACGAGTGTGCAGTGAGCATGGGCGTCGGTTGCCGTCGGCGTTGACATGCAGGCAAGAAGATCCGTGGTAGAAATGCCTCCGGAGCACGTGTCCTTTGGGGTGTACTGTGCAGTATAGACTCCAGCTCGTAAATTGACGCGGGCGCGCTTTGCCGGAGGATGACCCGTCACTGTCGACGAGGATGTTGTCACTGATCTGGAGGTGCTGCCTGGGAGCAGCTGCTCAATTCGAAAGATCATGCTAGTGCCGCGTTTTTGCGCCTGTGCAGGCGACTCATCTAATTCCAAGTTGTCTAGGTGAGCTGTCGTGTGCATGGCTCGCGGTTGAATTTGATTCTGTGTTCCAATTGGAAACCCTGCGCCGCTTTTATACCGCAATCGAGTCGCAGCTTCCGCCCTTCCTTGTCGCGACAAATTTCGTATCCTCACTCGCTTGCTGTTTGGATTTGTTACGGCTTGCAATGTCAAAACACTGGCGTCAAGTGCAAGAATTCCCAGCCAGCCATCCTGCCAGCCAGCCAGCCAGCCAGCCAGCCAGCCTGCCAGCCTGCCCGTTTGACAGCCCGCTCTGACATTGCTACGCACTTTGCGACCGGCTCATTCACTCACTCACTCACTCACACTTGCACCAACCAGCCGACCGACCAGGCATCCCTTCAGCCTGGTCCTGGTTCTGGTCCTGGTCCCGGTACCGCTCCCACTCCCACTCCCGTTCCCGCTTCCCGCTTCCCCCGTTTTCAATCCTGGTTTCCACTCGCATCACATGGTGGTAGCTTGATTGCTGTGGCTGACTGCGCGCGGCAAGTGCAACATCATGTACTCGGCACTAAAGCACTAAGCCAAGCTGAGCAGCCCTGTAGCAAGTGTGCGTATTCCTTTGCCTAATCCTCTCACACTCCTCATGGAGTGGTGGTCCTTTTTGGCTTTTGGGCTGTGCCAAGGAAAATGTTTTAATTGAAATTAAACGATCGTTTGTTGTCCTTGTCGTTGTTATTGTAATGCCACCATATACAAATCGCATTCGCTTTCGTCAACTGCGCCGCACCCCTTGCATCTCCCATGCAGCATTAGACCGACCCTCCCACCCCCATTGATAATGCCTTAATATATTGGTGTGTATCGTTTTTCTATCTGTGGTTTAGGGTGGGTCGTGATATTCGACCGGTGCGGCACGCAGTGTAAATCGCGCCCAAAATGAGAGTGTCCTTGTAAAGGGAATTTCGGATTTTCGGCCAGCTTTTCCAGCGGGGCCAAATATCTTGCAGGATGCCACAAAAGTTTTTGGTTATTTTATTGCTCAAATGCCATCAATGAATCGAAAATAATTTAAATTTCCTCTACTTGTCTGTTCCACGCGTCTAAAAATCAGTTGGGCCCATCCTTTGCTAACCGCAGCGCTCCTGTGCAGGATAAAATATGCTGCACTGCTAATGTTTTCATTATTTGAAATCCTCCAACCCCGTACTAATATGGCTCGCGCGATCAACAGGACACGGCGAAAAACATGTGTTGCCAGTCACACAGTCGCTGCCCCAGGGGTGGGGGGAACAGGCCAATCAGTCCCTGCACAAAGGACCGGCAAGTTTTCAGGAGCGACCCTTTCGGAAGCCCAGCAACGTGACTATTTTAGGATTTGTTTTAAATAAGTGGGACAACCTGTTGTAAGCCAAGTTAACAGGTTTTTAAACTATAATTTAAGTGAAGTTCATTTTTAATTAATATTTATTGTTGCGTTTCGTTCGCAATAAATAAAAAAATAATAAATAAAGTAAAATTAAAATATTAAAAAATCAATACTGATAATAATAATAGTAGTAATAATAATAATAATAATAATAAATAATAATAATAGTAAAAATAATAATAACAATAATAATTATTATAATAACAATAAACTATAATTTAATAATAATTCCGCAATTAATAAATAAATAATAAATAATGTAAAATTCAAATATTAAAAAATCAGTACTTATAATAATAATAGTAGTAATAATAATAATAATAATAATAATAATATTAATAATAGTAAAAATAATAATAATAATAATAGTAATTATAATAATAATAAACTATAATTTAATAATAATTCCGCAATAATTAAATAAATAATAAATAAAGTAAAATTAAAATATTAAAAAATCAATACTGATAATAATAATAGTAGTGATAATAATAATAATAATATAAATAATAATTAATAATTAATAATAATAGTAATAGTAATAATAATAAAAATAATAATAATAATTATAATACATATAATAATGGAACTTATAATTATACTAACACAAGTAATTGTAATAATAATAATAATAGTAGTAATAACAATAAAAGTAATATTATACAAATATTACAATAATACAATTATAATAATATAACTTGTAATATAAAAGTAGAAATCAAATTTAAAAGTTAATAAATATTTGACATCGCACAGACAACTCTCAATTATTGAACCAATTTGCTGCCTAGTGGCTGTCCACGCGGAGACTTGGCCAATTTACTTTGAGTTTTCTTCTAATGGATTTCTGTTCGCCTGGTACATCAGAATTTTCTGGCACCAATTTTGAGCCAATTTGTGGGCGGATTTACGAATTTTTCATTGCATACATTTGTGAGCTGAGTTGAATACCTTTTGGTAAACTGAAAGGGGTTTGATTCAGGTGTCCTTTAGCCTGTCGGAAGTGCTTTTTGGCTCTGTATATGTTGTATGAACCTTGCCAGAAAACAAAATGAATAGAACGCCGATATAGCACCTTTTCTCTTTGAATATCTTGAGCCCTGAAAGGACCTTCATCCCTGGCAAAAACTTCATACACGTGCAAGAACCCTATATATCTAAAGGACATTAGGATAGTCCTTAAATTGAAGGAGATACAGCCGACTTAGAGCTGGGCTAATTTGTGAATTGCTTTGCGAAATTTATGTAGCTTAATAGTAGTAATATTTAATGTCCTTTTGTAAATGTTTAGTCCTTAACCCGAATATCGTTTTATCTGTTGAGTATGTGTTATTGCATACGATAGCTGCCAGAGTCCAAATTGAAAGAACTGAGACAGACATTTATATATTGCTGTAAGTATACCTCGAGTCACAAAAGGATTTGGTCCCTGACCGAAAGTAAAGTTATGTGGAAGGACCTTGACTATCTTCGTGTTAAAGGACGTTGAAGTTGTTCTTAAGTTGGAGAAGACACAGCCGATTTTGAGCTTGGAAAATTTGTTGGTTGATTTGCAAAATTTATGTTTTCATTTATGCAAAGTTTTGGTAATAATTGAATGGTTTTTGGTAAATATTTAGTCCTTAACTAGAAAATCCTTTGGCCAATTAAAGGTCTTGGGTATGCAATATAAAACCTGCCAAGGTAGGCAGATGTTGACACATTGCTTCAGATGTACCTTGAGTACCGAAAGGATTTTCTTTTCTGACGAAAGTTAAATTTATATGGAAGGACCTTGACCACTTCGTGCCAAAAAACATTAGGCAATTTTATTGCTTAGCTTGAATATCCCTCGGCCAATTGGAGGTCCTTGGTGTGCCTCTTTTCCAATATAAAAAATATTGCTTTGGAAAGGATCTTCGTCCCTAGCACAAACTACTTTAATTCGAAGGGAAATTTTTCGCCGATAGTCCGAACTTAAAATTTCATTTTGAATTTTGTTTCTAAATCGAGTGAAGGATGGCAGATGACGAGTGATAAAGGAATCCTTTATCCCCGTAACAAATTGATAAGAATAACAAAACGAGCTTGGCCACAAGCCATTCAACTGCAATATTCGGAAAGGGACCAGGCCAAGCAGATTAGGATCAAGGACGACACAGGCAACACCTGCAGAACCAACCCCATGTATTTTTCTAATGCACTTTGCCTGTCCCAAGGGGGTGTTAAGTCCCTAGCTAACTGGGCAGCGACGTCGGCTTTAGTCAATAGTCTATTAACTTTTTGCCAATTCTCGAACCACTTCTCTCGCCGAGCTGCTATTTACTCGGTAGCTCCGCCCGTGCATGCTGTGCCTGGACCGAGTGAGGCCGACTGCCTGGGCGTGTGTGATGCGGCTAATATTGCAGCAGCGCTTTCGGGGTGGTGTCAGCATGGGCTCAGTCGCATCCCCGACACTCGACAGCCAGCTAATGGTAATGTTGTTTGCAGCTTGTTCTACTTGTAATGTGCTGGCGCGCAGCTGACGTCTTCCCAAGAACTGCCACAGTTTGTGGATTTTTGAACCTGTTTCGGCGTCAGCTGTTGCCAGCCGTCGAGCAACCACCAACCAAACAACCAAGCAGCCAAGCAGCCAAGCTACCAAACAGCCAAGCAGCCAAGCAGCCAAGCAACCAAGCAACCAACCGACCAGCTAACCAAGCAACCAACAAACTAACCACCACTCTGCTCTTACTCAAAATCTCAATCTCAATCCGTGCACCGGCTGCCTAAACCAACAACTGTTGGTCTCACTTCGGTGTCGGTGGTCATTTCGCCACGCACCCATTGCGCATATTTCGCGCCCGCATTTACGGAAACAAAGCCCAGCCTCATTTGAGCGAATCGCGTCGATCTAACTGCAATTTCTGATGTTCCTCGCTGGATTGGCCATTGCCAGGGGACTCCTAAGCAAACATTTAGATTATGAGCACCGTAATTGATAAATTATTTTCAGCCGTTGATGACAGTTTTAATATACATATATATGAATGCACACACGCACACATGCACACATGCACACACACATCTATGAGTGGATTCGCATTCAGTTCGTTTCCCATTTCGCAGTGTACAGTTTACACTGGAATCTATTCGTTGTTTTTATTACAATCACATCGAACAGGATTAACTCTACATTAATTAACGAAACGCCCAAATATTTGATTTCTTCCCGTAAATCAAATTATACACAACAAAATCGGAGCGTGTGTTTGCCTCATGCAGACCTTGAGGCATAACTCAACTCATAATACTTAGCATAAAGTTAATTGAGCATTTATTGTTTTTATATCTTTCTATTTTATGAAAAGAATCAAGAATTCAAAAGAACTCGCTTCAGAGTAAACTTTCTTCATAAGAAGAGGTCTTGATTTTGTAGCTGATCTGCCTGCCTCGGATGCCTAGGTTGGTTAGAACTGAAGTTGGGTCAATAGCTATGACGCAATCTGGCTTAGCGGCTGCTTCTATATTTGTTTTCATTATCTTAGACTCAGACTTATTTTAGTTGCTGTGCTCATCGGAGCCGCTGACTATGACCATTTTAAGTCTTTAGTTTGATTTCAGAATCGAATGCGAGCAGAGCGTATATCTATTTGAACTTTGAAAATAAAATAAATCCAATCCTTAGACTCTCCTGACTGTGTCTGCCGACTTAAGCTGCAATGAAATCCGTTAGTATATTGGTTCAGGATCTCGAATAATCTCTTATTGGGTATTCATTTTTAAATACAGCTAGTCTCAAGTCTGCTCTTGTGCCTATTGCTGCCTCTGCTTGTAACAGCGGCGCCGGTGGATGAGGAACACGAAGAGGAGGTACATTTTGGGTAAGAATTTAAATTGAGTTCAAGCCAAGAAAACTCGCTGATTTTCTGCGGAATGAGTAGCTTTCAGACGGAAAACGGCCACCAACGCTCGGAGGATATTATCTACAAGGTGAAAGGAAATAAGGATCGGCAGACGACTGAGTCGACGGAGACCGACAGCCAGCAAACACCAGAGCCTGTTGAGTATCGTGGGGAATACAGTTTCATATCCGCGGATGGCTATGAGTACCAAGTATTGTATAAAGCCAACAAAAACGGATTTCAGCCATATGTGACTGCGCACAAGGTTAAGCCAGTCATCAACAAGAGTAAGATTTAAAGTGCCTTTTTTTTTTGTGATCATCAGTTAATGTAATAAAGCCCTATGACTATACACTACCTGACTTATTTCGGCTGAACAATCCTATAAGTCCCCATAAATATTTATTAAAGTAGTTGAGTGGAAAGTTGTAATTGGACCACTAATTTTTTTTGAGTGTCTATGGCCGCTGTGGTTGTTGTCACGGCTAACTTTAAATTTATCTCTGAGAGCAGTTTGTTTATGAGTTAAGAGTCTAATCTGAAATGAAGCGTAGAGTAGTTCGGGCTTAGTGTTGGGGTTTGTCTTTTTTACGAATCTCCGAAATCCTAAATATATTAATCGGTAAACTAGCTTGAATCCCAAGATTTTAAAAATGAAATTTTTCATTTTTATTTCCTCTATATTCCGCATTAATTTCTGATCAGTCCAATTTTAATTATTATAATGACTTGTAAGCAAATCACTTAATGCGACTCCGATTAGGGCATCAGCAGAGTCGAACTGAGATGCCTTTGTTTCAAGTTTGTTTTTGTCTGTTACTGCTTTACATGAAAGACGGTATCTTCGATTTTGGAATTCTGTTTTGTGTTTTCTTGCCTGCTTTCCTTATGCAAATCCAAAATGAATTCATCACCAATGGATGAAGCAATAGTATTACCTTCATCACAGTCTTGCTCAGCGTTTTTAACATAACTCTGCCAGCCAACCGTAGCTATCTGTGATGGTTTAGGCTCTGCAGACGACAGTTTATTTCATCGCCAGCTCCGTTGGCCGAAGGTTGGGTCTTCCAAGCACAACATAATGAACCATCGCAGTTTGGGTGTAAGCAAGTGGATAACGATGGACGTAACAGCATTGTATAAGCAACCGCTCGTTAAGTGTTTGCTCCTGGCGCTACTCTGTGCTCTGTGGGGACCGAGCTACTTCACATCCGCATCATACGCCCCCGGAACAGTGATAGATATAAAACTTCAAGATTTGGTTATCGAACAATTTTCCTATATACCCAGACGTGGAGGCTATGACTTCGGGTAAGCTTACTATAGGAAACACCTTATTTTTGTGCTCATCCCCCATCTTCCTTCAGCTACACTTTGCCCAACGGCACACATCGAGATGAAATGGGTGAGATCCTAAATGATCGGTCTCTACCCATGGACTTGAAAAACGCTAACAACTTCGATCGCAATGAACGTCCCGCGCATCGCCAGGGCTTGAAAAACCGAAAATTATCACCCAAGTCACTCTCATCTTTAGCAGGATAAACGTAAGACTCAAAAACTAAATTATATTTAAATTTCTTGTGAAAGGTCCTGTTTTTTTTGTTCATTATTTGTTACACCTAAATCTTCATTCAAGCTGTTAATAAATATATATCTAGGTTAATTTCCTTGACGTGCTTTATTCTCAGTTTTTTCAGTTCACATTTTCACATCCAATGGAGACTAGGGGATTGAACATAGTTTGGGGCTGAGCATAATACACATACATAAAAGCAGATACAAACTGCTCCGCTCATAGTAAGGCATCAAATGCGACGGTCTCAGTGCTCTTGATTCCGTCCAGCAGGCAGAGTCGAGGGAAGCCCACGTATGCCTGCATTTGGTGGGGCTGTTGTAAGAGTTCGTTTGCATTTGATCGTAGTCATGCTTGGTTATGTAATATTGTTAAAGGTCTAGTCATTATCGTTCACCAAATGCTTAACCGGATTTCAGTTAGTTGCTTCGACCAAAAGTATGCAATGCCACCAAAGCCAAGTTTACTAATCATCTGATTAAAGGTGGCAGTTAAAAAGATCGATGAGGCACATCTTAAAGATGATGTGTGTTGATGCTGATTTAAATAAAGTAATAAAAGTCATTAATTAAAGCAGCGCAAATATCATCAGGATGTGTGTGAAGAGTTCAACAATAGTTTTTTTAATTTTATACTGTTTCCTTAAAACTAAAATGTATTATGCAAGAGACCGAAATAAAGTCTTGTGGCTTCTATGGCTCGCGAATAAAAACATCGACCCCTTCAAAAAAGATTTAATATAAGTAAACGCAAACTCTTCAGTGCTTCTTTACGAGTCACAAGTATCAAGTCACAAGTCACAAGTCACAAGTATCAAGTCACAAGTCACAAGTCACATTGTTTCTTTAGAAGACTTAAAAAGCATTCGTTTTGATTTACAACGTCACCAATTTTGTCCTTCCTTTGAATGCAGATTTTCAGTTAAGTGAAGACTTCCTCATGGCGGCCCCAACAAGTTGGAGACATTTCCTGGCTAATTAATTTGATGAGTGCACTGATTTTTCTACATTTCTGATAATATGCGATCGATCTGAACTACTCACTATTCAATATTTGATGATGGATATAATTGGGAATTATCTGCTTCTTAATGTGGTGCCTCGAGTGACTGTTTATGCTTGTTGTCTATATGCGATCGAGTGGCTCAACAAAAGTCGATCCCAAAACCCAAAAATAATACAAGCTCTCTTTGAGGATTGAGTCCACTGAAGTCGTCAGAGTAGTAGAGTATCTTAGAAGATCGTGGAGAGCTCCTCGATTAATCAAGTAATTGTATGAGTAATTGGTTATGGATCATCTTCAAGGGATGGCTTATTTGAAGGTAACTTGTTTAGTTGGTCGGACGAAGTAGTCGCTCGATTGTTTCTTTACCTCGCAGTGTGAAGTTGAAATGAAGGTGAAAAAAGTGAGATACCCAAAAATACTGAATGCATTCAAGTTGTTGTTGCGACGTGTGCGACGATGTCGGTAGTAGCGATGCTGCGGTGATGCTTCTGAAAGCATCAATCGAACGATGTAAAGGCCGTTGCATATGTCAGAGGTGAAACACGGCAGAGATGCGCGACACGATGGTTTCTCGGATTGTTAATAGGTGGAAGGGGAGCTTATTGTAGAATTTCGGACTTAAGGTGAACTTGCTGTCCCATTCCTTCCCCGGCAGCGGCGGCTGGCCGTTTTTGTTTCCAGTTGCTAGTTGCAAGTTGCTAGCCAGTTATTTGTTGTTGATCATCGGCTGTAGGAACTTGAATGAGAGAGTCTTAGCCAAAATATGATGGGTCAGCAGTCTGCTTGACCAAGATAAAGCTACTCGTGAAAAGTCATTGAACATCGAGAAACTTACATAAGCCCAAACCCCCTAGTCAACCGGCTTAGTGTATATATTTGTTATACCAAAGTCAAACTATTTACGCATCTATTGAACTGACATTTTAGGAAAAAAGTTTTTAGCTCGAGTCTTGGATACACTGGCTAACAAACTATCGCAAAGGTTACTTGGATACTTAGAGTTCCTCAATGAAGGCATAACGTAGGATCAATGAGCTTTCAAGCTTGGGGAACACCCAATAAAAGGCAGCCATGCATCTGGATGTGGGGGACTCTGATGCATTGCGACCATTCCTGACCACACTAGATGAACTTTAGGCCATGGGCTCGAGCAGTGTCTAATGCTTCTCTTCTCCTGTTACAAAATGCATCACAAAGCTATAATGCCAAATTGTGTATAGCCCGATGTCGCTGCAAAAATTCGCGTTAAATGTTACTTGTCGCAGCGACTTTGAGGCTGCTGCCTTTGGTGCACTTGGTGGTAAATTATATACATTACCGGACGACCGTCTTCTTCCACAATTGTGCAAATTTATGACGTTTGCAAAATCTGCGAATGAGGTATAAATTGAACGCAGTCGCTGCACTTCCATCATTGGACGTTAAAGAGTCTGTACAAACACAAGTAAACGCTCCCCACAGAATACAATTGACAGGATGAAACTGGTAAATTCAAATGAAATGATGCCTAAATTAATCAACTAATTTAACTATATCGAGTCTTTGATCCTTACGCAGATGCTAGTCCTTGGCTTGCTGGTTCTGGCTGCTTTGAGCTGCCAAGGCCGTCCCCAGAACGATGTCGAAGTGCTGGAATACGATTCAGAGAACATCGGGATTGGTGGCTATAAATTTAGCTACAAGCTGAGCGATGGCACAACGCGCACCGAGGAGGCGGTCCTGAACAACGCCGGAACGGAGAACGAGTCTCTTTCAGTGCGCGGCTCGGTTAGCTGGGTGGCACCTGACGGACAGACCTATACCATTAACTTTGTGGCCGACGAGAACGGCTTCCAGCCGGAAGGAGCGCACTTACCCAAGTAGCGCGCTTCTGCCCAAATACTCATGTGGATTATCATACTTACTAATTAGCCTGTAGGGGTTGAGAGTGAAGTGCTGTGCATCAGTCAGTCAGTCAGTCAGTCAGTCAGTCAGTCAGTCAGTCAAGTTAGTGTTGTGCATTTTTATTTTAACTCTTATTAAAACTAAAGAATATTGAGTACTTCTTTTGATTTCCTTTGCAAATGCTCCTCATTTATTTAAAAAAAAAACTTAAACAGCAGCCGCCACTTGACCTTCTATTGTGAAGGTCGACTGTGACTGTGACATCGAATTAAACTTAAGCTGCAACTAAAACGAAAGTGAACCCAGCGGCTTACACCTTTGGCAGGTGGGCGCCCTCTGGCTGGAAGCCGTTTTCATCGGCAACATAGTTCACGGTGTAGGTGACACCGTCGTCGCCCACATAGGAGTATGTTCCGTGCACGGAAAGGGCCTCGTCGTCGGTTCCCACATTCTTGAGAGTGGCGTCTTCGCTTCGCTTGGTACCATCGCTGGTCTCCACGGACAATTTGTAGCCGTCTGGATGCACGTCTGAAACTTGTTCGACTATTTGTACTTCCTTGTTCTCGGTAGGCGCAGCCACGCACAGAGCGACGGACAAGCAGACGAGGACCAGCGTGAACTTCATGTTGTTGGCTCTGTGTGCAGATGATGATTTTGATGAGCGACTCCGGAGATGCCTTTTATATGCCCGGCCCCATATCGACAATGTGGTAAACAGAGACTAATGCAATTATCACTTAATAAACTCATTACTGAGGTGTTTCTGTGGATGTCCGTATGCTCAAGCTCGAAATGTGTTAATTGTCGTCTCTTCGCTAGAAGCTTTGTTTTATATTATATCATGTATATAGCAAATAGTGGGCCATTGAAGACATCCCTGCTAGTATGTGTTTTAAATTATATCAGTACTATTTTCTTGTATATCTATATTATATATACAAAACTAAAATATATTAAAATAGACTTTCGTTTTTATTAGAGACCATTTAAAAATTATATATTTTTTTTAATTTATTATTTTCCTATTACTTTTTTCCGATTACGGAAATTTGTTGTTTATTTATTGTTAATGTTAAGCGAAACTTCATTTTTTTTTTGAATCGAAGATTTTAAACCAATTCCTGCCTCAGGCACTTCATCTTGACTCTCTACGCAGTTGAGCTGCTTCGTAGAGGATTGAAAGGATTTTTTTATGCTTGCTTTGCGTTTATTATAAATTCAACTTCTAAAAAAAAAGAACAGCTCTTGGATTTAATGGGAAGGTAACAAGTTAGTTGCTGGGCACATTTGGCAAATGGGCGCCCTCTGGCTGGAAGCCGTTCTCATCGGCGATGTACTTGACGGTGTAAACCTGGCCGTCATCGGCGGTGAAGGAGTAGGAGCCGCGCACGGCGATAGCCTCGTTTTCGGAGCCCTCGTTTTGGAGTGTGCCAGTTTCTTCGTGCATCTGTCCATCGCTGGTCTGCCATCTATGGAGAGATGCATATTTTTTTTAATAATTATTCAATGTTCTAAACTCGCTCGCCATAGTGGCAAGTATAATTAGCTTACGAGAAACGATATCCGTTTGGCTGCACATCTGACTCCCGGTGAATGACCTGTGCGCCTTCGCTGCTGTCGAGGGGTGCTGCTAGGATTCCAGCGAAGAGGGTGGCAAGGACGATGGCAATTGTGAGTTTCATATTTTTTGTTTTTTAGTCGTTTGTACTGCGAACTGCTTGTTATTGGTGCACGTTTCTTGGTTTATGATATCTGTTTGACTGTCCAGGCACCTTTTATAGTCAAAATGAAGATGGTGTCCACCAGCTGAATCAAGTAAGAAAATTGTGTCTAAAATAAAAATGACTAATCACACGTCGAGCACATAAGTTAACAAATTGCCTTTAAAACGTACCAACGGATCGCACAGCAGGGCAAAAACAAAAATAATCGGTATTACCAAAACTTCTAAGGTAAACAAAACAAAGAGTGTAAAGATGTGTATAGGAAATCATCTCCATCTTCATCTTCATCTTCATCTCCATAATGATTGCTTTAATCACTTATCTTCGTCGACAAATTAGCATTTTTCATAAATCAATCAAGCTATTCAATTTCAGTTGGATAAAGATATACTGTGTTCCGCCGTAGTCTCAATACCAACACAGGCGAATACATCTCAAGCCCGTTCAAAAAAATCCATAGAGTTACTTGGCATTTACAAGGTCCACCGAAGGTGGAAGAAGCTTTCGATTTTTCCTTCTAAGTCAAAGAATAAATGTGAAAGTGGCTTTTTTCCTGGGTCCTCACCGCCTTCGAGTGTAAATCTCAATTGTGCGATGTCAAAAATGAAATACTTTTTTTCAGGATGCTGCATTAGCTTAGGGCCAAAATGCAGTCCTTTGTAATGTGAAAATGAAACAACAAACTTTATATGCAAACAAAAAAATGATGTGGCTATATTTAACGAAATTCTCGATGTAACTATGACTATGGCTTTAGCCTTTAACCAATGAGTTTTCTAAACCTAGTTAACATTTGTCCTCAGGTCAGGTCAGGACGGGTATTTATTGAGCAGCACGTGGTAGATGGGCGCCCTCTGGCTGGAAGCCGTTCTCATCGGCTACGTAGTTGATGGTGTATGTCTGGCCATCGTCTCCCAAGTAGGTGTAATAGCCACGTACAGCGATTGCTTCGTGATCGGTGCCCACGTATTTCAACTGACCTTCCTCCTGATGTGACTTGCCATCGCTAGTTTCCACTCTGTAATGAGTGTAACGGAGAGTAAGAAATACAGAGAAAGAGGGGAGATTAGAGAAGCAAGTGAAAGAGACTGAGACTGAGACTGAGACTGAGACTGGGACTGGGATTGAGATTGAGAGTTATGAAAACCAGTTTGATGATTTTTGACCTTGACACAGTCTCCAAGTTGTAAAATCTACTCACGCAAACTTATAGCTCTCAGGCTGCACATCGGAATCAAAACGAACCACCTGCGCCTCTTGCTGCACTGCTGGTGGGGCACCACTGACAGCTGCAACCACGCATGCGACGGCAACGGTAAAGGCAACGGCAACGGCGTACTTCATGTTTATAAAGGAACTGGAAATTGGACTTGTGCTGCGTTCAAGGAACTCACAAACAGTGCATGCTAAGTGCTAGCATTGTGGCCAATTTATAGTACGCTCCGTGGAGTCGGACTCCTTAAAAACCAGAGGGAAACAAAAGACAAGCAACTACAACATTACAATGTGTGGTGTATGCCTAAACCCGTTTTTGGCATCTCCATGCTGGGTTTCTTTCCTGTGGCCAACCTTTATTACTTAACTTTTTACTCTTAACTCTCTTCACAAAGGCGTTGCTCTTGCTGTTATTGTCTTTGTTGTTAATGTAGTTGGTAATTGTTTCCCCCCTTGTTGTTGCTCTATGTTCGCAGTACATGTTCGATGGATATTGATTTTGATTGATTGCCAGACCGACCCTAGCCCAACCCAATATACAATAGATAGCTTGCAGAAGGCTCCCACAATTCCCTTGCCTGTGTTTCATTGAAACCATATTTTATATATGACTTAAAGGTAACCTAATGGGGTCAGCCGAGCTTGGCTCAAAGTACCTCAAGCCCGCAACTGCTGATGTACATTGATTTAGTGATTGTCGCAAACTTCATTGAGAATTTGCAAATGTCGGTAGACAATTTTGTTAAACCCGTTTAACCGAACTCTGTAAACCGTTTACCGTTTGCCGTTTGCCGTTTGCCGTTTGCCGTTTGCCGTTTGCCGTTTGCCGCTTGCCGCTTAGATGCATCATTCGTTTCACATATGCACGAGCTCATTTGCAAGTTATCAAGCTGTTCTTCTCAGCTAAATATTTAAATACTTATGAAGTGTGAATACATCAATGCAAAAAATAGATTTAAATATATATGAAAAAGTATATAAATAATCAACACAAAAAATCCTAGTATAAATTCAATTGTAAGTATGGGTACAATACGTATATGTGTAAATGTTAACCTGTTATTCGGCGGCTAATGCCTCCATAAGAGATGCGCCTAGCCAGGGCCAGACCGGTTCGAGAAACACGAATACTTAACACGGCAACGAAAGTGAGAACTGCACAACAACAGAGATAAAAGCCGTGGCAGACGCTGCTTCAACATATCTTTCCCCTCAGTGCGAGTGTCGGATACCCTGCATGAATAGTAAATCTCTTTCTCTGCTCCTAGCCATGCGAATGACTAGTAGAACTCAGCTTGGTGCACTAGACGTGTCTGCGATGCTTCAAAATGTGATCCTGTGATATACGAAAAGAATATACATATGGGTGGAGTATGGGTATATCGCAAAGTCTTCATGCTAAAGGGTATTACGAGAACTAACATTTGGAAAACACCAAATGAAATATCACTGAGCATTGAAGCCGGATCAGTGTTGTGCAAACGTAGAGTCAAGTTCGACCAAGCATATTATTTAATCAATCGGAGCTGCTAAATAATCAAACATATTCGAGAAGCGAAGACATGCCTAGTTTTGGGTCTAAAACTGGAACTCGTTGGCTGCCCTGTTGAGTACCTGTCCTACCCACCAATTCATCAGTAGCACCAGTCCAATGCACTGCGACGAAGTAAGCACGTGACCCATCCATTTGAAATGCCTATGGTAGGCTGGTTCGGGTTGTTGTTGGTTCAACTGAACACACGCACACACACACACACATACACACACACACACACACAAACACACAGACAAGGTTCGCATCTTGAGTTACCAGCATGTGCCCACCCACATTTCCGCAGCAACCATCGACATGCGTTGTTCAGCTTTAAACTGTACCTATATAATTTATTTGTTGGGTTGTTAAGGTATACCTGGAGACGCTTTTACCAAAAGTGGGTCATTATCACTGCGAAAATATTCAAGATAAATATCGAAGCCTTGTCCATATCTGTCCCACTAGTGCAGCCCATGCTGCGGGGTATCAATGGTTAACAACTGCAATTGTATTCTTCCATCTGGTTTCCTACTAGCGACTCGTTTCCCACCACTGAAGTTCATTCATCACGTTCTGGTGTACGTGTTAAATCAAATTGGACGGTGTTAATTTCCTATGCCACAATAGACTGTAACTGACTCTTAACTCTTCCTATTTGGTTACTTTATTTACCTTTCTAATATATAGTAGCTCATTATTGATTGAATTAAGGGAATGCAGAGAGACATTGTAGCTAAAAGGCCTAGTGGAGTTTATGCCTAGTAGCCAAAATTAATGGCTTATTAGCTGTCCAGATCCTTGTCGAAATGCCAATTCGTTAAATAATTCGACCATAGCAACTTCCGATTTGTCCTGTTATCCTTGCCAGTGCCTACTCATCTACTAAAGGGCTTAAGATATGTCTATTGTGGCGGGATGTGGCCAGGAGCTGTCAAATCACATACAACTTTTCCAAGGTGCCTAGACTTAATGGCTCAGTTGGTACTTTAATCAAATAGCAATTAATGTTATGTCACCCACTGAATGAATCATCGTAGAAAGAAGCTGAGCTTCTAGCTCAGGAGCTTATGTATAATCAATGATAAACAATTATATTCTGATGATATTTGATTTACGAAAAAAGTCAGTCTGTTGACAAATCAAACTCTATAGTATACTTACTACTAATAGTGCCTACAACTTGCAATTGGCTATTATTCCCATTTGATATTTTCTTTTGTTTTATCGCTTGATATTATATATTACTTTTCCTGGCCTTGCGGTGCTCACATACTTAGTATAAATTTTATATAAAAGCAAATTTCCGATTGGAGTAGGCTTTAGTAAAGTGCAGTGAAGTGAAACCCAAGCATGCAGATCCATTCCCTAGTTCTCGTAGCCATCATTCTATCGGTGCCTATAATCCAGGCATTTCCCTCGCCGGACGATGCTGGGGCTGAAACTTTGAAGTTTGAGAGTGAAAACAGTGGAGTAGACAAGTATTCCTTTTCGTGAGTACCATGCAATATTTTAAAATCGAGATTAGTTGCGTCGGATCCTCATTTTTTTAATGTCGTAATCAGGTATGAGACCAGCAATGGCATCACACGCAGTGAAGAAGGCGTCCATACACCAGGAGCGGGTGAGGCCGATGGCGTTTTATCCGTAAAAGGTTCAACTAGCTGGACCGCACCGGACGGCAAGAAGTACGAGATTACTTTTACGGCGGATGACACAGGCTATCATCCCACTGTTAAGCTAGTGGCTTGAATTCAATTACCAATAATCAAAGAAAGAAGTATGAACCATGAACGAAAAAGTTAATTAAAAGTTATTAAAAGTATACAACAGAGCAAAGCTCATAAGTAAATATTTTATATGAAATACAGATGGACGCACGTATGTATTGTAAAGCACCGTAGAATAGGTCAAAGTTCACAGAACACATATACATAAACACAATTAAATTTTTTTTTGTTGTTTGGCTACTAATAAATATTTATATATATATATGTATATATATATAAGTATATAAAATATATTTTCTTCCTAACAAAAATTTGACAAAATATTACATATTATTTAAATATTTGTGAATGAGTGAACGCAATAAAAATCATCATATTTGAAGAAAAAAGTTCCCACTTTTGGTATCAACCCATTGAGCCATTTTTAATAATACATTATCTTTGTCGGCTATTTGCATACCGCGTTCTAAGCCCTAAACGAAATGGACAGTGTGATGTAAGCGTATCTTCAAGAGCCAAACTGGATGTTAACCCGTTTTCTGCGGCCACCTTATCATCTCTCATATGGTAAGTGTTGGGACCAGCGGCAAGTGACCTTCGCGATCATTTTGCATCATCAACGATTTTGGCAAAATTTTTGAGTAAACGTGTTTTGGGAGATTTGTTTTCTTTACAATTAATAGGTACATAATGAAAGCTCTGCATCTCGCTATATCGTAGCGGGCCGTGAAATTTCTGAAAAGCTCGATAAATAAAATCTTAAAAGTTTTAATCATATACCTTGGCCTGCAGACTCCACAGATATCGTTATAAAATAATTAGTCCTCCTGCTTTAAGAATTTTCGATAGACCTATCGCAACGACAAAACAAATTTCAATTTTATTTAATATTTAAATTTATTTTAATTTATAGACTAAATACTAGAATCTGAAAGCAAACAATTAGGATTGAATAACGGATTAAACGTTGAATAACGAAGAGTGCTAGCTTCTTATAAATAAAAAAGTTCACAAGCTTTGTAAGTTAAATATTTAAATATATTCTCGACTTAATATTAAGCGACTAGAAGAAAAATTAAAATATGGATTTATTTTCTACTGTAACTTGACAAGTGTCTGCGAAAGTATGCAACATTTTTCTTTGAATAGTTTGTGCATGAACCTTCTGTCGATTCTGTTTAGCTGGTACATGAACCCGAGTGGCTTGTTGACTTTCAGACAAAGTGGAATTCTATGAGAAGAAGGAGAGCTGCAGCCAACGAACCCTAGTCAGGATTAGGATTTTCATGAGTTTCGAAAAACTGAAATATGTTTTAATGTTTTAATATTTAATTTAATTTTTATTATTAATTAATTATTTATTTTTTAATGCATATAATTTATTATTTATTATCTATTCATAGTCAGTGCATTACGACTTCATGTAAAAGGGAAAAAACCATTCTTATTATTAATTATGATGGATCTGTCATCAATCTGTTATTTTAATACTACATTGACTATTAAGCGTTTTGTTTGTATAATATCTAAAGTGGGGCATCTGTATGAGTGCGACAAATAAACAAAATATGTTACAGCAATCATAACTGATATCTACTGGAAAAAAATAATCCAAACCATTGACAAAATTTGTCAGATTTTAGTAAAGAGACCCTTCAGATCCTTAGGAAACCTGTTATTAATATTTGGAATCAAATAAAGTTGATTTTCATGATATGGGGAATTTTGGAAGAGGATTGTCTTGTTTTTGGCGAAATATCTGAAAATACATCAGGTGACCGAAGTTCAGTAGGAGGCTACCCAAAACTGATTATAAATTATAGTTTAATGTAGAGAGTCGCTGAGTCACTCTATCCAGACCAAGACTCTTGCCCAGATTCAAGTTCGATCCTGAGAAGGAAAGTCTACAGTGCTGAACTCAGCGTTACGCGCAGGCCACCACGAGGACGCTGCAATAAAATGACTAATGAACAATTTAAATACCGCTATAATCATTCTCTAAGGACAATACATACAAATTGAATATCGTTGACTTCTTTTAGGACCTCTCTCTCACTCTATCACTGCAAAGATGAGAGTGGGGCGGAAATCTGTTCGCATTTGTGGTCCAGGGATATTTAACGTAAACAATTATCTGGCCAATCGACTGTAAAAAGTCCTTGTAAGTAAACAGCAGACAGCTTAACACTTGGTACACAACTATCAAGCATATAAACAAAGTAATATCCTTCGGCGATCTGTAGATGAACCATTCAGCATTTTCATTACTATCCACATAACTAACTACCATAGTAACTACATTACAGACTATTTTACTAACTACTTAACTAACTGTGTTTCTAACGTCATCACTAACACGCCCACAATCAAAATGGAATCCTTGGGCGATCCGTAGATGAACCATTCAGCATTTTCTTTACTATCCACATAACTAACTACAATAGTAACTACATTACTAACTATATTACTAACTATTTTACTAACTACTGAACTAACTGTGTTTCTAACGTCATCACTAACACGCCCACAATCAAAATGGAATCCTTGGGCGATCCGTAGATGAACCATTCAGCATTTTCTTTACTATCCACATAACTAACTACAATAGTAACTACATTACTAACTATATTACTAACTATTTTACTAACTACTGAACTAACTGTGTTTCTAACGTCATCACTAACACGCCCACAATCAAAATGGAATCCTTGGGCGATCCGTAGATGAACCATTCAGCATTTTCTTTACTATCCAGATAACTAACTACAATAGTAACTACATTACTAACTATATTACTAACTATTTTACTAACTACTGAACTAACTGTGTTTCTAACGTCATCACTAACACGCCCACAATCAAAATGGAATCCTTGGGCGATCCGTAGATGAACCATTTAGCATTTTCTTTACTATCCACATAACTAACTACAATAGTTACTACATTACTAACTATATAACTAACTATTTTACTAACTACTTAACTAACTGTGTTTCTAACGTCATCACTAACACGCCCACAATCAAAATGGAATCCTTGGGCGATCCGTAGATGAACCATTCAGCATTTTCTTTAATATAAACATAACTAACTACAATAGTAACTACATTACTAACTATATAACTAACTATTTTACTAACTACTTAACTCACTGTGTTTCTAACGTTATCACTAACACGCCCACAATCAAAATGACATCCTTGGGCGATCCGTAGATGAACCATTTGGCATTTTCTTTACTATCCACATAACTAACTACAATAGTAACTACATTTCTAACTATATTACTAACTATTTTACTAACTACTTAACTAACTGTGTTTCTAACGTCATTACTAACACGCTCACAATCAAAATGACATCCTTAGGCGATCCGTAGATGAACCATGTAGAATTTTCTTTACTATCCACATAACTAACTAAAATAGTAACTACATTACTAACTATATTACTAACTTTTTTACTAACTACTCAACTAACTGTGTTTCCAACGTCATCACTAACACGCTCACAATCAAAATGGAATCTTTGGGCGATCCGTAGATGAACCATTTAGCATTTTCTTTACTATCCACATAACAAACTAGCATAGTAACTACATTACTAACTATATTACTAACTATTTTACTAACTACTTAACTAACTGTGTTTCTAACGTCATCACTAACACGCCCACAATCAAAATGGAATCCTTGGGCGATCCGTAGATGAACCATTCAGCATTTTCTTTACTATCCACATAACTAACTACAATAGTAACTACATTTCTAACTATATTACTAACTATTTTACTAACTACTTAACTAACTGGGTTTCTAACGTCATCACTAACACGCTCACAATCAAAATGGAATCTTTGGGCGATCCGTAGATGAACCATTTAGCATTTTCTTTACTATCCACATAACAAACTAGCATAGTAACTACATTACTAACTATATTACTAACTATTTTACTAACTACTGAACTAACTGTGTTTCTAACGTCATCACTAACACGCCCACAATCAAAATAAATCCGTGGGATCCACATAACTAACTACAATAGTAACTACATTACTAACTATATTACTAACTATTTTACTAACTACTTAACTAACTGTGTTTCTAACGTCATCACTAACACGCCCACAATCAAAATGGTATCCCTGGGCGATCCGTAGATGAACCATTTAGCATTTTCTTTACTATCCACATAACTAACTACAATAGTAACTACATTACTAACTATATAACTAACTATTTTACTAACTACTTAACTAACTGTGTTTCTAACGTCATCACTAACACGCCCACAATCAAAATGACATCCTTAGGCGATCCGTAGATGAACCATTTAGCATTTTCTTTACTATCCACATAACTAACTACAATAGTAACTACATTACTAACTATATTACTAACTATTTTACTAACTACTTAACTAACTGTGTTTCTAACGTCATCACTAACACGCCCACAATCAAAATGGTATCCCTGGGCGATCCGTAGATGAACCATTAGCATTTTCTTTACTATCCACATAACTAACTACAATAGTAACTACATTACTAACTATATAACTAACTATTTTACTAACTACTTAACTAACTGTGTTTCTAACGTCATCACTAACACGCCCACAATCAAAATGGATCTTGGGCGATCCGTAGATGAACCATTCGCATGTTTCTGTATACTGATACCGATGAACCATTCAGCATTTTCTTTACTATCCACATAACTAACTACAATAGTAACTACATCTACCTATTACTAACTATTTTACTAACTACTGAACTAACTGTGTTTCTAACGTCATCACTAACACGCCCACAATCAAAATGGAATCCTTGGGCGATCCGTAGATGAACCATTTCAGCATTTTCTTTACTATCCACATAACTAACTACAATAGTAACTACATTACTAACTATATTACTAACTATTTTACTAACTACTTAACTAACTGTGTTTCTAACGTCATCACTAACACGCCCACAATCAAAATGGAATCCTTGGGCGATCCGTAGATGAACCATTTAGCATTTTCTTTAATATCCACATAACTAACTACAATAGTAACTACATACGACTATTTACTAACTATTTACTAACTATTTATAACGTCTAACGTCACCTACGCCACAATCAAAATGGAATCCTTGGGCGATCCGTAGATGAACCATTCAGCATTTTCTTACTATCCACATAACTAACTACCATAGTAACTACATTACAGACTATTTTACTAACTACTTAACTAACTGTGTTTCTAACGTCATCACTAACACGCCCACAATCAAAATGGAATCCTTGGGCGATCCGTAGATGAACCATTCAGCATTTTCTTTACTATCCACATAACTAACTACCATAGTAACTACATTACTAACTATTCTACTAACTACTATAACTAACTGTGTTTCTAACGTCATCACTAACACGCCCACAATCAAAATGGAATCCTTGGGCGATCCGTAGATGAACCATTCAGCATTTTCTTTACTATCCACATAACTAACTACAATAGTAGCTACATTACTAACTATATTACTAACTATTTTACTAACTACTGAACTAACTGTGTTTCTAACGTCATCACTAACACGCCCACAATCAAAATGGAATCCTTGGGCGATCCGTAGATGAACCATTCAGCATTTTCTTTACTATCCACATAACTAACTACAATAGTAACTACATTCTAACTATATTACTAACTATTTTACTAACTACTTAACTAACTGTGTTTCTAACGTCATCACTAACACGCCCACAATCAAAATGGAATCCTTGGGCGATCCGTAGATGAACCATTTAGCATTCTATATCCACATAACTAACTACAATAGATACAACTACATTACTAACTATTTTACTTACTAACTATCTACGTATCACTAAACTAGTTACCTAACATGCAATAGTAACTACATTTCTAACTATATTACTAACTATTTTACTAACTACTTAACTAACTGTGTTTCTAACGTATCACTAACACGCCCACAATCAAAATGGACATCCTTGGGCGATCCGTAGATGAACCATTTAGCATTTTCTTTACTATCCACATAACTAACTACAATAGTAACTACATTACTAACTATATTACTAACTATTTTACTAACTACTTAACTAACTGTGTTTCTAACGTCATCACTAACACGCTCACAATCAAAATGACATCCTTAGGCGATCCGTAGATGAACCATGTAGAATTTTCTTTACTATCCACATAACTAACTACAATAGTACTACATTACTAACTATATTACTAACTTTTTTACTAACTACTCAACTAACTGTGTTTCCAACGTCATCACTAACACGCCCACAATCAAAATGAATCCTTGGGCGATCCGTAGATGAACCATTTAGCATTTTCTTTACTATCCACATAACAAACTAGCATAGTAACTACATACTAACTATATTACTAACTATTTTACTAACTACTTAACTAACTGTGTTTCTAACGTCATCACGAATCACAGCGCCCTATCACATCAACAATAGAACCATATACTACATTTCTAACTATTACTATGGAGACATAAGCTAAATACTTTACGTAGATGAACCATTAGCATTTTCTTTATTCACTAACTAGCATGAACTACATCTAACTATATTACTAACTATTTTACTACTACTAACTAACTGTGTTTCTAACGTCATCACTAACACGCCCACAATCAAAATGGAATCCTTGGGCGATCCGTAGATGAACCATTCAGCATTTTCTTTACTATCCACATAACTAACTACAATAGTAACTACATTCTAACTATATTACTAACTATTTTACTAACTACTTAACTAACTGTGTTTCTAACGTCATCACTAACACGCCCACAATCAAAATGGATCCTGGGCGATCCGTAGATGAACCATTCAGCATTTTCTTTACTATCCACATAACTAACTACAATAGTAACTACATTCTAACTATATTACTAACTATTTTACTAACTACTTAACTAACTGTGTTTCTAACGTCATCACTAACACGCCCACAATCAAAATGGAATCCTTGGGCGATCCGTAGATGAACCATTCAGCATTTTCTTTACTATCCACATAACTAACTACAATAGTAACTACATTTCTACCTATATTACTAACTATTTTACAAACTACTTAACTAACTGTGTTTCTAACGTCATCACTAACACGCTCACAATCAAAATGACATCCTTAGGCGATCCGTAGATGAACCATGTAGAATTTTCTTTACTATCCACATAACTAACTACAATAGTAACTACATTACTAACTATATTACTAACTATTTTACTAACTACTCAACTAACTGTGTTTCCAACGTCATCACTAACACGCTCACAATCAAAATGGAATCTTTGGGCGATCCGTAGATGAACCATTTAGCATTTTCTTTACTATCCACATAACAAACTAGCAATAGTAACTACATTACTAACTATATTACTAACTATTTTACTAACTACTTAACTAACTGTGTTTCTAACGTCATCACTAACACGCCCACAATCAAAATGGAATCCTTGGGCGATCCGTAGATGAACCATTCAGCATTTTCTTTACTATCCACTTGCATACAACTAACTACAATAGTAACTGACATTACTACACATAATATTACTAACTATTTTACTCAACTACTTGAACTAACTGTGTTTCTAACGTCATCACTAACACGCCCACAATCAAAATGGAATCCTTGGGCGATCCGTAGATGAACCATTCAGCATTTTCTTTACTATCCACATAACTAACTACAATAGTAACTACATTACTAACTATATTACTAACTATTTTACTAACTACTTAACTAACTGTGTTTCTAACGTCATCACTAACACGCCCACAATCAAAATGGTATCCCTGGGCGATCCGTAGATGAACCATTTAGCATTTTCTTTACTATCCACATAACAAACTACCATAGTAACTACATTACTAACTATATTACTAACTATTTTACTAACTACTTAACTAACTGTGTTTCCAACGTCATCACTAACACGCCCACAATCAAATTGACATCCTTAGGCGATCCGTAGATGAACAATTTATCATTTTCTTTACTATCCACATAACTAACTACCATAGTAACTACATTACTAACTATATTACTAACTATTTTACTAACTACTTAACTAACTGTGTTTCTAACGTCATCACTAACACGCCCACAATCAAAATGGAATCCTTGGGCGATCCGTAGATGAACCATTTAGCATTTTCTTTACTATCCACATAACTAACTACAATAGTAACTACATTACTAACTATATTACTAACTATTTTACTAACTACTTAACTAACTGTGTTTCTAACGTTATCACTAACACGCCCACAATCAAAATGACATCCTTAGGCGATCCGTAGATGAACCATTTGGCATTTTCTTTACTATCCACATAACTAACTACAATAGTAACTACATTACTAACTATATAACTAACTATTTTACTAACTACTTAACTAACTGTGTTTCTAACGTCATCACTAACACGCCCACAATCAAAATGGAATCCTTGGGCGATCCGTAGATGAACCATTCAGCATTTTCTTTACTATCCACATAACTAACTACAATAGTAACTACATTTCTAACTATATTACTAACTATTTTACTAACTACTTAACTAACTGTGTTTCTAACGTCATCACTAACACGCTCACAATCAAAATGACATCCTTAGGCGATCCGTAGATGAACCATGTAGAATTTTCTTTACTATCCACATAACTAACTAAAATAGTAACTACATTACTAACTATATTACTAACTATTTTACTAACTACTCAACTAACTGTGTTTCCAACGTCATCACTAACACGCTCACAATCAAAATGGAATCCTTGGGCGATCCGTAGATGAACCATTTAGCATTTTCTTTACTATCCACATAACAAACTAGCATAGTAACTACATTACTAACTATATTACTAACTATTTTACTAACTACTTAACTAACTGTGTTTCTAACGTCATCACTAACACGCCCACAATCAAAATGGAATCCTTGGGCGATCCGTAGATGAACCATTCAGCATTTTCTTTACTATCCACATAACTAACTACAATAGTAACTACATTTCTAACTATATTACTAACTATTTTACTAACTACTTAACTAACTGGGTTTCTAACGTCATCACTAACACGCTCACAATCAAAATGGAATCTTTGGGCGATCCGTAGATGAACCATTTAGCATTTTCTTTACTATCCACATAACAAACTAGCATAGTAACTACATTACTAACTATATTACTAACTATTTTACTAACTACTTAACTAACTGTGTTTCTAACGTCATCACTAACACGCCCACAATCAAAATGGTATCCCTGGGCGATCCGTAGATGAACCATTTAGCATTTTCTTTACTATCCACATAACAAACTACCATAGTAACTACATTACTAACTATATTACTAACTATTTTACTAACTACTTAACTAACTGTGTTTCCAACGTCATCACTAACACGCCCACAATCAAATTGACATCCTTAGGCGATCCGTAGATGAACAATTTATCATTTTCTTTACTATCCACATAACTAACTACAATAGTAACTACATTACTAACTATATTACTAACTATTTTACTAACTACTTAACTAACTGTGTTTCTAACGTCATCACTAACACGCCCACAATCAAAATGGAATCCCTGGGCGATCCGTAGATGAACCATTTAGCATTTTCTTTACTATCCACATAACTATCTACAATAGTAACTACATTACTAACTATATTACTAACTATTTTACTAACTACTTAACTAACTGTGTTTCTAACGTTATCACTAACACGCCCACAATCAAAATGACATCCTTAGGCGATCCGTAGATGAACCATTTGGCATTTTCTTTAATATCCACATAACTAACTACAATAGTAACTACATTACTAACTATATTTCTAACTATTTTACTAACTACTTAACTAACTGTGTTTCTAACGTCATCACTAACACGCCCACAATCAAAATGGAATCCCTGGGCGATCCGTAGATGAACCATTTAGCATTTTCTTTACTATCCACATAACTATCTACAATAGTAACTACATTACTAACTATATTACTAACTATTTTACTAACTACTTAACTAACTGTGTTTCTAACGTTATCACTAACACGCCCACAATCAAAATGACATCCTTAGGCGATCCGTAGATGAACCATTTGGCATTTTCTTTAATATCCACATAACTAAATACAATAGTAAGTAGACTTCTAACAATATTACTAACTATTTTACTAATTAGTTAAGTAACTGTGTTTCTAACGTCATCACTAAGACGCCCACAATCAAAATGACATCCTTAGGCGATCCGTAGATGAACCATTTGGCATTTTCTTTAATATCCACATAACTAAATACAAAAGTAAGTAGACTTCTAACAATATTACTAACTATTTTACTAACTACTTAACTAACTGTGTTTCTAACGTCATCACTAACACGCCCACAATCAAAATGGAATAATTAGGCGATCCGTAGATGAACCATTTAGCAATTTCTTTACTATCCACATAACTAACTACAATAGTAACTACATTACTAACTATATAACTAACTATTTTACTAACTACTTAACTCACTGTGTTTCTAACGTTATCACTAACACGCCCACAATCAAAATGACATCCTTGGGCGATCCGTAGATGAACCATTTGGCATTTTCTTTACTATCCACATAATTAACTACAATAGTAACTACATTTTCAACTATAGCACTAACTATTTTACTAACTACTTAACTAACTGTGTTTCTAACGTCATCACTAACACGCTCACAATCAAAATGACATCCTTAGGCGATCCGAAGATGAACCATGTAGAATTTTCTTTACTATCCACATAACTAACTAAAATAGTAACTACATTACTAACTATATTACTAACTATTCTACTAACTACTTAACTAACTGTGTTTCTAACGTCATCACTAACACGCCCACAATCAAAATAACAACCTTAGGCGATCCGTAGATGAACCATTTAGCATTTTCTTTACCATCCACATAACTAACTACAATAAAAACTACATTACTAACTATTTTACTAACTACTTAACTAACTGTGTTTCTAACGTCATCACTAACACGCCCACAATCAAAATGAAATTCTTGGGCGATCCGTAGATGAACCATTTAGCATTTTCTTTACTATCCACATAACAAACTAGCATAGTAACTACATTACTAACTATATTACTAACTATTTTACTAACTACTTAACTAACTGTGTTTCTAACGTCATCACTAACACGCCCACAATCAAAATGGAATCCTTGGGCGATCCGTAGATGAACCATTTAGCATTTTCTTTACTATCCACATAACTAACTACAATAGTAACTACATTTCTAACTATATTACTAACTATTTTACTAACTACTCAACTAACTGTGTTTCTAACGTCATCACTAACACGCCCACAATCAAAATGACATCCTTAGGCGATCCGTAGATGAACCATTTAGCATTTTCTTTACTATCCACATAACAAACTAGCATAGTAACTACATTACTAACTATATTACTAACCTATTTTACTAACTACTTAACTAACTGTGTTTCTAACGTCATCACTAACACGCCCACAATCAAAATGGACATCCTTAGGCGATCCGTAGATGAACAATTTAGCATTTTCTTTACTATCCACATAACTAACTACAATAGTAACTACATTTCTAACTATATTTCTAACTATTTTACTAACTACTTAACTAACTGTGTTTCTAACGTCATCACTAACACGCCCACAATCAAAATGGACATCCTTGGGCGATCCGTAGATGAACCATTTAGCATTTTCTTTACTATCCACATAACAAACTAGCATAGTAACTACATTACTAACTATATTACTAACTATTTTACTAACTACTGAACTAACTGTGTTTCTAACGTCATCACTAACACGCCCACAATCAAAATGACATCCTTGGGCGATCCGTAGATGAACCATTTAGCATTTTCTTTACTATCCACATAACTAACTACAATAGTAACTACATTACTAACTATATTACTAACTATTTTACTAACTACTTAACTAACTGTGTTTCTAACGTCATCACTAACACGCCCACAATCAAAATGGTATCCCTGGGCGATCCGTAGATGAACCATTTAGCATTTTCTTTACTATCCACATAACAAACTAGCATAGTAACTACATTACTAACTATATTACTAACTATTTTACTAACTACTTAACTAACTGTGTTTCCAACGTCATCACTAACACGCCCACAATCAAATTGACATCCTTAGGCGATCCGTAGATGAACAATTTATCATTTTCTTTACTATCCACATAACTAACTACAATAGTAACTACATTTCTAACTATATTACTAACTATTTTACTAACTACTTAACTAACTGTGTTTCTAACGTCATCACTAACACGCCCACAATCAAAATGACATCCTTAGGCGATCCGTAGATGAACCATTTAGCATTTTCTTTACTATCCACATAACTAACTACAATAGTAACTACATTACTAACTATATTACTAACTATTTTACTAACTACTTAACTAACTGTGTTTCTAACGTCATCACTAACACGCCCACAATCAAAATGACATCCTTAGGCGATCCGTAGATGAACCATTTAGCATTTTCTTTACTATCCACATAACTAACTACAATAGTAACTACATTACTAACTATATTACTAACTATTTTACTAACTACTTAACTAACTGTGTTTCTAACGTCATCACTAACACGCCCACAATCAAAATGACATCCTTAGGCGATCCGTAGATGAACCATTTAGCATTTTCTTTACTATCCACATAACTAACTACAATAGTAACTACATTACTAACTATATTACTAACTATTTTACTAACTACTTAACTAACTGTGTTTCTAACGTCATCACTAACACGCCCACAATCAAAATGACATCCTTAGGCGATCCGTAGATGAACCATTTGGCATTTTCTTTAATATCCACATAACTAAATACAATAGTAACTAGACTTACTAACTATATTACTAACTATTTTACTAATTAGTTAACTAACTGTGTTTCTAACGTCATCACTAAGACGCCCACAATCAAAATGACATCCTTAGGCGATCCGTAGATGAACCATTTAGCATTTTCTTTACTATCCACATAACTAACTACAATAGTAACTAGACTTCTAACTATATTACTAACTATTTTACTAACTACTTAACTAACTGTGTTTCTAACGTCATCACTAACACGCCCACAATCAAAATGGACATCCTTAGGCGATCCGTAGATGAACCATTTAGCATTTTCTTTACTATCCACATAACTAACTACAATAGTAACTACATTACTAACTATATAACTAACTATTTTACTAACTACTTAACTCACTGTGTTTCTAACGTTATCACTAACACGCCCACAATCAAAATGACATCCTTGGGCGATCCGTAGATGAACCATTTGGCATTTTCTTTACTATC
>JAWNNX010000127.1:0-268800 GCA_035044505.1 Zaprionus lineosus
CAACAACACCAACAAACAACACCAACAACAACACCAACAACAACACCAACAACAACACCGACAACAACCAAAACACCAACAACAACACCAACAACAACACCAACAACAACACCAACAACAACACCAACAACAACACCAACTAACAACGCAACAACAACACTAACAACAACACCAACACTAACAACAACAACAACAAGAAACCAAAACACTAACAACAACACTAACAACAACACTAACAACAACACTAACAAAAACAACTAACAACAACACTAACAACAACACTAACAACAACACTAACAACGAACACTAACAACGAAACTAACAAGAACAACAACACTAACCAACAACACTAACAACAACACTAACAACAACACTAACAACAACACTAACAACAACACTAACAAAAACACTAACAACAACACTAACAACAACACTAACAACAACAACTAACAAGAACCAACAACACTAACCAACAACACTAACAACAACACTAACAACAACACTAACAACAAACACTAACAAGAACTACTAACAACAACCACAAACACTAACAAAAACACTAACAACAACACTAACAACAACACTAACAAGACACAACACTAACAACAAAACTAACAAGAACTACAACAAGAACCAAAATACTAACAACAACACTAACAACAACACTAACAACAACACTAACAACAACACTAACAAAAAAAAAACAACAACACTAACAAAAACAATAACAACAACACTAACAACAACACTAACAAAAACAACAACAACAAAACTAACAAAAAACAACAACAACACTAACAACAAAACTAACAAGAACAACAACAAGAACCAAAATACTAACAACAACACTAACAAAAACAACAACAACAACACTAACAAAAACAACAACAACAACACTAACAACAAAACTAACAAGAACAACAACAAGAACCAAAATACTAACAACAACACTAACAAAAACAACAACAACAACACTAACAAAAACAACAACAACAACACTAATAACAAAACTAACAAGAACCAAATTACTAACAACAACACTAACAAAAACAACAACAACAACACTAATAACAAAACTAACAAGAACAACAACAAGAACCAAATTACTAACAACAACACTAACAAAAACAATAACAACAACACTAACAAAAACACTAACAACAACACTAACAACAACACTAACAACAACACTAACAAAAAAACAACAACACTAACAAAAACAATAACAACAACACTAACAACAACACTAACAACAACAACAACAATAGGAAAAACAATAAAGAATCATACATTGTTGTTGTTTTTGTAATGTGAGAAAACAAAAACAACAAGGGAAAAATTTTGCAAGGAAATTCATGGCAAAATTGGTAAAAAATCACAAAAAGGACGATAAATCGGAAGCTATAAGGACGATTTCGATGTCCTTTGGCAGGATTGTAGTCCTTGTTGTTCCGGTTCTTATGACACTTTTTTTGTCAGGATATGTAAGGATACGGCCGAGATATAACGGTTTTTCTCGTAGCAGAAAATTGCTTCTATCTCAGGTCCTGTAAGGACTTTCGTCCTTTTTATAACTGAAATATATGTGGGCGGGTCTCATCTATCTTCATGGGAAAGGACATCCTTATTGTCCTTAAAATGACTGAGATACAGACAATTTAGTGATTTCAGGGTCCTTTTTCCTTACTTTTGCCTTCAAAAAATTTTTCCCATTGTTGTTGTTTTTTTCTCGATGTAAGTGTGTTTGTTGTTGTTTCTGTTTGTGTGTCGGCAGTATTTTTGTTTGTTTCTGTATTGTTGTTGTATTTATTGTTGTTGTTGTTGTTGTGTGTTGTGTGGTGTTGTTGTTTTTAGTGTTTTATTGTTAGTATGTTGTCTAGTGTTTTTGTTATTGTTGTTGTTAGTGTTTGTGTTGTTGTTAGTGTTTTTGTTGTTGTTGTTGTTAGTGTTTTTGTTAGTGTTTTTGTTAGTGTTGATTGTGTCTTGTTGTTAGTGTTAATGTTTTTGTTCATGTTGTTGTAGTGTTTTTGTTAGTGTTTTTGTTAGTGTTGTGTTAGTATTGTTGTTAGTGTTGTTAGTGTTTTGGTTCTTGTTGTGTCTTGTTGTTGTTAGTGTTAGTGTTATTGTTGTTGTTAGTGTTTGTGTTGTTGTAGTGTTTTGTTAGTATTTTTTGTTGTTGTTGTTTTTGTTAGTGTTGTTGATCTGTTGTTACATGTTGGTGTTGTTGTTAGTTGTTTTGTTAGTGTTTTTGTTAGTGTTGTTGTTGGTGTTGGTGTTAGTGTTGGTGTTAGTTGTTTTGTTAGTGTTTTTGTTCTTGTTGTTGTTCTTGTTAGTGTTGTTAGTTTTGTTGTTAATGTTGTTGTTAGTGTTAGTGTTGTTGTTAGTGTTTCTGTTAGTATTGTTGTTAGTGTTATCGTTAATTTTGTTGTTAGTTGTTGTTGTTAGTTTTATTGTTAGTGTTGTTGTTAGTTTTATTGTTAGTGTTGTTGTTCGCATTTGAAAAAATGACTTTTGTGGATTTTCCTACAAACTGCAAAAAAGAAAAGTTACAACAAAAATTCCTCTTACTCCACTCTTAGTGTTGTGTTCTCATCACACTCTTTCTTCTCTGCAGTAACAGAACGCTGCTCTTCCCTATCCATTCTCTCTTCACAACACTCTCGCCGCCTCCCACCCCGCTTCACTCACTCCACTTTATGGTTTGGTCTGTCTTGTCTTGGCTGGTCGGTGGGCGGGCCCATTAAGTTGTGGTCGCGCCCATCAACTCCCCCTTAAACCTTTACCTAATTTTAAATTTAACAATATTTCTTATGCTGGCGATGACGCAGCTTTTTTAAATAAAAATATTTCCAACTTACCTTGATCAAGATTCGAACCGGTGGTCCGCTGCACGCGGTGCATCCGCTACATGGATAACGCCACCCCCGCAACTTAAGCGTGGGAGTCATTTGTACCATTTTGATGCTCTCTTAATCTTAGTACAAGTGCTTATTGTACTTTACATATAAAATGTATCTCTAGATCATATTTAAATAGTTGAAATTAATTAATAATAATTAAAATTAACATGTTGTAACAATTGCAAATAAATAAGTTTTAAAATTAACAAAATTGTTCTTATTTTTATTAGTTTTATTTTAGAAAAATTCACTTATACAATATTTAAAATCAGTTTAACAGTTTACAATTTCTAATTTAAATATTTTATTTTGTTTTAATGTTTGCTAATTAGTTTTTCAAGGTATTTATATTTTTAGTTTTCCCCGTTTATAAACACTTCCTGTCAGTTTTGCTATCAATTTTAAGTTTTTTATATGCACAACTTAAGGCCTACAGTATGAAAATTGCAAACGCCTTTTTTTTTATTTTATTAACTCATTAGATATAATATTTAGTTAATGCTCTTAAGCAAATTTATGAGCTGTCGCTTTTTATATAAATTGCATTTTGTCAATAAAGTAATCGAGCAATAGTTTATATAAAAAACGTGCTCATAATTAACACAGCTCTGATTTTTGTTTTTGTTTTTGTTTTTGGTTTTAAAAGTTTAAAGTTTTCGTTATTTCGATTTTAAACTCTTTGTGAAAATGACAATTTACAGATAATATTGTAGCTGTTTATTGTCTTTCTGTTAAATAAATAAACTATACACGCAGGTATAAACTATACACCTTTAAGTCAACGAAACTATTCCATTAAGTAGGTAAGTAGTTCACAAATCAACTGAATGACCGGCAATGTGCATATCTAAAAGGCAATTTTATCGTAATTACAGTTTACAAAGGATACCAAGGACTACAAATTACTTTAAACAATTATGAACAATTGTGGCATGTTGCTGTGATGTTAATCTTTTTGTTTAACAATGTTTTCACTATCATTTAAATAATCATGCAGCTTTTGGTTAATTACTCCTTCCAATTACAGGATTACAGTCAAAGTTCACACACACTCGCATCGCTGTACAATATCTACTCTGAGCGGAGTCGTTGAGAATCATCCTTCAATACTCCTTATACATTGGTTGTGGCTCGTAAATGGTTACAAAAATAATTTATAAATTACATAACTCTTGCTAATTAGCTTTATATTATTATTAGTTATACATATATTATATATTTATCTATGAATGCTAGTCCTCCTATTTGTATTACACTTTTATGCACCTAAGTTTTACTCCTCGACGTATTTTGGATTTGTTCCGAGTACTTTTTATACATTTTTTAAACATAGTTATTTTTTCCTTCCTTAAATAAGTTTGACTTTAAATTGAACTAAACTCTGTAAATATATATATATTTTTAGCAACACAGTAAATCGTAAATATATATATTTATATATATAACTTTATATATAAAATTGTCTAAACTGAAAAGCGCACAAATAACCAAAGGCTTTATCCGAGCTTCGGCTAATTATTGTTAATTAATAATTATTAATTATTGGAACACATAAGCAGCAACTATGTAATTGTACAATATATATATTAAGTTAACAATTATTAAACAAATTTGAAACTAAATTAAATTATGTTTTGTTACGTGTAAAAGCAGCTTTAAGGAAGCGACTAACTTCTACATAAAATAAGTACTGCGTAATAATTGTCCTTATTAGATACAGTTTAATGTTCCTTCTTTTATTTTTAATTACGCAGTTGTGTTTTTTATTTCTTTTGTTTTAATCTTCAATCATTGTGTAAAGCTTTTTGATTTAAACCGTTTTTAAAAATATTTTGCAACATTTTGTTTATAAACTTATATATATATATATGTATATATATATATGGATTGAACTTTATACATAAGTCGTATGTATGTGTGTTTGTGGTAATCGTTGCTGGCCTTAATAGAACATTTCATACTGAAAAAGTTTTTCCGAATGTGCAGACGGCCTCCAGGTGGCTGGAGCAAGTGCATCTTCATTTGAATTCTCACTGCTCGAAACTCAAATGATGCTTTCGTCGTTCTTGCGTGTGAGGCGAATACTTGTGGTCGTGGTAGTGCCACCACCACCCAATGGTGTTCGTCTGCCCACCTCGTGTGAGTGTGGCGTTGATGGTGTTGTAAACGTTGTGACCACAATATTCTCATCGTCATACAAATCAAAGTCCTCACCTTCATCATCATCATCGTCGTCTCCATCGTCCGTCTCACTGTCTGTGTCCTCGTAGTCAAGCAAAGCTGTTGTTACCTGATTTTTACTCCCTGGCACACCCACTGATATTCCTCCTACCGCTCCGGCGTTCATGTGACGTATTTGAGCGCGTGGGGTTGATGTTAATCGCGGCAGCAATGGCTCTCGTCCACTGTGCATTTTAACGCCGCCGGCGGATGCAGTTGTGGAGAGTGGGACAGCTTCCCAGTCATCGCCATCGGCGGGCTCACATAACGACTTCGAGTGTCCGTGCTGGTAAGTGGACTCCTCTGGTATTGTGTCACTGTGGTTGTGTTGTGTGCGGTTGGTTGGATTGGTTGGGCAATGGATGTGAAGAGAAGGCGTAGAAAGTAAATGTCAATTTTGTGTTCAATTTTGGTAAATGCAATGACTATGATTATGGGCTACAATCAGGAGCTACAACTAGTTTACTTTTGTCTCTAATGGAGGAACTAACAGATCGAAGTATTATAATTATTTGAACATAGAAAAATATGGCTTATTATAATAAATAAAATTTAAAGCAATAATTTTGAATTTGTTTACGTTTATAAAAGCACTACATAAGCGGGGAATAACATTTAATTATAGAATAGTACATTTATTTAAAAAAGCCAAAGCGAGAAGAGAAATGTTTAATAACAAAATTTACCACAATTAATTAAGCATTTGTGACGCACAGAAACCTATTAAATATGTGTGAAAGAATGACTAATATCCTGTCTTAAAAAAAAATAAATTAATATATCCTATGCATCATTTAAAAAAAGAACTAGTTCACTAGTTCAAAACTAGTTCAAAATTGAAATCGATTGCTGGAACCAAGATTGACTTGCTTTCATGTTAGTAAATTTAGTAAATATACCAAAAGTAGTGTATAGTATTTAAATAAAGCTGGAAAAATACTTACACATACTCATATATCTTTTTAACCTGATAATTTATTGTTTATGGCATTGTGAATTCTAGACTTATACAAAAGGTCTACAATTATATAACGGTTAAATTATATAGTTTTTTTTTTATTGTTTTTTTTTTTTACTGTGCATTTGAAATTTTTCATGTTTTAACTGATCTTTGGTTATGCTTTTAACGGCTTACGGACTCGTATGAAACGGCGCTAAAAATATAATAAAAATTATAAAATCATAATTTTTGTAACCAAAAAAAAAAAAAAACAGCAACTTTGGAAGAAGTTAAAAAATGTGCGGTTAGTTTTTAAAGAGGCGAATAAAATTATTACACAAATATACATAATATTAATTATTTTTTTTTTTTTTTTTTTTTAATTGGGAAAAGCACCCACACAGACAAGCACATATTTTGGTTAATAGATTAATAGTTGTATTAATTAGAGGAAAATGCGTTAAATTAAAAAGCTATGTTTGCATTTTCAATGATTCTCCAATGCATGAATACCATTTGCGAGGGGTGTTCGAAAAGTACGGGAAGCTCCTTAAACTATTACAGATTCTTGCAGATATGTGTTCCAATTCAACTGAGATGATCGACTAGATATAGAAGGTATTGAATGTGATCTAAACTGATCTGATTTAATTTAAGGTCTAGGCTACAGATGATATGCTTTTGACTGGTCATCGGATTTTGAATATGTTTATGTACAAATAAGATACATTTATTAATTAATTAATAAATGTAATAATAATTTTAAGTGTTTTTGTTTCTTCTTTGAAAAACTAAAGTTGAAATTCGACATTGGCCGGCTTAAGTTGCATTTGCCCTTGTTTTACACTCAGGCACTCGGATTACTTGGAATAGTACGTAGCTCCGCTACTCTCCGATGTCGGTGAGCTATAGTTAGTCGTTGATGAGCTGCTGGGGGAGTTGTTAGCTGTTGTTGTTGTTGCTGCAGTAGTAGTAGGAGTAGTTGTTATTGTTGTTGTTAGAATTGGAGTAGTTGCTGTAGCTGTTGTTGTTGATGTTGTTGTTGTTGTTGTTCTTGTTGTTGCTATTTTATTCTTATTTGAAGCTGGTGTTGTGGCTGTTGGTATGTTTTCTAGTATATTATTAGTTGCCGGACTACAGAGCAAAATTCTACTTGGCCTGCGTCCAGTGACAATGAGTCTGCAATACGTAACCATCACATTGGGACGAATTGTGACATAAACGATGGGCACAAATACACGTAGGACACGTTAATTCAATTGATGGGATAAAACACAGATATTTAAGAATTAAAAAACATGAAGAGCTCGCCAATCAAATATGTTTATATTATGCAAAATGCAAAACCTTTTTGGTGACAGATTCTAAGGATTAGGCGTGTCAAGGAATTAACTGAAGACGAGCAACAGATGAATTACTTAATCACCCCCAAGGATGTTGTGATGGTTTGGGTTTCTAGCCGAACTTCATGCGTTATGGAAATGCAGGATGTTTTGGATAAATAATTGAATTAATTAATAATTGAATTAATATTCTACTAAAATATTAAATATATGTAAAAAAAATAAAGTAAAATATACAGAAATGAACCTAGCAGAATTTTAGAAAAAACCGAGAATAAAAATAATAAACGTTGCATAATCGTAATTTCTCACACTTAAATCTATAAATGTCTCCTTTGGGCATGGCATTTAATGAGTTAGTGGATAAGCAGTTAATTCTATTTACAGAGAAGGAAACACATTAAAATGTTATGTAATAAACAACTAAGAGACATGCGTAGGTCACAGATACACACACACACGCACACACACAAACAAACACAAAAAATCGTGTAGCTGTGTGTGACTAACCAATATGGAGATTGGCATGTGCCGCAGGCGAAGGACTTACCCACTAAGCTCGAGCATTGAGCCGCGACGCACGTTGCGTCGATGACTCGCAGTAACCGGAAATGGACCGGTGTGGCCATCCGGTCCAACAAGATGGCTGCTCATAGTGCCGGACGAGATGGACTGAGAGCGTGTGTCCAATCGTGGATTGTGCATTGATGTTGACGGCGCTTGGCTGATTGCCGGATTCATGGAGTTGGTGGTTGAAGAAGGCACGACCATTTGATCCTGGCTAGCGGTGGCATCGACGGCGCCGCTACTACCAATGCCGAGACTCCCAGCCTTCGAGCTGGAACTTTCACGACGGAACAGACCTATGACGGACTTAGGCTGTTTAGGCTTGTTTATACCACCTTGTGGACGTGATGTACGGATTCGTGTGTGTTTTGTTTTTTATATATATAATTTTTTTTTTTTTTTATTTTTTATTTTTGTAGTCGGTTGTTGGTTGCAAGCACAGTTGGAGTTGAAAGGATGTCAGGTGGAGACAACGCGTAATGTACATTGTGTTGTGTTGTGTTGTGTGGCGTTTGTTCATAGGTGTAGGTTGTTGTGGGGAACAGTTACCAAAGGATAAACAATGCGGCAAAGAGAAGAAAAACAAATTTCAGGAAATTACCAAAACAGAAACTCATAAAACACATAAACTTTACATGATGTGTACATAAATATTTGAAAATTTTGAATCATTTGAATTTTTTTCAAGTTTTCATTGTTTTTGGTGCACTTAAGAAACGCAAGGATAAACTATACATATACACAAGATATTAAAAATATTGTATTTACATATGTCCTTTCTTGAGACACACATATGAATATATAGTTTTATATATAGAGTCTTGGGTCAGAATTTTTGAAAATTAAATAGCAGAAAATTTCAAAATTGAAACGGAAACGGAAACGGAAACTGTACATTTGGTGTGGAGAACTGACACTGCAGCTCCGCCTTCACTTAGGATAAATTTATGCTTGGAATATTTGAATTGGGACATTACGTTACCTAGAAATGTGGCACTTGGTGAGTTGTACGCCAAATACTCCTTGTTCGAGGCCCAGGCCGGAAACTCGTTCTGTTGCACTGCGTCCGTGCTCTCGTCGCCCTGCCTCTTCCACGGCAGCTGCGACTCTAACGCCGTGGGCGTGGCCACACGACGCTCCCCATCCGAGTCACGTGCTAGATTGCGATCCTCCTCAGGTATTGGGTGCTCGGCCACTGTACAATAAGCAATAAGAATTTAATGTTATAATAATTATTTTATTACAATTAAAAAACTAGTGGATTTTGCATGCAGCTTGATTGTTTTCGAGGTAATGTAAGTCACTGAAAATCTACTACATGTTTAAAATAAGGCACAAACAAAGACAATGGGTGCTTAACTCAAATGCACAAACAAATTTTGAAATAACTGCGTTTAATTCTTAAACGGATTTCCATCCAATTTTTCAATTTACGAAATGCCACCTCAGTGAACCAAGCCAAAGCCTGTGAAGGGAGAAGCGATCTGAATAAAGAGCTTTACCCCAAAAATCATTTGGAATAGTGAATAATGAACTAGTTCAAAAAATTGTCATGGTTAAAAAACTGGTTCAATTGGCTTGCAGATTCAATAAGTAAATTTTAACTTGATTTGAAGTTAAAGAACATTGCGAAGTAATTTAATACGAAATTAAGCAATTTTTTTATTATTAATTATTGTATATAAAATGAAAACAATTTCATTGAAAAATATATATATACATATATATATATATATATAGTAATTATATTTTATTTATTTGAAAATACCAAGTACTTAATACAATATTAAAAGTTTACAATCAATTAGAGCGCCGAACTATAGGTACGGGATACTCGAGTTAGGATGATATTCAAGTCTGATATTTAAAAGATAATTAAATTATAATTAAGAGCCCGTTTACACCATAATTAATTTTGGATAATTTTGTAAACAAATGCCAATGGAAAAGTATTTTTGTATTTAGTGCAAACGCGCGTTAACTTAACATTTAAAAATAAACGCTGGAAACGCTTTAAACGCATGAAATGAGGCAATTAGAAATAAGTTTTTCATGCACAAAAATGCCATGCTTTGAGCCTTGCTTTGAAATGCTTTGATTTTCATTTGAATTGTGATTGTCAATTGGATTGCGGATCAATATGGAAGCTACGATAACCGTCCTCTAGGGAACACACTTTAAGAATCATAGTACATGGGTCAGTTAATATTTATATGGAGCTACTTAAAATCATGGATTCTCTAACAAGCAATTTAGCGAGTGTCACGTGGATTTTTACATTTAATCGCTTGCAATTAATTGATGAAAACTAATCAACTATTCATGAAAACTAATCAACATTTAAATCGAACACAACTTTTCGCAAACGTCTATTTTTGTACGCATATGTGGAAATCAGTAGGAAAGAATGACTCGAACATAAATTAAAAAACGATAACAATAATAACAACAATTATAGTAATAATAATAATAATAACAATAATAATAATAATAATAATAACAATTATAATAATAGTATTAATTAACTTGCTTTTAAGCGCTTTATAATTAATTTATCACAATGTATGAAAAACCCTTCTAAGTTAACATTTAAAATTGGCTTTCATTTTTTCTATGTGTGATGTATGAAATGAAATGCAGGAATGGAGGCTTGGCCGGAATCAAAGTTGCTTCGGGTGGAGCAGCAAGTAGCGAATATTACCAAAAGCTAAGGAAACTCTTGAGAACTAAAGGAGTTTATCGACGATAAATTATCGATAAATTATGTAGTATTATATTGAGAATATTTATAGTTGGTTCAATACAGCAAATCTAAAAGCTTATTAAGTGGACTTTTTTTAGCTATAAATTATATGTATATTTAGCGGTAATATATACAACTTTTTTAAAGCCGTTAAAGCTTAGCTTTTAAAGATTCCAAGCAAGTAGATGGATGATCTACTGATGTCGTTTTATGAGGATGCCATGTGTTCTATCTGAGTATGAGTGCATTTACAGAATCTAAGAGCATTTTATTGCTTAAGTAATGTTTTGCAATTGATACTGTTTGTTTTTGTTTTTTTTTTGTTTTATTATTATTTATATAAAGTATATTATTATTTTTGTCTTTGTTGTTAAGGTTTACCAATACTCTGGTATGAACGATCCCGACGCCAAGGCAGAATCAATTCAGCGGCTGTGGGTCCAACTGATGGATCTGGCGAGTCTAGCTCTTGCTGAGGATCTTCCTCAAGCTTGGGCGCATAATGCTGAACGATCCGCGCCTTGGATGCATCAAAACCGGGCAGGTTTTGAATATGCGCAATTAAAGAGTTATTATTGGCGCGATCCGAGTCAGCTAATTGTGCGTAACGGTATCGAGTATTTGGAGATATGTATGTATTGTGTATGTGTGTGCGCCGAGTAGCACAACACATTTTTTTTTTTTTTTTATAATATTTTAAAAATTGGATAGGCATAAAATAGGGGGGATAAAAATATATAGAAATGTTGTCGTTTAGTCATTTTTGGATTTAATTAGGTTATTGCTTAAATTTGTTGGCTTTAATCACATTTCATTATATATTATACATAAACGAACTAAAAGAAAACATAGAAATCATCAAAAAGACTAGCATAAATCGAAAATCGAAGAAAGTCCAATACCTGAGTATCTCTCTCTCTCTCTTCGAAATTAGTTAAATAAACTAAAGTGTATTATGTATAGATCTATATATATACATACATATAAATCTAGCATATAATATTATATCTTGTCTATGTGACTGCTCAACTGCTACTGATGAACTAAATTTTATACAGATTTTCAAAATAATTCAATTCATTATTTATACATTTTGAGGATTTCTTTGCTTTGGTTCTGTCAGACATTCACTTAGAGTTTAAATTTAAGTATCACTTTAATTCGTTTCAAAATGAAATGAAACACTTGATGGCATTTTTGTGTAGTCAATTGTTAGGATAGGCCCAAGTCGGCTTTTCGTTATATAACTGCCGATCATCTGATGGACATAAATATAAAATAATTCTGAAGGATTCTTGCGCGGAGAAACACAAACATAAAAAACACACAAAACAATAGCCCATTAAAACATTGTTTGTATATTGTAGGAAATATATATCTTAAATAGGTAAACTCTTAAAAACTACTTAAATCTAAATGTTAGTATAAACATATAGAAGCGTGGAAACTTACGTGATGATTTTGCTGTAAATGTGAGACCATCATCCCAATCATCACTGGGCCCAATGACATTGATCTCATTGGGATTCTGCTGGGCCTCGTCGGCTGTTTCATTAAGCACATCGTTAATATAATCTTTTTGATGAATCATTTTGTTAAATACAAATGTTTATTGGATGCGGAAATTTGTTATTTAATTGTGATTTTAATTTAGTAGCCAATTGATTGAAACAATTGATTGTTAATTTGGACATCGTTGGGGGAATGGATGGCGCGCAGGGCAGTAAAAAATAAAAAGATTTTTAATTTTCAATTAGTTACCAGTTTTGTTTAAAAATTAAAAAAAAAATGAAAATTATTTTTGATTAGTGAAAATATGTAAAAATTCGACTCGTAAAGTATTACACAATTAAACAAATATTGTTTAATTTAAAAGAATAGTTAATTTTATATTTACAATTTCCTCTTAAGTAGCATTTGTAAAAATTTTTTTTTTTTTAATTGAATAGCAAGCAAATGATTAGTTGATTTTTAAACAAAGGTAAGTATAAAAAAAGAATTCTAAAATTTATAATTAAGATTTCGTAATACTTTACGAGGCTTGGCATGCCTTATATAATGTAAATGATGTTATTTACAACAAAAAAAGAAAAATTAATAATAAAATATTTTTTAAATAGATAAATTATACACATATAGGAAATAATATGTTCACTAACGGACATATTTCAAAATTAATTTTTTTTTTTAAATTATAAGGAAAATCACGCTACGAAAAGCTGAATTAAAAAAGTTCTACGAATTCGTGAATAGATTTTTTGTCTACTATTAGTTAGCGTTTAAGTTTTTGAACTGATCGTAGATCTTAGCGTCATTTACCTATGTCTAACCTACGATATTTTTTTAGTGAATTGTGAGTATGTCTTTTTCTGTAAGATTTTTTTCGTGATTGGTTTGAGCTCGGATTCGTACCATTGGACAGTTGCTTGGAGGTGCCGTTCTGCTGGAAGTCATGGAAGGAAACATGATTCTGTTTGACATTCTCCTTCGTCTCCTGCAAGTATTTAAATGTTATGCATATGGTTTTTTCTTTTATATAATAATATATCAATTTAAAGCAATTACCTTATTGCTAGCACCACGTTTGCTACGTTTGTGATGTTTGCGATCATTGAACATTCGCCGGAAGTTCATTTGCATTTTATAATTGACCTGCAAGTAGAAGTTAAAGGAAGAGAATTCTTTATATACCTTCCCGGTATAGTCATATATTTAATATATCATCCAGGTAGGAAGAGTTGTGTGCTCTCAGAGATTTGGATGGTGGCTACTACTCACCTGGGTGGACAAATCTCTGTCATCTACTGCGTGTCTGCTATAACTAAGACGACGGTGCTGCAAGAACACAACGGAAGCCGATTAAACGAAAAAAATCATAATGAGTGTCCTTAGATGATATTGTTATTAATGACATTCAGTTAATGCCCAAAAGTACGATTATATTTGTTGAGAACTAGCATAAACATCAATTGACAAGGTGTAAAAAGACGCCATATAACATTTTTACAGCTTAAGGTTACTTTTAACTATTCGAATAATATTAGTAAAAATAACATTAGAGAAATGTGCCCGATCAGAACTTCGATGCATCCGAAGTGCAGTTACTCTTTTCAGCAACAATTTTGAATTCAGAATTTGTAGTTTTGGAAAGAGTAGAATTTATTATAGAATATTTTTTTTGAATGGTTACACAACATTTATGAATATACAAAATGTTCATTTTGTTTAAGTAATTTTGTTTTTATGAACTTGCAGAGGTGTTAAAATCAACAAAAAAAAACGATTGCTTCAAAGGTGAATAATAAAAAAAGGTGATGAGACATTAAACTGTTTGTTTATAACTTGTTGTTGTTTTCTAATGTTTGGTGTGCATTCTAAATATAAAAATAAATCAAAAATTAGAAAATAAAATATATCTTCCTAGAAGTGTAGAGATGATTGACTTAAGTGATTTGTTAATATTTTTAATATTTAACCTAAATTCAAATCAACAGAAAAAATCTTCCTATAATATTTAATTCTTCAAAGAAAAGAAACTAAAATTGTCTAACTTTTAAGTTATTTATATTAAAAAAATTCGAAATATATTTAAACATTATTTTTTTTACTTTTTTACCAAAGAATAAAACTATATACTCTAAACTAATAAATAATCTTCTATATCTGAATAACTGTCTTATGTAAAATGATAGTTAATGTTGAATTAAATTTTAGTATAGATAGAAATAACAACAAGTGATTAAGAGTTCGCCATTAATAAAAGGTTAATTATTAAAGTACACCAATTAATAAACATTTAGATATTTAATAGAAACTGTTAAATATTTATGGATATTTATTTAATATTTTATATTTTAGTTATATGCATTACAAGAACGTATTGCAGTCATGAGTATAGACACACAAAAACGTGTAACATTTAGAAAATCATTTTAATTAGTTAGTTAAATTGTATAGAAAGAATAAATGAAATGAAAATAAATCGAAAAATAAAAATAAAATTGAAAACAAAAGCTTAAATCAGTTAAACAAAATGCACCAATTTATTCGTACCATTTGTATGGAAGCCTTTGGTTACAAAATATTTAAGAACATTTTGTACAGATTCGCAATTTGTAATACAAAAATCATTTTTCAAAGCACACAAAATTTGAAGAATTTTTTTTTTTTTATATATAATATTTTGGTATTTTCGAACGCGATTTTTGGATTTTGCAATACGTTTCGTTGACGAGAAGTTGAAGTTCGGTTGAGTTCGATACAACGGGAAGAAATTAAATACAAATGATTAATTACAAATATTTATATCTATTTAGATATAGTTCAGTATATATGTATGTATATATATTTATAAGGACAGAGAGAGATAGAGAGTTTAGGAAGGAGAGAAAGTGTGAGATAAATAACGACAGTGTCCCAAAAAATAAAATGCCCAAGAAACTAAGGTGAAAGCATAATATTCGAGTTACATCTACGAGGCGAAAATTATTTTTAGGGTGATATTGATTATTGGTGATATTTATCAAAGGAAAATTACTCAAGAGCTTGGTCTGTGTGTATGGGTATGGGATGTGAATATGCTCGGGGAGACAGTATTTGTATTAAGTATTTAATTATGGATACTGCTATATTATTGAGAACCAAACCAAAGGTGATTATAATGCAATAGGTCGGTGGGTAGTCGTCCTTATGAGACTTGGAAATACATACCCTTCTATATGGCTTCAGTTCTTCGGCTAGTAAATGATGTATTCTAGCATCGGTTAGGTCCTTCTTTGATGGGTTGTAGTCCAGTTCGGCCATATCCAGATTATGCGAGCACGTATTATCCAGATTAGTCAGACTTGGACTATTTATGAGTAGGAATAGAGTAAAGGATAAATAGTAAAGATTATAAGATAATTGAGTGAAAGGTTTGTAGAGAGACAGATAAACGAATTTCAGATGCAATACTGATATAAATAGAAAAAAGAAAAATGTTGTGTGTTTGTTTAAATTGAATGCCAATAGGGCAAGTTAAATTTGTGCAGTTCATGCTGAATAAAATACTACAGAATTTTAGGTTTATTGCCTACATGCATTAATGTAACTGTTATCGTTATCGTTATTGCTATCGAATATCCAAAATTCGTTTACCAGGTGGTATATATGGTTGGCGGTGCCCACCTGCCACCAATGTAATTATTGGTATAATTTCTAAACAAGGCACTCATCGACTCGGTGCCCGTCATCTGGCCAATGGTCGATGGATTTCGACGCATCACCTCCATTGCATCGCGCATGGTCAACTTTGAATAGGTTTCAATGATCTTTGGCTCGGCTCCCTATGATTAAGATTATATATGGTTTAAGGGTTCTTAGCTTAAATAAGGTACTTGGAGTTTTACCTTCAGATCTCGGATCAGAAGTGGGCGTATGAAGCGATTGTCGAAACGCTTAAATTTATCACGTACATTGTAGTTGCCTGTCTTGCCTACGATGTCCTCAATGCCAGCCATCAAGTGATCCATGAACTGGAAGGATTGCAAAGGAGAAAGTAAGTTAAGTAAAAGTTGGAGATTTAGATCTTCTGTGTGATATTTACTCTCTCGTGGATGCGTTCGTTCATGGTCGGCTTGCGTTTGTTGGCTCGCTTGACATTGAGAATCTTGACGAGGGGCTTGATGGTGATGCCTTGGAGAAACACAGTAAAGTAAATCACAGCTATTGTCGTGGTCACAAACATGTTCTTATGCCTGACCACATTTTCATCGACCAGCAGAACCAGTGCAAAGGCAACGGCACCACGTAAGCCACCATAGGACATAACAAACTGATCAACACGGGATAACTTGTGCAGCCGGAAACGATTGGCAATTGCCGACAAGAGGATTACACCTTCACAATGAAAATGGAAAGCAATTAGATACGATTTTAATTGGAGTTTATTAATCAAAGCTTACCAATCACACGGAAGATCGAACAGAAGGCAATTGTGAGCACCACAAACCACGTATTCCATACGTGCATATTATTGACGGTAGCAACGCCTAGGAACATAAATATAATTGTCTCCGCGGAGCTGGACAACATTTTGAGGGCATATTTGACGGTCGTATGTGATTTTTGCGATATATTCGACTCAACGTAGTTCTTCATTGTGATGCCACAGAATGTGATGCTGGACGAACAGAGATGGGAAAAATGATTATGTGATCATATTAAATACATTGATGATACTCACGCCAGGATACCGCTCATGTGAAAGATTTCCGCATTCAAATAGGCCAAATAGGCCATGACGAATATGAAGATCGGCTCAATGACACGCACATGATCCGTAAAACGTGTTACCAGACCAGTAAGGAAGCCCCAAATAATGCCTTACAAATATTTGAATATTACAATAGCTTCCATATATAAGCCTTTAAGAAGTCTTACCTATGGCAGTGCCTCCGAGTGCTACAACAAAAAAGGAACCAATACCGCTAATAACGTCCTGCGCCACAATATTGGGCAATCCAATCTCATTGTAGACTTCCATCATATGATACATGACAACCTGCAAGTCGGAAGTGGTTAATGTAAATGCGATTTGCTAACAGTAATCCTTAAAGGCATTAAAGGTCTTAAGTGCCCTCTGGCAGGACATTCAATGTCAAACATTTTCTGATCACTTTATTGAGTTGTAAAACTTGATTTAATTTATCCCGTAATAAAAACTAAGTGAAAGGCCATTGTTTACACATTACTCACCGTAACGGCATCATTTAGCAAGGACTCGCCAAAGACCACAATGTACAGAATCTCATTGACGTGAATCTCCTCGAACACCGCCAACACGGCAACCGGGTCGACGGCGGATATCAGCGAGGCAAACAGGAAAACGTCCAGCAGCTTGGGCTCCTCTTCACCGAAGATGCCGCACCGACCGCACAAATAAAGTGAGCCACCTGAAACGAAACATAACTGTAAATCTCTCTATTCTATTTTTAAATTTAATTAAAAGAAAAACCATTTTCTACAATATTTTATTATCGTGCATCAAGGATAAGAGAAACTTATGACGCGCAAATGAAAGCTGAGAAACTACTTCGTTAGGTCCTCAATTCACAGGAGATCTCATAAGAAGGTGTCAGAAGTAAAATTGATTAAATTTAGAGGTAAATATTAATTATTGATGTCTGATTAATATTATTTATATATCCGAAGTTTTCTTCATAGGAAACCAGCAAAATTGATTGCTTTTCCAGAATGAGATTTCATCTGAACGATGAAGCAATTTTTGTTTTTTATTCTAGATAAGATTAAAAACTCGTAAACGTAAATTTAAGATTTAACAAAATTATTTACCTAAAACAAGCAGTTATTATTAGTAAGTTAAACTATGTAAATAAATATATTAAAATATATTTTTAAACTATCATTTGATTTTTAAATACCATTGATTTTTAGTCTAAATAACATCGCTTAAAATTTGAGCTAATTAAGTCTTGTTTATATAATATTATCAATAATCTATTAAATTTATCTATTAAATAATATTATTAATATTAGTTTAAACTGGTTGATCCCCCAAAGCGTTGTTTTCATTTGAAATTTTCAATGTTTTTCTTTTTTAAACATTGTTGTTCTCTTTGAAGGGCGCCATCCAAGCGTAGTATCCGTGCCTTTCATGTTGTATAGCTGCGGGGGTGCCCCGTGTGCTCTGCTCTTTACAAATATCACACAGGCGAACATCTCACCTTCTACCCCCCTCTTACCCTCTGACCCACAAGCCGTTGCATGTCGTATTACATCTGTGTAAATCACGTCCCAGCGGTCATCAGCAATTGCCCTTCAACTACCTTCACCCCCCTCCCCCGTCGTGTTCCAAACAACACATTGTGGGAGTTCGCGTGCCACAAATTTGTAGCCAGCAATTGTAGCACCATTGTAATCTCCGTCCTAAGTAATGTTCTACGTACTTAACCTTAAAAAGTGTAGTTCTGACTTCGCAGGAATTATTTAACTCTAATGAAGCTCATAAATTCACCGGTTCGTACTTTGTAAAGGTGAAGGACTAGAGGGATGAGTACGTTAAATAATTATATCATTCTTTAGGAACAAATTAGTTGTCTCTTTCCCGATATTAAAGGAAACCAAAGATTCATATATAACCTAATGGACACTTATCCATATTTTTAAACTTTAGAGAATAAATGATGTAAAAGTCCATTTGATTGATTGCTATGACCACACGTCAGGGATTAGGTGTAAAGTTGACGGAAGAGGAAGCAATCCACTTTAAACATGAAGCCATTAATACTGCATAGCCTTGGGGAGTACTTACCGATTGTGGCCACATTAAAGATGGTGCCCACGACGGCCATGAGGAGAATTGTGCCCAGGTTGTCGAAGAACATTCGATTGGGCATAAAGTAGCCTGCGTCCAGGATTATCGGTGGCAGCATGTAGAAGAAGAATGTGTTGGGCGTTAGCGGCGAGACGGCGACGTCTGTGCAAAAATAGAGGACAACTCCAATGACCACTCCCACGACAATCAAGAGGCACGACTCCGGAAATATCAGATGCAGTTTTGGTGTCATATGGAAACCTAAAAAGTTAAATCATTTAAAAAGCATCTTCCACATATACATACAAAAATACAAAAAATTAAATATAAAATGTCTGTAGAGGCGTAACTCTGCCCTTTACGATGTACCAAATTGTCAATGAAATTTGCTGAAATTGCAAATAACAAATATTTGTTTTTTTTTTTTCTTTACTGAACAAAATACATGCCAAATCTCCATTAGATCTGCGGCTCATTTGCATGCAAACTGCGATGTTGTCTCAACAGCACCGCACCGACAGACACTCTACAATGACGAGTAGCTAAAGCTATAGCTATATATATATATATATATATATATATATATATATAGGTCAACATATGCGAGGATTGTCCTACTCTCTCTAAGATCGGCATTTAAATAATTGTTAAAATGTTCAGTTTGATATTAAGGATTATTGAAGTAGATGTAAGATGCATATTAAGAAGGAAGAGTATTATTATGAGTAAATATTTTCTGATCATCTTTAAATATAATTTATTTAAAAATAATAAAATTAATAATTAATAATTATTATAAGAAATATTTTATCCTCCGCATAATATAAATATATAAATAATATATATAAAAAATAATATAAACAAAATTCAAAAATCTAATACTCTACCTGCTATATGAAACATAACTTATATCATTTAAAAAATCAAATTGGAAGCATAAATAAATATTACAAAATTGTATAATACAATAATATAATAATATAATAATAATATAGCATACTTGTTCGAAACATAAATAATATTAATTATTTGTTATATTCTAATGCAAACTTTAAAAACTATTTGACTTTATTCTGACTATGAATAAATCATTTAAGTGATTGTTCAATTTGAAGAGTAAACAGATTATTATATAAGAACAGTAAACAAAAAAATAAAATTAAATACATAAAAGATTTAATAAAAAAAAAAAGAAAAGAGAAAATTAAGGAGTACTCCCTTAAAAAAAGGTAGAAAAACGAGCTCAAAGATGAAATTCTTCAAAAAGTTATTTTTAGAAACAAATTAAGTTCTGTTGCCAGGACAGAGAAAAGGACTAGCCCATGAATATGCAAAGATACCCTGCTAAGTTATATGAATTTTATAGCAGCTTAGCATAGCCTTAATTCAATTTGGCCAAAGCATTTTAGGCCCTGGTAATTACATAAGTGGCCATATACACTTGAGACATAACATTGATTCAATTGCAGAAACGACAAGCGGACTCCTGCAGAGGTCCTGAAATAAGGGAGTGGGCGTTACGCATTGTCCATTGAGTGGGTGGACAGTGGGCGGGGTTAAGCTGCTTGTGGAATTTCGTGCTTGTGGGCCTTGTTCGTGGCCTTGAACAAATGGATTTTTGTGCAGAAACCAAGGTAACTGAATACCCATGAAACGGGCCAACGAAGATAACAAAGTCAACAAACGCCACTGATGGTTGTAAGCTCTGCTGGACAGGATCCAGGACGGTTGCCAGGTGGCCGCATGGCCTGTTCAAGCGGCTGCAAGCTGCCAAACGCTTTATGCAATCTGGAAATGATTGGCCGAGGGACAAGACGGCGTTTGGGGGCAGGGTCAAGGTTTTCTCCGCTTGTTGCGCACTTGGCTGACGCTTATGGGGCGTCCTTGGGTAGTAACAGGCTTCACATCTACGCAACACTATCACACACATTTACGGGCACGATTTTACGTAAATCTGCATGTCAGTGACAGCCCCAAAGTCGACGTTATATAAAGCATATTGATTTTGCCTGGCAACCACTGACAGTACCCCGCCCATTATAATAACGCCCACGCCAACCGATGAACTGGCACATATACTTATGGAATACTTCGAATATAATATAGCACCTAGGATAATATATACATATATGTGTATATATTCATGCCAAAATTTGACTTACCTATTTTTGCTATGCTCGCCGAAAGTATCCATACGCCAATTATGAACGGCGTCTTAACCCGCGCAAAGTCCACCTGGGAGAGTGGGTAGCGTTCCGTATGGTGGTGCCCTCCTTCATCATCAGACGTCATATCAAAAGGCTCCTCCATGTCGGCGTCGGATTTTCGGTGCTCGGCATGTGGCAAAGGCAATGGCGGGGACGTTGACACTGGCGTCGGCGTCGTCTGTGGCAGCTATCAATATGAGAGAAGAGAAAAGAGAAAGAAATTTATTATTATTTTCGGATTTTCTTTCAAGTTTTCATATTTAATTTAAATATTTCAATGGAAAGTATAAATAAATTTTCTGTGGAAAATCATGTTTATGTTTGGCAATATTTATTATTTATAAATAAACGACTTGTACAATTTGTAAATATCAAAAATATTAATTTATTATATTTAAAAGACTTTTAATATTGAACATTTATTATTCATTTATTTTTGGACGGATAAGCATCTTAACTTTGCGGAGAACCAAGTCGTTCCAATAAATAGATTCATCTTCAATTTTTCTGCCTTTTTTCGTGTTCAGGGGTCCATTCAAATTACTGGGAAAATAAATATTAAAAATTTGAAATTTTTTAAATAATTTTATTTCCAGTTCATTGGAACTCACGCAGCTGTACACCATCTAAACCACCATCCTGATCGATTGAGGATTGCACAGTTTCCATACGCCCAAACATCATTGTCAGAGTCGCGTGTGGAGAACTGCATATTTTCAACTCTTTTCAAAGCATCGAATCTCATATTTCCAGAAAATTCACCCACTTTGGTCAATCTATACAGATCACCTTCCCCAGAAATTTCAAATTGACTATATTGAGCATACTTGATGTCTCCTTCCACAGTTTCCATCTCTATGTGGAGCTCATGTGGTTGATTGCTTGTCATGCGGTAAATTTTCTCCAATCCTATGAAGAATTCGCCATCGAAATCGCCAAATCCGTCACGATAGGCTCTCCAATCTCTAAAGAAGTTCAATCCTCCGTCAATTCTCTGTTGAATAACTGTCCACCCCCGACGACCATCGACTATACCATGACACAGTACATCGAAGGACCGCAGTCCAGGAACCATAATTTTATAAATACCCGGATGATATCCATATTGAATACAGCTTGGAGGATCATTTTTCTTTTTGCACACTTCCAAGTCACTGAGACATTTCCTTAGAGTCTGATTGTGTGTCATGAACGAGTCACTATAGTCCTGTAGCCTTGTGGCATCGGACCTGATGTGTTCCTTGAGCTCGTCTATGTAATCATTTTTATGTTTTATAATCGTTGAACAACTTTCGTTCTTATTTAAAATTATTGCTAATTCACTATTTATTGTCTTGGAAATAGGCTTCAACAGTTCATCAATTATCCTGATATAATTCTCAATACTGTCCCGAAGTTCAGAGTTTTTACTTTCCAATGAACTGATGATATTTTCGTTGGATTCGTCCTTTTTCTTATGCAGTTCCTCCCTTTTCATATAGTCAGACATATCCTGTTCCAATTGCCATATTTTCAGACTTTGGTTCCTTATTTCCTGATCCTTGGCTTCACAGGATTGGGTTACATTTAATGCCCCGGCAAACTTGTGGATGATTTCTCTTTGTTTTACTACGCACTGAGAGACTCGCAATCTTCGTACTCACCTCATCATCGGCCACACTCACGCTTAACAAATAAACAATAATTATACTATATAATAAAATATTATTCATTTGAAATCTAGTATATAAAAGTGTGACTGGATTCTGTCGATTACAACCTGAGACTGAGTACTACTATCACGATTTCCATATGTTTATATTCCATAGGCTGATAAAAGTGACCGGAACAAAAAAATCTGAATCTTTGAATAGAAACGAAATCTCACATTTAATCGCACTTTGTTTGTTTTTAGTCTCTACGTTTAAGATAAGAATTTGTTTTAAAAATTATATTTACTTTTTAAATCTAAAAAACAATTATTTTTTTAATAAAATCAAAAATAATTAAATTTTAATTTTTATTCATTGACTTTAACTCAATACCTAAAAATCAGAGAAAAAATTTGCATTTTCTGCTTTTATGTAAAATTAAAAATAATATTTTAAATTTTAAAATTAAAATAGAAAAATTATATAAAAAAAAATTATTTGCTTTTTACAGCTTTTAATACGATGACGATGTTCTAAGTTCTATTATGCAACTTAACATAGGGAGGTACTTGGAGACGTGCATGACATGGGAATGATTCATTCATGGACAAGCCAATTAATATAATTATAGATGATTGTGAATGGACAGGACTAAGGACGATGTTGTCGTCGATAGTTAAAATGCTAAATGCATATATTACATATTTGAAGTTGGGCGTGGGACACAGCGAAACTTGAGATGGAACCGAGGCGTTGCCACGCTTCTATCCTGCCACTCCCCAGTGAAGGACATTAAAGTGCAATCAGCTTAAGAGCATTGGAGTATGAATTAAAGGGTATTCAAATTGGTTGAACTTAAGGATACGAATGCAAGTTTCTAGGTAAAGGTGAAGCAATAACAATTAAATTTGGAGTACTTACGTTTAGCTGCGTGACTGCATCCGATGGGCTGGAACTGGGGCTGGTATTGGGACTGGAGGCGGTGTTGCCGATTCCGGTGGTGGCAACACCCGGTGTACTGACATTGGGACGTGCCTCAATGCTGGCCAGCAGCATGCATATACCACAGATCAACAGCAACAGTTGCCCCTTCATGCCGGCTGCTATGTGGACTGAAGTCTGCCTCCTTCTATTGTACATTGTTGGTGATTCCTCACTCGGTGGTCGTGCCAGGCATATCCTTTGGCTGGCCTCAAATTGATTGGAACTCTTTGGATTAGCTAGCTGGCAAGTTAATGCATCGGTTAGTTCAGCGTCTAAAGCACTTTTTGATAGCAATGCAGAGCCCGTTGAGCTGTGCATCGGACTGGCCCTGCAATTGGGTGCTGGACTCCTGCTGCTTTTCCAGCAGGCGCGGCGGGCGAGGTTCATTTGTTGTTGCAACGCTGGCGTCGCACTGTCGTAATCCTTTTCCGTTCTACTTTTCATACTACTGCAGCTCCTCCTCCTCCTCCTCCTCCACCCACTTCTTTTTTCTTTCTCTACCCCCTATCTTTCTCTCGTCTCAACTTGAACTTGGACCGAGCTATGAAATTAGCCGGGCATAATAAACACACTCGAAATGTCCTTGGGGCTGCTTCTTGCACCAACTAGTTTAAAGCTGCGATTGTGAACAAACTGTAAGTAGAAAAAAGGGTAAGCAATAAGTATTAAAATATTAACGCTGAACAACTGCCACACGACATACGACCGACCTGCCACAATAACCAACCGAAACTGGTTCAGACCTAGCAGATATACCCAACATTTTGACTACGGACTCCTCCATGTCTCTAATGCCCAACCTATTGTTTACCCAGAGTTGGGGCAATTTATCTGTCAATCGATAAACGTGTAAACAAACTGTAAGAAATTGTGCTAAAATCCAAACTCAAACACAAATAATATGATACTATCCCATTTCTCTGTGAGGTGCCTGAGGTACATGAGGTGCTTTGGTCTAGCGTCCATGTGGGGGTAGTATTTAATACTAAATAAATTATGGCTTTGTTATTGACAGCTTCTAATCCTGGCAGGCAATTCAATAGGCGGGGAGGGGAAAAAGCTAAAGGATGTAGAATACTTTTCCTCCTATAACCAAGTATTCGTCCCTCTAAATTTACACTTTTCAAAAATTAATAGAAATAAAACTAAATAATTTTTGAAATGATATGCACTGTCATTATACCCCGAGTTTCTCTACTTCTTTTCAAGTTAATTTCCATTGATAAATATTTTAGTTCTTTTAGTCATATATTTTGGGATTACTTATGAGGCGACGGGCGTAAATATTTACACTCCACAATGTTTGATCATTTAACTGGATAGATCCAGTGCACTTAGCGCCATGTTAAATTAGATACCATCTGCTAATCGCAGTTATAACAAACTTAAATAAGTAACTAAAGATAGCGGGTATCTTGTTTAAAAGTAGCTGCTTTAGGGGAGCGATTACAGCTGCTAATTACAATTAAAAGGTAAGCTGATTACAGCGCCCTTTCTCAAAGGTAACAGCCAGATCAACCTACGTCAAAGGCCAGACTATAGTAAAATTGGTACGACAATACAAATTAATACGCAGATATGTCTGCAGTCAAGTGGAAGGTCGAGCTTAGATCAATTGAGAGGAATTACAACAGTCTCAGACATTCTCCGTCGCCTCAGCTCTGCCCGCCTCCATCTCATCTCTCATCAGCATCCGTAGCTCTGTAATTGATTGTGGGTAATTATTTTGAGTTATTCCATCAATTGAAATGCTGTTTAAAGTGTGCAAAATGCTTTATTGCTTGTCATCATCTCATCCAAATTTGAGTATATCATCATTGAAACTATCCGATGCTGGCATAGAATGTCATCTATTCCGTCAGCTGCCCATCAATCCTTTCATAAATATTTATCCATCCAGCCATCCATATTGATGGGGGCCCCCCAATGCACTCTAATCGTAAACTGCCACTAGCCCCAAGTGTTGATTATTGAATGAGCAACAAGCAGGAAAATTCACAGATAATTTCAAGTTCAGTGACTTTGACTTGAAACGGTTAACCGTTTTACCGTTTTACCGGTAATAGCCGGCTAAAGTAGCCGCATTGAGCGGCTTTTTTGATTCATTTAACGATAATTGATGAATGATTTTATTTGAGATTCATTTTTTATTATCCGCAACACAAATTGACGTCAGAAATCCAGCGCAGACGATTGTCTTAAGCTATATTAAGAACGGTTCCAAGTGAAATCATAGAAACATTGGATAACATATAATATATATTATATACTCAAGTCGTAATAACAGAAAACCTATAAATGAAATCTCTAAACAGTAACAGATGAAACCCCAGCAAATCAAATGAAAAATGACTTTACTTTCGATTTCCACTTTTTAGAACCAAACAAATTTATACAATTTATTTTTATATTAATTAAATAAGAGACTTGAGAGTAAATGTAAATAGCGCCATTCTTTCTTATATATAATATTTTATTATATTTAAGGAGCTCTTAACAAAGAATGTCTTCAACTATTGATTTTAATCACATTTATGTAATTTGAGAGCAACCCTGTCAATATTTGGAATCTTCAGCCACGAACTCTGCACCTAAGGCCGTACTAAACTTAGTCAGGCATTAAGTATTTATTTTGGTCACAAGGCTTCTTCATTTTTTAACAAATATTTGTGGCCAGGATACTGTGGTTGCCGTCGGCCATTGGTCGTCGCGGACTGAAACTACGTCAATGGCTTTCAAGTTCAAGTTTAAACAGATTTTTGATTTTGAAAGGTCATGGCAAGTTTTTAAATAGTAAAGATGCGATATGAATTTTTAAAAACGCCATTCGTTTATGGCCAATGAGCTGGTAATCGACTATTTTTTTTGGACGAGTACCAAGAAATTGTTTGTGTTTATATGAAAATTTATTTGAAATGCATTTGAGCATTTGGCTTACTGTACCTACGCTCAGTACGTATTGATATGCAGTTGATTATGCAATCAGATGTCCCCCACCAACCGCACTCGACCACCCACAGATCGCACATCTCTTCAACTTAACATCATATCTTGAGAAGCAAGTAAATATTGACCTCGTGGATAGATGCTATTGATGGAACTATTAATCATGTGTAAATACAATGTACATTTTCTCCGAGAGGTGAGGTGAGTGCAAAGATTCCCAGAGAAATACTTAGTGGATGCATCTCTTACTTAACAAACAAATCAAAATCAATTATAAACTCAGAAATACAACAAGTGACCTAACAGAAAAAATACAGATGGCAAGAGAGACGGAGATAGAATATGCAACATACATACATTATAACCGGTAACAGGCCATATTTACCGGTTCAATGTGGTTCTCCAGACTCAGAATGCAGCACACACGGAACTTGGCCAAAACGAAGCACTGCAGCTGCCAGCAAAATGCCAATTTATGGCCAGAAGCAATTTTCAAACAATTTCCACGTGCTCACAGATTCACTTCAATGAATGCGCAGAGTGTATTCACCGTGATTGTGAATACAAACTCGAAAAATAACCCGTCACAAATGAATCGTTGGCTTGATGATTGTTTTCATAGCTCAGTATGAGTCAACTAACTACACCTTTAAAATGTGTCATGTGCGGCAATCAATCAGCACTAATAATTCCGGGTAAAATATTTCGAAAAAGGATTACATCCCTGTGAGAGGTTAGTTATATTAAATTGTATACTTCGATATAAGAAAGCATTTTATTCCTTCGCCTAAATCACTTGCCCTTAAAACTCAATCTCTTATCGGCGCTTAGCAACCAAATTTCCATCCCATTCCTTGTCGCCTATAGAATTTATGACTACAAGCGAAAGTGCCAAGGAGAATGGTACATAAATAAATATCCCTTGCTGGTTTGATAAAGAAAAAGAAGAACAAGAATAGAATAGAAAAAGAGGAAAAAAATAACCACAAAATATGTATAACAAATCACCGAAAAATGTTTTGCGACAAATGCTGAATGACTATTGAGGCAGATGTGGTGATTGAAGTGAAGAGGAGGCTATTTTTTATGAGTGGACGGGGGCAGGAGGAGGAGAACAAAATTGGTTTCAATGGCATTGAGAAAATCCCATCGGCTTTGTAATTGGTTTGCTGTAATTTTGCTTGATAAGAAAAAGTACAGGGTATTATTAACAATGCCGAAATCAAAAGGGATTTCCAAATTACGCACAAAATGGGACCAATTGATAAAAACATTTTACGAACACGAAATAAACATGAAATTATTTAGTTTCTTATCTCCAGAGCTCACAGCTTTATATATATAAATATATATATAATATAAAAGAGACAATAACAAAAATATTTCAATTCTAAACAAATCATTCTTTTATGACTTTTTAACACCAACATAAAACCAAAACCAGTTTCAAGTATAAACAAAAAATATTATTTCCTAGATGAACTCATTTATGACAACGCGATTTTAAAAGTCAAAAAACAAAAATGTAAATCATAAATTTGAAAATAATTTTCAGTGACATTGACTTTAATTACTAATGAACAAAATCAATTAAGATATGATATGAAGGAGCGTACATATATAGAAACATTTCGAGCTATATTTTTATAATGTCCTAATCATCATAAATCAAATTTTTTGATTTTCAGAAATTTGTTAAGTTTTACAGATTATATTTATCGAAACTCTTATCAATAGTTTTTGTATCTGATTTTCGACAGTTAAAGCTGACTGGTCAGTAGTTGGACGAAAAAATGCCAATGATAAGATAAAATATTATAAATTAAAGGTAAAAAAAATATAAGTAAAAACAATGTTAAAAACAAAAAAAAATTAAAAAAAAAACTTTAAATGAAAAAAAGGATGTAAAAAATATTTAAAAAATAAAAATTTTAAATTAAAAAATTTCTAAATGAAAAAAATTTCCAAAATGAACTGCACAAACAGATCCCAAATCTCTAATAGGGCCAAAGACAAAGCACATTTAAATGATCAGAGACCCAAAGATCTTGACGGTTATCAGGGAATGTCGCAGAATGACAATCGCAGCTGACCCGACAAATAGAGATTTTGGAATGGCGAAACGAGTCCACAGAAGAAATGTAGAGCGAAGCGGCAGACAGCACAGAGCGGATAGGCGGAGTGAGTGGAGAGAGCAGAGAGAACGGAGACATGAAAACAGAGAGCACAGGAGGGAGCGAGAAGTAAAGGTGACCAAAATAAACATAAAGTACAGATTTTGAGTGGAAAAACCGCTGTAGTTGGAAAAGAAAATATTAAAAATTGCTAAAAATAAACTAAGAAACCAAAAAAAAAAGGCGCTTCTTGTTGGCTTTACAGTTTTTAAATACACTAAAAAATTTAAGCTAATTTCATTTTCCCCATGGAAATTGTTTCTGTTTCGATTTTTACCGTTTATCACTGCAGCTGCTAAAATTTTCACTTTCAACTGCGTTGGTAATAATTTTTATGATTTCGATTTTTAGCGCTCTCGTCGCTTTGCCGTACAGTTGATTTGTTTATAAATAAATATGTGCACAGAACATGTCAAAATCATTTATTATAATCGAAGAACATTTTGTTTTTTCGAATTGAAAAAATGTACGCGAATTTCATCAAGGTAAAACGATTTTAGTCGAAGTATTAAATAAAAATTTAACTCTTGAAAACGCACATTTTCGATATTCCTTCACGCTTGTTTATATAAAATACCTTTTTTTTTTTAATTTGTACAAAACTTGAAAATATTGAAAAATTATTCACAGACATAGAAAATACACATTCTGCAGCCCGCGCTTGGATGATGAGAACTGAAACACAGCGAAACGCAACATCACGGAAAACTCAAAAAACAGAGAACGGTGAACGGAGAACGGAGAACGGAGAACACGCCGTGAGAGAGCGGGTGGAAGAGCAAGAGAGTAGGGAAAATGCCGGCTGATGCACAGTGGGACACATGAAGTAAAATTGAAGTAAAGATTTCAGCTGCAAATCGTTGCATGAAATTAATATGGTAAACAACGTTTAATTATTATGCATCTTTAAATATAAATATATATTCATTTTAAATATAAATACATATTAATTTTAATATTTATTTATTATTTTTTTTAATTTTAATTTTTAAAAAACTGTTTAATTCGGATTTTAAAGGGAATGTAGCTTCCAGGCATAATTCCATTAAGCTTTATACGAAAGCCTTTTATTAGTAGTTGTTTTTTTCAGCACAGATATATCTGTATCTAATGGAAGTTTTTTATGACGATAGTAAAAATAGCTAACTGAATATCCTTGAATGCTATCCAAAGCGCAAGGACTTTCCATGTATAATTGTTTTTCTGTTCAATCGTTGCTTTTAGCAATTTCATTGCTAGTTGCATTAATAATTGAACGCGGAGGCAGCCAAGCAACACCACGGAATTGTCCGGAAATGTCATTTAAATTGATTTTTAATAATTTAATAATTCGCTTGTAATTACAAAACACACAGTACCTTTGCGTTTTTGCATACATTGAAAACATGCACACACAAGTGATAGTAGTTATTTCAATATCAGGTTCGTGGCATTTATATATCGATCCACTGCTTTGGGCACGGGGCCAGAATGGGCCAACAGTTAAGGTTCGTCTCAGGAGCGAGGACATGGACGCGATTGTGGGTAGAACTAAGGGCTGGGACTGTGATGGTGACTGGCGCCTTCTTACTGCACAAGTGAGGTTGTTTTTATATATGCGAACAAACTGTTTTGTGTACTCGTTATCCTTGTACTTGAACAGCATGCACAAAGTGCACATAATTGAAAGCAAAGGACACACGCCGGAGCGCTAAAGACGCAAGTCTGCATTGATTGCTGAGGCTAACGAGCTTTTTACGATATTCCTGCGTACTTGACAATAAGTACCCTCTGCAGGGGAATGTATAATGCAAAAAGGACATATAATCAACGATATGAAAAGCCAACAACTTGAAATTAATTAAGATCCAATGAAGTGAATATAAAGAAGGAAAATCTGTTTGGAAATTAAATTTACTCGATTTTTCCAAAAAAAAAAAATCTATTAACATGGATGTAGGATAACTTTAATATATATATGAATATATTAACTCACCAAACTAGGCCCTTCTGGAAGCAGTCTTCTTTTAGTATCCCAGAGCTTGGTAACTTGAAGAAGGATAACACCAAAGCCAATAATCTTAAAAAACAAGAAAAAAAAAAATAAAAATAGCGTAAACAAAAACGTCATAAGGAAAACAACTTTTGTAGCTTAACGAAGCCACAAAACTTTTTGAATTACTATGTTTTGAAGGAGCAATTCCCAGAAAAGGAAGAGGTTGGGTGAAGTCTGTTTGGAGTTCAATTGACTTAAGTGTTAAGTGTGCGAGAAACTTTTTACTTTTTACTTGGATCGTTATAAGTATGACGAATAAAATTTGATAATCTTCCCATACTAGCAGCAACAGCTACTCAGTAACAACAGGACGTTTAGACATCTTATGTAAGAGCTGGCGCTTCTCAAGGACATTGACAAGACTGCCACCAAAATAGCAGTTGTAATACAAAGTCAGGGCCCAACCAAGGAAATGGACACGAGGATTGCTCAGAATATGATGATGGAAAAAAGGAAGAAGAAGAAAAAGAAAAAGACAAATTTATTACAGCTTTGCAATGACCATGTTCAAAGGACGAATAACACGCAACAAACATACACTAAATCAGTGGCGTTGAGGAGCAAATAAAACCACAACTGTATGGGGCGTGACAAATAGAGAGTAGTTATTGCTGTTACACAGCCAAAGGAAAACTACAAAGGAAAGTACATTCATACCCTCAAATATTTAATGATTTGTGCTCGAAATAGAAAGGACTGATATATAACGATAGAAACTGATCCAAGGATACCAGACAATAATACAGTTTTAATTTATGAATAATCTATAATGCGGTATTGAAATGACTAAATTAAATTTGCTACGCTTGCATCTGCATCAAATGAATGTCATTGTCCACATGACAAAACAAAATCATTCGCTAGGCAGTAATAATAAACATGGCGCCTGCAGTGCTGCAGTTCACACACACGCATGCACTTATAAACTGAAGCTTATACTCAAGCACAAAGAAGAGGAAAAAAATATAGCACAGTTTTAAGCGCCGCATGCAGTAGTAAAGCTTCTACTATTTCTTTTTTTTTTTTTTTTTGTTGTGTTACATGAGGTCCTTCTGCCTTGGCAGCGATAGCAATGTGACGTAAAAACAAGAACAATGCTCGCCATCGCCGTTGTGACAACTTGTTTTTGTTTAGTGTGATTACCGTAAGTGTGGGCGCATTTGACATGTGCCATGCGCAATGGCGGCCGCTATTGCCGCCGCCGCCGCCTGCGAAAACAGATGTTTCAAAGCTATGGCGTGGGAGAGCAAACAAAGAAGAAGAAATAATTGGGAGTACAAAAATGAGAGTAAAAGAGAAAGAACGCAAAAACAGCTAACTAGTCACTAAAGCAGCATCTTTACATTTACTGCACTCTCAAAAGCAGAACGGTTGAAACAGTCTCATTAGATTTATAGCATCCTGACAACGGCAAATATCAGTTTAAAGGACTACGACTTGCAGATGAACTACGTTAGTTTATTATGCAATTATTGTCTTTAAAGGAGAATGCACGGCGCGTGCCTGAAGCATAATCTAGTACATATTTATTATGTAAGATGAAGATATTTATAAGTTTATTAAACATAATCACTATGCAGTCTACGAAAGAAACAAATGAGTTTGAAAACTTACCTGAGCTTTTGATGCTATTGTGCAGCAACCGATGAGTAGACACACGTGAATTAATTTAGTATTTGTTCAGAACAACTTAACCATTTTTACATATTTGATTAAAATTATTAATAAAACCTAATAAAATTCGAATAATCTTCTTGGATTTGGAATTTTAGCCACTATGTTCACTATGTAAATACGCCGCAAATCTCATTTTAATTGATGTAACTTTAATAATTAACACTAAAACCTTTTGACGAATTCACACACACACACGCACACACACATAGAGCCCCATTGTTGTAATTGTATGTATGAGTCGTGGCGGCAGTAGCACTGTAATGGCGGCGTTTTAAGCCCTACGTCGTTACTTTTCATTTAAAGTGAACGCTTCAACACATTGAAGTTTTGCATTAGATTTGCCGTTTTCATATAAACAGCAAATAATTTAACTTGATTTTTATAAAGACTTGTCCACTTACTATAGCAAAATTGCCGCCGGGCCATTGCCATTGCCAATTTGAGAGAACGCGCACTGAAGACTGAAATTTTATTGACTCTGCGCTTCACCTTCACGTGGGGCGACAGGACACTTATTTATCCTCTTTATCGAATGTACTAAATTTGCCGTAAAATAATACCAGGTCTACTTTAAAAAAAAACCGATAAGTCACTCATCACAATCGTTAATCGATTTACAAATAATTATTTAAAAATTTTTCAGATTGTATTTTTTTTAAGTTTAAAAGTAAATTCACAAAAGTAAAATAAGACTTCAATATTTTGATTTCACGTAAAACTATAAATTCACAAATAAGCACTATGCCAATTGAATGACTATTATTATTTTAGCGATTTTATTTCGTATTTTTGGATGATTTAAAGAAAAAATTTGTAGAAAATTGTAAAATTTTCAAAATTACTCCTTGTTTAAAAAGATAAAACTTTTATTTTTATTTTTAGATAAAATGCGCTCCACAGTACGGTTATATAACTTCTCCAATCGATTAGTAATTAAACCTCGAAGAACGGGACTTGGAGATGCTATATTGCCGATCGTCACCACGTGAACCACCACCACGTTCACGTTCAAACTTCTCATGCGATCGTTCCCGTTCACGTTCAAACTTCTCATGTGATTTCTCCTTAAAATATAAAAGATTTACATATTTGGGAAACAAATCTTAATTACATGCAATAATTATAAACTTACTCGGTGACGTTCCCTTTCACGCAATTCGTCATCCCCATTGTGTACTGCAAATTGTTCTTTCTTGAAATTCTTGAACATTACGTGCATGAAGCATTCCTTACCTTCACGCCGCCGCTTATGCTCACTACTATTGGATTCTTCATTGCGATCCCGCTTGCGACCTAGCTTACGATCCTTTCGAGCATCACGTTCTTCATCCGACATCTTGTCCTTGTTGCGCTCTTTGGATTTGATACCTCTTGCTTTTTTGACGCTATCTACGAGCTCTTCAACTTTCTGTAATAGCATAAAATTAATAGCGATACGAAAACTGAAAATTGAATTTCAATTGTATTGAATTGTGTAAAACTAAAACCGCAAAATAAAAAAAAACAAAAATAAAGAGTCCACGCCTCACGACATTTAAGCTCCACCCACTGACCTCTCGCATACCCCGACCCCAACAATGAATGTCCGCCCACATCACACTGATCACTTACCCGTCTGCACACATTCAAGAGCAACGAATTACAACTAAACAGCATTGATTGTCGTAGATGTTAGGTAATGGTTGTAGCATCAGAGTAACAGAGCAATGTAAGGCGCACAGTGTCCTACACGAGGGGATCCCAAGATCGATGATTGGTCGTTCGTTTTTTGTTGATTGTTGTTTTTTGTATTGTTACATTTTGTTTACAGGGATTTTAAGGTGATATGATGACTCCATTTGATTGATTGTCGTTTGATAATGATGAGTTTATCTCACTTTCTCAGCTGTGTTCTTTTGCCTCCTTGTCCTTGTTTATTGTAGTAACTTTTAAAACGGTAAATAAGCTTCTTCTGATAAAAGATGATCGCCAGAATGCACTAATGCAAGAAGTCAGTTGAGAAGATTTACAACTTTAGAGCATTTAAGTGTTGTTTTCGTTCGATAAGTCGTCGACAGAGAGATCCACACGTTGGAAATGTTACGAAGTTTACGGAATGGCTTGGTTTTTGTCTGGTGGCTTGAATTGATTTCCAGAACATTAACTTATCAAAGTATTTTGGTATTTTATAAAAATACTGTCAGGCTTACAGCAAGTCTCTTTAGGTGCTTGCACGTTTGTTTGAAGATTTGCGTCCTTGGTAAAAGTTGTCTCTATTTGTTTCGAAGAATAATAATCTAGTTCAAAGGTCATCTTAAACGGTTCCTTTGTGAAGTTTTGAACACTGTGTTTTCTTGAATATAGCTTCTTTTCCACCAAGTTTTAGGAGTGTTCCGATATCAAGGAAACATTTGGAGTTTATGTAACCGATTGTAGAAAAAACGCATTCGTCAAAATCCTTGGAGAGATAATTTGATGACTTTTTAAAGCTATTGATGTTTACGGCAGCATCTGCATCACGGTGTTTTTTTTTTTAATTTTCTTTGTTGAGATCCAACGTTGATTCATTTCAAATTTATCCTTAAAGTGCTTTATATCGTAATTTGAAACGATATTTAAGTTAAGAGCTGACGACTTTGTCCAAAAGTGATGATTTAAATTGACTTTAATATAGATGATGTTTGATTTTTTCTCAGTCTGTCCTGCGTAGAATATTGTTCTTATGAAGATCATATAATGTTCAGCATCCACAAATCTCATACTGCATTTTCCATTGATCCATAACGTCATTATTGTCATCTTCTTGACTAGTGCTTAGTATTGGTCCATTTGGAACTTACAAACTAATCTTAACTAATATGTTATCTACATAACAAACTAAGAAAATATTCCTAACAGCTTAATACAAATTTCAACAAAATTATTTCATTTCAAATTAACCTAGACTTCTGCATCGGATTTAGTACAGTTCAACTGTAGCTTATACTCTAATTATGCTTAAAGCTATTCAGTTCCCCAAAAACATTTGTACTTGTATACTTAGAAAATACTTTTGGTTAACTAGGACGAGATCCAAATTTGTCCTGGAGTTCGAAATTGGTGGGTTGGTTGCTTGGCTTGACATCTCGTCTACCGGCAGTTGGGTACATGAGTGTATACAATTCGCCTCTCGCATGCTCTATGTCTTTTTGTTTCGTTTTATGTGTTTTTATTTTTTTGTTTTTTTTGATTGTTTCACTTAACGCCGCCCTCCTCTGGATGTGCGGTGGATCGTTGTCTTAGCGTACTATTTATGCAACCCAATGTTACTAACCTTTAAACTGCTCGACGATTCCATTTTACGACGTTTAGAATCTGAAAAAAGAGAATAAAATTGATATAAAACGATGGTTAGTGGAGGGCAAAAGGATACATTACCTTTTTCGTATTCAATCGCATCGTGACTACGTCGGTGTTGCAAGGAACCATTGCTCTCATTGGATACCGAACTTAGATCACGATCTCTTTGACGTCCATCATATTCGTCGTAGTGGCGATGCTCATGGATGCTACTTGTGCCTGTGACCAAATCTACAGTCTCTACGCCCTCATGTCGATGCTGATTCCGCTCTTCACGTCGTCCTGACTTTTCACGTTTAAGTGCACGTTGTGCTGCCGCCTCTAGTTCCTCCAGTCGTTGTGAACGTTCTCGTGCACGTTGCTGTAGCTCTATTTCGGTGCGCTCTTTGTTGATGCTGTTATTTCTATTATCTCGTAAGCTTCGCGAACTGCTTATGCTATGACGATCTTCCCTTTCACGATCCCGTTCCCGCTCCAATTCACGACTGCGCCGTTCATTTTGGCTGCCATTGCTGCTACTATTATTGTTGTTGGCACTGCTACTATTATTAGTGGAATGCAACTCTTCTCTGGATTCATGGCTGCGATTTAATTGCGAATCCCTGCCCGATGCCTGCGCTGTTTCTCGTTTCACATCGCGGTCACTTGTCGTCGTTGACACGGACTTTGAGACTACCGTTGCAGCTGAGGTATTTTCTTTAATATTGTGCTTGACTTCAGTGCGTGCTGTTTGGGCTGAAAATAATATAATTTTACAACTTCTGGTTGATAAATAATAAGTATTAAATTAATGCTTACCGGGTTTAGATTCCAGCTCCTTGTTCGACTTTTGTTCGTTGCTAAAGAAGGCAGGCGTGCTGACAGCTTTTGTAGTGGTTATGGACGTCGTTGTAGCAGTCGAAGTACCTTTTTCGGTGGTTGCCACTTTTGTGGTATTTGTAGGCTGTGCAGGTGCAGCCTCCTTGAAAGTTCGTTCGGCCACTTGATGAAAGTCACTTTCTTTTAACATATGTGGAGTCTTTTGTTTAAGTTGACCAATGTAACTTGATGCAATAGCAAACAAATCGGGACGCTTTGTTTTTTCCTCTTCCCGTACTTTATCCAATTTGCGTTCAATAATTTGCGCTAGCTTTGAAAGTACTGGATAATGGGGTAGAATTCGCATCAATATGATAAGTGCATTGCGAATTTGCATAAAGTCCTTTGAGTCAAGACAAAACACAATTGCTTTAGTGATCTTATAGTGCCACTTATGGCAAACATGTCGGTAATTCTCATAGCCGACATGGTCGTTGGCTTCAGAAAACTGATTGCTAACACGAAACTTTGTCACAAAGCCAGGATAATTAGAACATTCCTTATTAAATACAGCTTGATCGGAATGCCATCGCATCACTGTTTCCAACATGGCACATAAGAAACGTCCAAATCGTGTGGCTTCGCCCTCGGTGCAAGATGTTACGGAGTAGGTAATATCGCAGAACAGCTGCAAAGTCAAGTAAATTCATTAGTTAACCCAAAAATCTTGCATTTAGGCAAAACCATACCCTATCGTAACACAGAAGTGTAGAAAAGTTTGCCGTCTTTAAATTATGTATGGTTTGAACGAATTTGGCACAATAAAGTGCGTCCAGGGCAGTGAAAGTGCAGCGCGGAAAAATGCATAACTGCAGGAACTGTGTAATGGTGTCATTCTTAGCTGATTTTGCCGAGCGCAACAAGAACCAGCTATCTTTTTGCTCTTGTAACCGCTGGAGAGTCTTATCGACATGCTCATGTTGCTTCTTACGTTCATCGTTCAGCTTCTCCATTAGTGCAATATACCGTTCCTGTTCCTTTTTGTTCTTTGACTGATTCTGTAAACATTTACGATGTAATTTAATAACTTTAAGTGCATTACACAACCTACCGAGTCCTTTCCTTCCGCAGCTTGTTGCGCCAGTTGCTTTAATTTTCCAATCTCACGTTGATACATTTCGTTGGGAACATGTAAATCGTACATACTTAAGCTCCAGAAAGTAACAAGAAACTGAGGACTTATGTCTTCCCAAACTTTGGAACAATGTAAAGGTCTCACCGACTCAACAATCGGGTTCATAATCAGCTGTGTGGCGTCAAGATATTTTTGTAGCTTTTGCGCAGCCGTTAATTTTTTGGCATTGGGATCAGCCCGTCTTAATTGATCGTATTTTTGCTAAAATCCATATATGCTAAAGTTACTTTACATATTAAAATAAAAAAATATAATACGTACATTTATCTGATGAGTAAACATGGGCCGCGCCAGAAAGAAAGCTACATCCGTATTAATATGATATTCACGGAGCATGGTAATAATCGATGGTAAACGCTCAACGTACTCATCCACCGAGTAACTGGATCCCAAAAAGGTGCCGAATTGAACCAAGGCATCTTGACATTGATCATACAGGCTACCAACTAGCTTTAAGTGGCTATGGGCAGCAGTTTCTCGGAAGATAACGCAGTGTTTTTGTTGTGCCATAAGCAGACACAAAGTAACGGCAAGATCATTATTAGCTAATGCCTCTTTTAAGCGATTCGATGACTTTTTGGTATTGCGCACTTGGCTGAAGTACCCCGCCTGCAAGTTTGTTTATTAATTTAATTTGTAAACGCAGTCAAGATAAAGAAACTTATACAAACCTCGCCGCGCAACTGTTCACCACCGCATAAAGCTTGTAACTGATCATTAGTCATCTCTTCGCAGGACTCCACACCAGCCATTTTATGAACTATTTCGCGCAGCACAAGTAAATCTAGACTTTTTTGTGATTTCAGTTGATTGGCAACGTACTGAAGCAATCCACTCATTTCGATGCTATATTTCTTGTATATGGTACCACAGAAAGAGGCGAGACTCTGTAACCACAGTGAGAGCGAAGTGCCATCGTCCTTGAACCGACCGCGACCTGTCAGTGTTAGCGATTCAATGATGCAATAACCCAAACAGTCAAATGACAATGCTGTCAAGTATTTCAGCATATCACAAACTGGTCCAATTAGGTTATCATACATTTGAATTTGCACCAAAATCTTAAATAAAAAGTATATAAATATAATTAATATATAAAAGGTTAAAATTTAAATTATATTTACATAATCAAATAATAGTCCTGGGGTACAGTGACTATATTTGCCAACCAATCGACCAAGGGGCTTAACGTTCTCTTTGCTGACTCGCTTCATTAACGCTTTGATGTCACGTTGTGCCATACCACAACGTCGTATCAAGTTCGGATGAAGTTGGTAACTATCGTTCTTCCATCGAGCGTATAGACTGTAACGTAAATGGTATGGATAGAATTTGAGAACTGCCCAAATTTCTTCCGCCATGGAACAGTTACTGTCCAGGTATAGTAGCGATGGTAATATACAAGAGTCCAGGCATGTTATAATGTCGTAATAATGCTGTTCCGCTTCGGAATTGGGTGCTGGTGCATTCAAGCTGTCCACACCCATGTCCAGCAATATTTTTCCCATTATGCGTACTAATTTGTACATTAAAACTGTATCACAATGCATCGCTGGTCCAAGAACATTAGCCATAGACCATGTATATTTGCGAAGATCTCCAAACTCATGAGCCTGCATCTTACCCAGCAAGCAACTGTCATCGTACAGACGATTGCGGCTTGGCTTACGACCAGCAGGTGCTTTAAAGCATTTTTTATAGTAAATTTTTTCTATTGTGAGATGTATTAGCTCGCAAACAGCCCGTGCAATGGGTTCTTGAACTACAACCGACTGATCGGGCAGTTTTTGAATAATTTTATAAGCATTCTCCCAGTCTCCAACTCTAAGCAACGCCTCACACAAACCAAACTTTTGATTCGCATTGTATTTTTCCTACATTAAAAAATAATAGTAACTTTACATTAGAATATAAATTATTTTGATTTCACACAAACCTCATCAAATTTTTTAGTCGATGGACCCGCAGTTGGTTCTTTTTCATCCTCCTTTTTATTGGTTGCAATCACATTTAGTTTTCGCACCATTTCCCTAGCATCGGCCAAATCCTCTTCCCAGTTTGACCGAATGCTGCTATCGTTTGGAGTAAGCCAAATGTATACATCATTCAACTCAATGACAGAATGCTTAAGAAGTAAAGCACACACATGAAACAAGGAACGAGGCGTTCGCATTGCTTTAAAGTGACAGAATTTGTAGCCCAGCACTTCGCAAATAATTGCACCTGTAGGCATATAGCTGCGTAGTAAAGGTATAAACAGTTTCCAACGATCAGGGCGCGTTTCGAACGATTCGATTATAATGTCCAGTACACGATTGGGGTCCAAGTTAAAACAACCTTTTGAAATTAAGTTCTATAAAAACTTTTCAAGTAATTTATTTAAAGAGCCTTACCTATGAGCGATTTAATAATGTCCATTATGGCATCAGGTGTTGTGTGCTCTTCAAAGTCTTGATTCAATTCTGTTATGAGCTTGGCAAATCCCTCACTTTCCTCCCGGAAAAGATTAAAGCGTCGTTGCTTGTAACTATAGATAATAAACGATTAAGTTCATTTAAAGCAATGCAAAGCCAAATTGACATTATTTTCGATTGTTTAGATAAGTACTTACTAAAGCTTAGTCTTCACTTTGATAAATTTTGTGTAGAAGCTCTTATTTTTAACAATGCCAACTTCTTGAAGCGTGTCAATCTCAAGGCGTTCTTTAATAAGACTTTCTGACAGAACTTTATCCAAATCCTTAACAATTTGCACAAACCCATGGCGCTCCTCTTGTAGACCTTCAGTCATTAAGGAAGTTTCACTGTCAAGTATATTGACCACATCCAATATGAGGCTTGGAAACTCCTTGTGTAAAGCCTAATCACACATATTAATTGTAAGAAAATTTTCAATTTTAAAAACTAGGCTTAGAAAAAATACTTACAACAACATCAACAAGCACGTGCATAACAACGTCTTTCTTGAGCTTAAAACGAATTGCTTGCCAAAGCAATTCATAGATAGCAGACGAGATGCCTTGTTTAAAATCTCCATTTTGATCGAATACGGGACCATCCGGACAATCTTGCAGTTGTTGCTTTATATATTTCACACTATAAAAAGTAAACATTAATAGATACAATTTTTCAAAACACTTTTAAAATCGATGTGCATATTAAAAATGTTGGGCACATACAATTCACTTCTGCCAGATTTATCGAAATGTTTGAAGATATCTGCATTAAATAGAGCATCTTTTGTTGTATTAGAAGAGTTACTTCCTCCATTAGCATCTGTGACGGCCGACTCTGCCGCGTTCGTTGCTGCAGTTGTTGTAAGTCCATCGTTCTCTTGCTTTTCCGTCACACTGTGACTCTTAGATAATTTCTTCAAGCGCCGCATGCAAATAACTTATTAAAACACGCAGGCAAAACGTTTTTTATTTACTTTATACAAAACTTATATTGTTTATTGAAATATTTAACAAATTTTCACACTTTTCTCCGCCTTTTTGAGTGCTAGCGATGTGCTCGAAAAATATTATACCGATAAAAATTTATCGAACCAGGGCTGCACAACTATACTCCAGCTCTCTACATGTGAAACTGTTGGCAATGGCACAATTGGGCGCTTAATTCAAAAAACCCATTGAAAGAAACCTGCATGTATCATAAAACAAATCTAAACACACCAATACCAAATTGAAAAAAAATAATTCAAACCTTAATACCAGATATAATTGTACACGGATTTAATAGATTTGTATAAATTTGCAAGTATCAATTGACAATTAATTAGGGTGCACAAAAATGTGATGAGCAAATTTTTATAGACGTAAGCAATCTCTGAAGGCATTTTAACCCATACCATTGTATGGATTTTAAAAAGAAAATCTAAAAGCGTGGCTTAAACGTTGCCGGGAATTGATTAAAACGTGGCCGTAACGCTACATTTGACTTTTCAAATTTTTCTCCGGAGTGTCCCAATGTAGCACCATCACCCAGTTTTCCTCCATCCTTCACATTTTGTCGATCCGGATTAGCTTCCACAACATCAATTATTTGAGGGTTCTTACGATACTTATACCACCAGTACTCAAACACTAGCGTTATACAGGCCATACCAATTCCGACAAAGATAACAATAAAAACGCCACCAATGTTTTGTATGGAAATACCATCAGATTGATCTTCAGGCTTTTCGCATTTAGCCTGAGCTTCATCATTCTTCCACCACTTTTCCTTTAGTTTTTCCAGCTGACGTTTGTTTAGGAGAGTCAAGATTCTAAAAGTTTAAATAAAAATTTGCATTAGTTTACAAAAATCGCAATAACTATACTCACGCGTTATTAAACTGGTCTTTCAGATGGGAGCCCTGTTGCACAGCTATAGCATATGGCTTACGGGAGAACTCCTCGCCGACTACTTGTAAGTCACAATTGGTCAATTGCAGGTAACGTATATCGGTTGCATCACCGAGAAAAGCAAAGCCCGTTGCTGTGGTTGAGTTACGCACGCGGATTACAGCGTCTTCAAGTGTTGCCGGTAAGCCTGCCTCCTGCATGGCCTGCCACATTTTGGTATATTTGTCACTAACAGGATAATCCCAGACAGCCAATTTAGAACGCTCCAATGGTGTCAATGAGTCATTAAGGGATAAGTCTTTCCAGATTTCATAAAACATTTGCTCAATATTTGCCATGCGCTCAAAATATGTCATTGCCGCAGACCCATTTAAAGGCGCATATAAAATCTTATATTGCTTGGCAAGATCATCCAGTGACTCTACAGGTGTGTCCAACCGTGAGACGGTCAAAAAGGCAGCCAAATTGGCCGTGTATGACGCAATGATAATAAAGCTAAAGACAAGCAATGAATGACAAATAACCAAGCCTGCATATAGTAATGTTGCTTACCCAAAAAGCCACCAAGTTGCCGCAACAAGGCGACCAGATAAATTCTTAGGTGCCTCACCCCCTCCTTGTGGTGTTAAAGATGTCATGCAGAACCAGAGACATTCCTTTAAATTAAATTCACGCTTCTCTTCATCATCTTTGTATTTCTCGCGATTGTTTTGGTAGCTGTATGGACTCCATCGATCGAAGACCCACATTAGGAAGCTCGTAAAGAAGTAGGCAGCCAATATGCACAGCCACACATTTGTCTCCAAAACAGTAAGAAATTTAAATAGCGAGCTCGGAGAGCTTGGACGCTGCATCATGATGGTGATGCCGACAAGATCATAATATGGAACCGTAAAATCTATAACAATTTCCCGTTCAGCCATCACAGACATACTCCCTAAGCCAATGTCAGCTTGTTTGTCAATCAATTTTTTAACAATTCCATTCCACTCGCCCTTCTCGTCCATGTTGCCAAACTTGCCGTCCTCCACTTCCTGTATCTCATAGTCAAAATGCACAATGGCCGCAATCTCGTTAATCAGATCTATGCAGTAGCCCTTATAGCCTTTTGGAGCAGTCTCATCACGCATAATGAAGGGTGCTTGCTACAGTTGTTGAAATTAGTGGTTTATTAATAGAAGCCATGAAGATATTAATTATGAGAGAGATAACTAACCACCACCGTGTATATTCGATAGACTGTATCTGCAGTTAAATTCTTCATCTGCTCCTCATCCTTAACAACAAGTGGCGAGTCGAGTCCAGCTGTCCAGGTGCCAATCGATTTGCTGTTGACCGAACTGCCACCGCGAATTTGGAGCACATTTATGTCCATTTCAAATTTCATGTAACTAAACCCGTTGAACGGCTTCCTGGGTTGCGTGACTAACTCAAACGTGCCATAGGATGTTGGCTCGCTAACCTTTGAACACACATTTTGAAACAATAATTATTACTAATTGGCTGTGGTTTTGTACCAAATGTGTTATTCGATTTTACACACCTGTGTAAAATATTGCCTTAAATCGATGGATCGTTCAGGTGTATTACTACCCTGAAAATCATCACAGCTCATGTACTCCATGTCCTTGGGCCAAGCGCCTGATTGCAGCATATCTCTGGCAATAGAAATAAGTTACATTTCGAAAATATCCAAAAAAAATTAGAGGCAATTATATTGTCAAAACATGACACTCATCCATAATTACACCCAGTATGTATCCTGGGTGTGAGTACCTACCCCATTCCATGCATCCAATTTTATATATTATTATGTGACTTACTTGATGGCTAAAAAGCTGCGTAACGCCAAATCGAAATAGAAAGCCGATGACAGCTGCGGCTGCTCGTTAAGATTAAAGGTGGTGCGTAATAGTCCCAGTCGGTCACGGTACTGGGTATATGCCATGGGCTTTAGGAACATAATGGTTGCATTGTCCCGTTGGCTGCTGACCTCACCCTCATTTTGAGTGATCGCATGCCAGGCAAAATTACGCTCGAAATAGGCAGGTTTGACAGACTCAAGGACCATGCGAATGGATTGTAGATTTCCCAGAATAAAGAAATTATTAATGTCCAAATTTCGTAGCTTTTCAATTTGTTCCTCCCGCTCGCGTTTGCCGTCTTTGGCAATAGCTGTGATGACATGGCGAGTCTGAATGTTTTGAAGCAGCGACTTATATTTGTGGTCCATCACAAAAGTGTCATCATATAGTATAGCAGCTGGATATTAATTATTTAATTATAAATTAATTATTTATATTTTTAACACCTTCAAACACATTAAACTTACCATTGGTGATGTTCAAGCGTTTAACTATGCTGCGTACTGCTTCTGGAATGATGTCTGCTGGTGGCATCACCTGCAGTAGATACTTTTGCTTGGATTCATCCAAGTCTCGCCACTGCCGCAAGTCACCCTCCTGACCATAGGAGGCACTAATTGTGGGCAGGCCCAGGGCTTGAGTAAAACTCTTAACGGTCTCAGAGGAGATCCCCGACTTTGTTGTATCAAAGATTAGATGTGGAGTTTGCTTTTTCTCAATGCTGGTTTTATACTTGTTACAAACTGCATTGAATTTGTCGAAAAATCAATTCAGTAAGAGAATTTGGATTCGAATTGTTAAACTTACTAGCTTCCAAAAGGATCTTGGCATCTGTCTTGTTTGCTTCAATGGATTCAACTTGCACCGATAGACCGTAACTGGGATTTTTCTTTAAATAGGTCAGCACCACCTCCACAGCCTTTGCCGCTGGCTCATTGTCCACCTCGTTTATAAAAACTGTCAACGGGTTGCAATGAGTGTGGGTTATTAAAGTAAAGACATGATGTGAGTATTACGGCTATTGTTTACCTTTATGGGGTTCCTTCCACTAGTCTATCAACTACTCACCCACCATTTCAAACTTTACCTAGCTCCACCTTCTCTTCCTTTTATCAAGGGACACTTATCAAATATGTTAATCGATTTGATACTTACACACATTGATATTCTGGCTTGTCTGTGCGGCAATTTCCAAATGGATTACGCTTTGTAGCACCACCCCCAACCATAAATATTTAAACGCGTTAAAATTCTTTTCAATCATTTTTAAATTACGCACTGAGCGTCTTTTAGTAAGCCGGAAACCACATTGACCGTACGGTCCGAACTTCTAATGAGAACTGAAAAGTTTTACCGAAGGATTGTAACATGTTTAAATATGCGAGGGTGGTGCCAATGTGTGGACACATGTGTATCCTTGGTAATAATCAATTGGTTGCTCGACCTGACCACATACCCATTGTTCGTGTCAACACTCGAACACTAATTGGTGATACCCACAGACCCATTTGTGGGGTTGGTCTTGAATGATTGTCTCTTTTACAATGAAATATTTGTCCTTAACTTAAAAGACTCGTGTAGTCTTATATGTAAGCTATTAATATTTTTCAAACTTGTATTGTTCCACTTATAATTTTAACTTTACAATAACCATATGATTAGAGTACAAAAATAGTTAAATACTTATTTTAAAAAACGTTTGTCATTATGCAAAGATCTTAAGTTTTAACATTTACAGTTCGTTGTTGTTGAGTCTATATACAGCATAAAGCCTATGCCTATTAGTAGATCAATGTATATTGATGTGTATATATTATATAAGGACAAAAATCTCACAAGCTCCAGTCATCTGAGCCCGATTCACTACGTACAATAATTGGTTTACGTGACGTCCCAGGCATGGGCGCCAAAGGTGTTTTATTATGCATTATACCACCCCCAAAGTATGGTGGCGCCCTGTAATTGCTTGGTGACGATGCATTTGAGCTGTGCGTCGATGATGCTGAAGAATCCCGAGCTCGCGATGCATCAAACACCGGAGCTTGCCGATATCGATATTGCGGCTCACCCGACTGCGGAGTTTGCGATCGAGAATTCGATTGCTCTTTTCGTGTAAGTCGCTCTTGATCACGATGCTGCTGCTGCTGCTGCTGAATTTGATATTCTTTCTTTTTCTTAAGTAGCAATTCATTACGTTCTTGAAGGCGTTTACGCTGCAGAAGCTCAAATTGCTTGCGTTGCTCTGCCAAATTGCGATTGGCTTTGCTCCAAGGATTTCCAATAAAACACAAATTGGAAACAAAAACCACGGGCGTGAAGAGACGCAGCGAAAATTGGCTGAGTAAAGATAGGAAATCATATTAAAATTTACTATGGGTAATAGGATTAACTTACGTGGTGTCCACTATGGGTTTAGCTTCATTACCGCTTAGTATAAAAAGCGGAAAAAATATAGAAAATATACAACTACTTATGATCACAGAGTTCGACATATTTGTCAGCACCGTTAATGGTATTCCAAATCCAAGGAAGTAAGGCCAATTTTCTTCAATATAAGTTAGACGCCTGTGCAGTTCCCAGCCCATATTGAACCACTTATATTCAAAACAGTAAAGCGAATAAAGGAAACACATGTGCATAAAGGAGAGTGAGGAGCCAACATAATTAACCGGTATTAGATTAAACAGCATGCTTTGTATCAAAAAAAACATTTGCACGACCAAACTAAAGAAAAAATCGGCTACTAGTTTGCTTATGCCAGTCATAAGTTGTGGCTGTCCTCTTCGTACGCGATATGCTGCATTCGCAATATCTGCAAACCATAGCGAACTGACAATCTTTGAAAGCATGAAAATGGGTAAAACCCACATCATGCCAAACAAAATTGTCAATATGGGTTGCAGCCAGCCCCACACCATTGGTAGTGTATCTGAATTCGCTCCATAAAATATACTAAGACAGAACTTCAGCGTGGGCAGCAGAACAGACTCAAAAAGCACAATGCTCAGCCAAGTAAATCCGCCATTAAGAAGGCAACATTTAAAGAGTTTTTTGGCGATTTTTTTCTCCCTGTAATTACACAATAAATCCAATTAGAAATCATTTTTTTGTTATGATTAGTATACATACACGGGAGGATCTGGTTTCTTCACAGCTTCTTTTTTAAAAATGTCCTTAAGAGTACGTTCGTCGGAGTTAGCTGGCGTGTCATTAGTTGAATGTCCCCGAGACATTGCTGCCGCTGAGCTGGGCACTGGCGAAGAGGATCTTTTTACTAGTCTTTGGTGTTCCCTGTCCATTTTGCGCAGTAAACGTAGTGTCTCGAGTTCTTCATTCTGACGTGCCACCTCATTGTCTATGTACAGAACTAACGTCATTCCTCGAATACTGTCCCACAGACCATACATAATGCCCAAGGCGACATTCTAAAGCGCATATATATTTATAGAAATAAATGCATAAATTAACTATGCAGAACGGGTCAACAATAAATATTATAATAAAACACATACCTTTATCGCAGCCATCTCCTTTAGTCTTTTATGTGGTAAAAAAACTATAGCTAAACCTGAGTAAATTTGATATGCCTTTCACAAGCATTACAAAAGTAGATGCGTGTTTGTAATAAAGTTTGTGTGACGTTAGAAAGATTTGTTTTTGTGTAAATTTGCGCTGTGGCGATTGTACTATATCATGTAAAGAAAACATAGTTTACACGATGAACAAAGGGGAAGTTTTGTTGTAAAGGAATACAATATTCACATGCATATTTTACTTACTTGTTGCGTCACAGTCTGTTTATGGAAGTATCAATATTGTGCTTTAACACATTTGAACTTTGTGTCCCATGTTACTAATTTTTGTTAGAACGTACAAACAAGAGTAAAGTAGCAAACGGTTTGATAACAAAGGGCAGAGTTTCATAATTTATAAAATCGATACCGATAACACTAAAATTTTCATCTTCGATAACGATCAGTTGCGGTTTGAACTGGTTCGGTAGCCTGTGTTTAACACAAAATTCCTTTAGTTCGGTTTTTCCGCTCGCGGAAAACAGGTAGGAGGCGCTCATTCTAATTCTAACATATGGTTGTTGCTTTGAACAAATTTATACTTGTTGAATATTCAAACAATGTCAAAAAAGTAAAGCTATTAAATTGTGAATAGATTGTGTTTGTTCAAAGTAACTTAATGATAACAAAATAAAAAATTATGATTTTCAGTACTGTTTTTTTTTAAATTTTGAAACAGGAAGCGCGCGCTCTTTATTATAATTTAAAAACAAACTAAACGTTACTTTAAGGCGATTCTAATTAATTGTTGAGTTACCAGCAGAGTTGGCGTTGATAAAAGGACTTAGTTGTCGGTATCTTTATTTCATGGTGTTTACATAGTATGTATACATTTATATGTATACAGACATTACCAGGTTTGCAATACGCAAATAGCTACAGAGCTTATTGAAATGTTAAACCAGGTGTCACTTAGTTAATGCTTCACTGATGCGGAACACAAAACATGTACTTAATTGATTAACAACACATTAACCGTTAGCCTACCAAATGTTGACGAAATCAATCTTGTTTGAATAGTTGGTCAGCACGGCATCTAAGCACAAACTTACATCCATATGTACACTCCCTATGTGTGGGTGTTTGAAAATTTTCTCTAATAAACTTTTCATTGCACTCCATTACAGAATACCAGCTTAACCTCGACCAAAATCAACCACCCATTTCCACCCCTTTAGAAGATAGTGTGTGTGCACTTGCAGTGAAATAATCAATAAAGCTGCTCTACAACAACAACAATCACAATATAAAAATGATGTGGACTAGTGATAAGCAGCAACAATAGAGAGCAGCCCCGGGCGGCAAAGAGTCAAAGAATAAACCCGTACCTAAGCAGCTTAGACACCGAGACAAGCATTCAACAACTTGATAAAGAAATCACGCACACAAATCTTTCGTCATTTATCCTTTAAATTTCAATCGTCCGCTTTGCTTAAAATTGTAATTTCCTGATTTCTTGCTGCAACAAGTGAAAATGTCCCGAGAAGAGCGTCTGCCTATCGTGGATGCTTCAAGCAGCAGCGGAGATGATGACGTGAAACCTGTTGTACGTAGGCGAAGTACACGGGAAACGGAATTGGCTATACCGAAGAGCACAGGATGTTGTGATCCAGATAGCACACCACATCGTTTCCTTGCTTTGGTGTTTATGTGCCTGTTGGGATTCGGTAAGTTTATTTTTATAGAATAAAGAAATTTGTACCTAAACAGCAAAACGCCTACTTATCAACAGGTTCCTATTTCTGTTATGACAACCCGGGTGCCTTGCAGGATGTTTTTCAGAAAGAGCTACATTTGAATGCAACTGAGTTTACACTTATATATTCCATTTACTCCTGGCCCAATGTGGTACTATGTTTCGTCGGCGGCTTTCTGATTGATCGAGTTTTTGGAATCCGCTTGGGCACAATTATTTATATGCTTATAGTGATGTTAGGTCAAATTATTTTCGCTATTGGAGGCTTGATGGGTAAATTTTGGCTGTTGATTCTGGGACGCTTCATTTTTGGTATTGGTGCCGAATCCTTAGCTGTCGCGCAAAACAGCTATGCGGTGTTGTGGTTTAAAGGAAGGGAATTAAACATGGTATTCGGCTTACAATTGTCGGTGGCGCGATTTGGAAGTACCGTAAACTTTTGGACAATGCAGCCGCTTTATAGCTATGTATCGCAGTTCTATTCCGGCTATACAGGATTGGGTGTGGCATTATTTGTGGCTTCAGGCACCTGTGCTATGTCATTGCTTTGCACTCTAATTCTGGGTAATTATTTTATTACGTCGTTAAAAGCAAATATTTAATTAAAAATTTTATTTTCAGGCTGGATGGATAAACGCGCTGAACGCATTCTTAAACGTAATAACAATCCCAGCGGCGAGATAGCCAAGCTCAGTGATATAGTATCCTTTAAATTAAATTTCTGGATGGTGTCCATAGTCTGTGTAGCTTATTACGTAGCAATATTTCCATTTGTGGCTCTTGGGCAAGCATTTTTTACATCTAACTTTGAAATGACCCCCGAACAAGCGAACAACGTCAATTCGATAGTGTATTTAATATCAGCTGTAGCATCGCCTTTGTTCGGCTTTATCATCGATAAGGTAGGACGGAACGTAACCTGGGTTTTTGTAGCTACAATAACCACAATTGTGGCCCACTTGTTGCTTACTTTTACTCCGCTCAATCCGTACATTGGCATGGTTATTATGGGTCTTTCATATTCGATGCTTGCTGCCGGCTTGTGGCCGTTAGTTTCACTAATCGTTCCAGAGTATCAGTTAGGCACTGCCTATGGCTTGTAAGTCAATGAAATCCAGGAGTGACATCTATAAATAAGTATAATAATATTCCATTTTTTTCATGACAGCTGCCAATCGGTGCAGAACTTGGGCTTGGCTGTTGTTACCATTGTTGCTGGAATAATCGTGGATACCAGTGGCGGTAAACACTTCTGGTTGCAGATCTTCTTTATTGTCTTTTTAATGAGTAAGTTGAATGTTTTTTTTTTGCTATGAGAGACGATATTTATGTTTTTTATTTTTACCAAGTTTCCCTGCTTGCAACCTGTGCCATCTGGAGGTATGATCGGAAGCATCAAGGGAATTTAAATATGACGCCACTGCAACGTTCCACCTTTCATACATCAATGTACGTGTCTATTGAGTCTAGTTGATCCTGTTCACGGTATTGAAGTTTTTGATGTTGTATTTGTGTGTGTAATATATACTAATAAGGTAGATCCCACATCTAACTAATCTGATCGTTCTTTTTTCTAATTGCCTCAACTTTCTTGCTCCAAAGCTTAACCCAACGTGGAATTATGGATCGTCGACCTTTATTGGGTCACTAAATACAAAATATGCTTTGTGAAGCTATAAATATTTATAAAGTATAATAACCAATGTGATTTTGTTTGCCATGTATCCTGTTGTAATTAAAATATCTCGTGTTGTATATGAACAACTTCAACGTGTCACATATTCGAACGAACCCTGCACAAGTTTTTGTTGGACCTAGGTTGATGCCTTATAGCAGTCCTTAACATATCAAACCCTAAAATATTGTTGTAGTTGTGAATACTTTTATGCCAGTTGCCAAAGATCAATGTTGAATAAATGATATATAACTATCTAAGTAGTGTGTTTTATTTCTTGGTAGAAACATCTAAGACCTCTTATCGACGAAAATAAATGAAGTGACTTTTGTTTAGTTTATTTGTGTGTTTATAAAGACTAATTTCATTTTTAAAAAATTATAAAATTTATAATAAATAAAATAAATTAGCTAAAACATAAAGAATTTTGTTGAGTTAATGATTTTAAAAACAAAAGTTTCCATAACGCATTGGACTAGAGAAAATACAAATTAAATTTCATTTAACTAATAATCTTCATTGTTAATTATAATAATCATTCATAGTGAAGTTTAACTGAAAAATTTAAAGTTCATAATTATAAGATAAATACATTTTTTTTGAGAGTTTGTTTTACATACAAAAAAGGAGAGAAAGTTTATAAAATAATATGAGAATGAATAACAAGAAAATAAAGATTTCGTTTTCACTATTGAATAAAAATGCATTTCCTTTCATTCAACATTTTTTTTTCCGAACTTCAAAAAGATTCATCTTTCTCGAAGAAGAAACAGATTGCAATTGAGAGTTCCTCAATTGGGTGCATCTTGATATAATCATATAGTAAGTAAGTATTTTAAATTAGTAAATATTTATCGTTTCTTTACTTAACTACGAGCATCGTTTAAACATTAATCATTTTGTTAATCAAGGGGTTTCTTTCATTTCTTTTCAAATTAAAAATCGAATCATGTTTTTAATTCATATTGCTTATAGATTTTCATGAATTATTTTTCATTTATCAAGGCCATTTTATATATATATTATATATATATTTTATATATATATATTTTTTTTTTAATTTTGTTCGTTTTAATTGTAAGAAATGTTAGGAAGCATAGTACAAAAACAGAAAGAAAGTCGATGTGTGGAAGAACTACTGATGAAATAATTATAATGGGGCTTTTATCGCCCAATAAGTTTCTCATCAGATACACGCACCTAAGAATTGTCTATTGTCAGTTGTCGTTTTGATTATTTTTTTTTTGTTTTTTTTTTTTTTTTTGTAGTCACAAAACAATATACTATATTTATTATTTATGTATCGTTCAGTTAGTGTATATGCATTGTGTGCTTGTTCTCGATTATTCATCCGCAATTTCACTTTCGTCGGCGGCAGCCACAATATTTCTTTTGGTGGCACTCTGAATGTTGGCGAGATATTTATCGCCATCGAATCGCTGGCTCTCATCCTGAAGATCCTGTCCAAACAAAATATCAAAATCATATAAGTGTTAAATAAAAAAAATATATATATATATCAATAGCAGTTTTTACCTTCCTTTTTTTTTTTTTTGTTCAAAGCGTGTTTTGTTAAGCATGCGTGTGTGTGTGTGTGTGTGTGTGTGTTTAGGTGTGTGTGAATCTCTTTTTTTGAGGGTGCGTCGGGTGTTAAATATACAATTAGGAAATACCAAGCAATAAGACTTTGCAAGTCGACTTTATTTTACTTATATGTATGTGTATATAAATTTAAATGATTTATTTTGAAAAAACGCTTACAACTTGACTCTTTTTTTCACGTTTTGCCCAAGGCGCGCTTTAATAAATGTTATAAGTCTTGTTAAATATTAATTACAATGTGTATTATGAATGTTTGTATATGTGTAAAATGTTACCAATCCTTAGCACGGATAATGTTAATAATGATGTAAAAATGTGTGTTTATGTGTGTGTGTGCGTGAATGTATGTATGTATGCATGTATGTATGTATGTATGCATGTATGCATGTAAGTATGTATGTATGTAAGTAAATATGTATGTTTGTTTGTATGTAAGTATGTATGTATGTAAGTAAGTAAGTAAGTATGTATGTTTTTATGTATGCATGTATGTACATACATACATGTATATATATGTAAAGGTTAATACAAATTGATAGATTTTGGGTTGACCGGCAACGAACACTAAATCTGTTTCACAGCCAAAACACAGATTTTTGTTTTAAAATTAATTATTAATAATATTTTGCTTATACTTAAATTTGTGTATATGCAAGCTGTTATATAGCTCATTTCTAAATACTAATAAACTTTTGCATTTGCCTTGGATTTTGTTAAGTTGAAGTAGCACTAAAACCAAAAGATCCGATCCTAGCTTTTCTTCGTACAGTTAAATATTTAAAGACTTTGTAATAATTCTGTTTACGTAAAAACAGACCTAAATATTGCTATCTTTTATACGTTAACACGTACTATATATGAGATTCTCATTAATTGTTTTATATTTAAATAAGAGCACGATTATTATTGAGTTCCTCACTGGAATATGCATTACACATTCCAGTCACCGAATACTCATCATTTTCGCTGTAACGCTGAAAAACAGTGTTGATTTGGGACTGTTGCTGTTGCTGTTGGTGTTGGTGTTGGGTGCGACATTTGCTGGATGTGGATGCACCCATTGTATTCGTTATAATTTGCAATTGCTTGTTATACAACTTACGATCTGATTCGGATGAAGGCTTACGATTGTTGGACATATTATCCGATCTATCGCGATCATATGAAATTAACTTGCGGTCGGTAATGTTATCCAGCGTTACAGTTAAAACTTTTGGTAGTGTTTGTGATTGCTTGTTAGTAACATGATTTTGATTGCTAGCGAATTGGTTAGATGGAGAACAATCGTTAATTGAGGGATGGGATAATGTTTTTGATAGTCCTGAACACTCTACGGATGCTGTTGTTCCTACAGATGAGCTAGGTGCAGATGTGATTTTATCATCTGGTGGAATTACCTTGTTGCGCAGAATCGACGGCACAGTTTCCAACATTTTTGGCCACTCGGTTGGCAGTGCCCAGGAGTGCGGACTTTTTGAGTAGTACATCATTAACTCAATATCATAAGAAACGCGTGCTACAAGTAAGAATGTATTTAAATACTTATATTCTACTCTACGAACAACCTCCTTGCGGTCAGTCAGTTTAAACTTTAACTCGAAATTAAAATTTGGAAATAAAAAACGGCAAGTTTACTTACAGGTATTCGTCTTTTGCAAATTAACAACCAGCTCATCATCGATCTTTTCGCGAGCTGCCTTTGTTTCCGGTGTCGACTCCTTGCGTGAGAAATGACTGCGACGTGAGCGAGCTAAACCATTTTGATTTACTCCCCCATTGGCAGCATTCGATTCAGTAAAAACTTCATCGTCACCCTCGCCATTGTTATTGCTTTGCCCAGCTGAATAGTAAAATAATGCGCGACTATCAGCTAGAGGATGAATGTTGGTTGACCCAGGTACATAGTATGGTCTTATGCCGTTGTCAGTAAGTGGACGAGTGGGTCCCGACCCAGGCAGTGGTGTGGAAGGTGTTGTAACTGGACTAACCATTGAAGTACCATCAAACGCTGCGCCTGCCTCCATAGAAGCCAAAAACTCTGAGCTGCTAAAGTAATCATCTAAGACGAGTTTAGCCACCTAATCGAGAATCATAAGTGAAATTTGATGTGAATCTTTCATAATTTTAGGTAACCAAAAGAAGAACTTACGCGCACTAGTTCGCAGCAGTCACCAGTTATCTTGATAAGATGTTGACCCACGTTGACCGTGAATTTGTATTCACCTACGGAAGCATCGTTCGTGGAAAATGAATGCAAAAGCAGCTGGTGATTTGGTCGCATAACTTTACCGGCAGCCGCTGTTGCCGCTGCAGCTGCATTGGCAACCTGCTGCTGGTGATGTTGTTGATGCTGCTGCGGTTGGTGGTTCTGGGTAAATTGTTGTGCTGCGGCGGTTGCAGTCATAAAATTCTGGGCCGAATTAAAGCTTAAACGGTTGGCCAGGCTACTACCGCCACCAGGTGTACGCGGCTGCACTCCAACGTTATCATCAGAATTCGATGAGTTGAGCGATGAACACGAACCACCTGCACCTTCGCCCTCAGCTGTTGGTGTTGGTTCTAGCCGTACAGGCGATGCATTACGACGTATAGTGTCTTCCATTAGTTGTTTGGCATAGCTGTAAGTATAAAACATTTTTTACTACAATTGCGAATAATCTTATTATAACAGTTATTTTTCGGCCTTGTCTGGCAGCACTGATTTTGTAGCATGGTATTACCTCAACACAATCACAATATTAAAAGGTTAGCAGCTCTGCTTTGAATTGCAGTACAAATATTATTTTGGGTATTTAATGTAGCTGTGTGAAATGTTGAATTAATACTGTCAAACTTTTACGAACTACTATGTATATAGCCAATAAAAATTGCTACATTTAAAAGTACTAAGATATTAAAAAATAACTCACTTGATCTTTTCTTCAGTTGGCCCAGTAATTTGCACCAAACGTTCCTTGGCGCCCGCGTTCACTATATATGTATAAGGAAAATATTAATAACGTTTTCAAAATAATGAAATTTAAAACCAATATTTAAGATGATGAGTATTGAAGTGCTTAAAATAAATGTGTTAAGGCAAACATATTTCGAATGGAACGTTAAATAAAACAGGTGAGTTATTAATAAGCGTGCGAAAATATATAACATGTGATGGTGCGCATGGACATTAAGGAAATTAAACAAAATTATTTTTATCATAATTATGTTATTGTGAAATTAAAAGAATTTCCATCCAATGTGAAACCGATAAAATTTCAATATAAATTGTAACATTATCGGCTCACTTGCGTTTTCGTTAACGCGCTTTACCTCTTTGAAACGATATAATTGTTTCGCTTAGTTCTTCAATCATGTGCACGCGACGCCCTTTAATGCCCATAACTATTGAAATATATAAGAATATAGGATTGCCTTTGGACTTTTGTTTGAGCTGTCAGATTTAATACAAACCTTTTCCCGAGTCGGCGTTGCGTATGACCACCTCATCCTTGCAATAATTTTTGCCTGGAATCTTGGTTGGTTTAAGAAAATGGCCCGAGTTTCGTATGACTTCACCAGGTGACAACAGCAAATGTTGCTGATTGGGTGAGCCAACCGTAACGACGACAGGAACAGCAGGAACACCAGCTGCTGCATTAAACCTAGGAACAACATGAATGACATCCCCAATTCCACCCATTCCACCGCCTACGCCAACACCAAATGTGGGGGAGGTGCTAAGAAAGGCTTGCTGGTTGCTACCGACTCCACCAGCATTGTGTTGATATGAGTCAGCGGGTAGCTGTAAGAGTACATTTTTTAATTTTTAACAAAAAAAGAAGTTCTATTAAATATTTACTACACACCTCGACGTTGGACACTTGCTGCTTGGACTTGTAGTAGGCAATTGTGTCCTTGTCTTCCCAGCTATTGGCACGCAGTTCGATCAGCTCAAGAAGCTTAAGCCGCGTCATTATATTTAGACGTTCGTCTTGTGAAGCATTTCGAAACACAACGAACGCACGATCTAGCGTATCCTTTGAAACGGCCTCCAATTGCGTTCCATGGACCCGTAAATTATGTAATAGAAGCGTTATTGATTCAGTTGTCGTAGTACATGACTGTAGTCCAACAGATACATTGTCAATTAACTGTATCAGCTCCTCAATTACCAAGTAATTGTTCTTTAACGAGGAACGCGACTGTGTCTTTAGCGGACGCGGTGCCTCAATGTGCTTGACGGCCCTGCCCAGATTTGTGTGTGCCATATCTTCTGTGTTTCTGTCTTCTCTTGGATAGCTGCTGTTTTAGTTTAGTTCTGTTTTGTTATCTATATACGGTTTTATTTCGTTCGTTTGCTTGTGTGCTTAATGCTGAAAGAGTTATATGCGAAAGAAGTCGTAGAAGCGTTTCCGCACCTCCCCCTGTTGATTAACATAAAATAGAATTAGATTAGGTTTTACACAATTTAAAAGTACACCTTTTATAATTGTTATAATTTAAAGTCTTTATAGGCGATATAGGTTTCAGGGAAAAAATTCTTTTGAATTCCTTAAAGTAACGTCTAGCGATAACAGATCGAAGCGTTGCTGTAAAAATCGATATCAGTTAACACAATTTCTGTTACGGATTATTGTAAGCTATTAGAACTAGCGGTACTTGTCCTCAAATTGCGTCGCAGCTGTGTATATCGTTTTAAATATCTATATATGTATGCATATTATATATACAATTTTGTTGTGTATACAATTTGCAACTTTGATAAGAACCAAAAACTGATAAAAAAAAGATTTATGATAGCAAGTTGCTGAGGCAGACCGACCAAAAAGTTCATGGAGATATTTAGCACACCATTAAAGTCGTTACGAATTATGAATGATAATGTCTACCGTTCCAAAATCGTTTGCATAAAATGGGTACAACGAACGTTTTGTTTTGTGTGTCTGCTTTTGCCGCATTTAAAATTCATTAACAAAAATGAAGCGACGCACACATATTCTGCTGCTAGTGGCTTCGGTTAATTGCTGCTGGTTTTCGATTCTATGCTGAGGCGTAAAGCACAGATACACAGATTCCGATTTTAAATAGCATTTACACACAAATATTACAAAAAATTGTCAGTGAGAGCCGTACCCCTAACGGCAGAAGCAGCGATCATGCCCACTTATTGAATCATATGTCGAGAATAGCAACAACAAATATGACCGACTGCGACGCCAGCGTAAGCAGCGCTGTTCACGCCTTCTTCGGTGTAGTAGGGCAAAGCAATATTGACGTTAAAAAATGACTTTATATTTAAATTGTGTCACAAAATTTACGCTTCTGTGCACTTTATTGATTTTTAAATAAGATGGTTATTATACCATAAATTAAGTAATGATATGTATGCTCCACTAAAAGTTGCTAAAGAAAACTACGCGTTGGCTGGGCAGCAGCACCTGTGTAAGATTGCCTGTGTAACTTTATAAAAAATCGATGGCACTTTGTCACGAAATCAATTGCTATTGTATGTAATAAGTTTTCATATTAAATTCGGACGGATAAATTTGTGCGTACTATTCTTTAGAATTGACAATTAATTATACACAACCGTCACAAAAACTCACCAAAAAATCTCTGCGACTAATAGATCTGTGAAACAATTATCGTTAATCGAAACGATATGTTATATTATCGATAGATTAAATACTTTTACGACAACGTTTAATTACAATAACTGTAAAATAAAATATTATTAATTTAATAAGTGTATCGACAGATTTAACGTGTCATGAAAGTATTATTAAATTGTGTATTGATAGTTATTTGTTAATTAAAATTTTAGAATTTAAAATTTAAAAACGAGAATATAAAATATACATTTATAATAGTACATATGAAACTATTTAAAAAGAAATTTAATCATGGCCACGTCTCACGTCTTACAAGTAGTACATATTACTGTACTTCTAAAATTATTATTATCAACGGTCGTTCCAAGTATGACAAAAGTTATTCCAAGTTGCCACTTCGAAGAATTTATAATGTTGCCACTATGTAGTTTTGTGAAGTTAAAGGGTTGCAACGTAGCCCTGGAACATTGCAACTTTTAGTTAGCTGGCTTGATTTAGAAATTTTATAGATCTTTCTTAGTTGTTAAAGAAATAAACTGCTATTTTTTTTTAGAGAACCAGAACTATGACTGAAAACTTTGCCATAAAAAATTTGTCAACGGCGTCTGAAACGCTGTCAAATGTTAAAGGCACTGATGAAGCGGAACATAAGCCGTTGCAAATGTCCTTTGCTGATTGGAAAAAAAGCAAGGAGTTCAAGGAATCATCTGAGATAGACTCAGCGACGGAAAACGGTGGCCAGCTGTTGAAAAATGACAAACAGCCCAATGGAAGTAAAAACAGTAACCAAAATACGTTAACGACATTGAGTAGACCTCCGTCGTTATCTTTTTCGGCCATGTCCCCAGGCTTTTGTAATTTTGGGCCAGGATTGGGTACGTGCGGATCGCCACCAATGAATTCACTTTGTAATATGGGTAACATGAACTCCGGTCTTCGTAATCCACACCGACCGCTGCAGCCACCTCCATTTTGGGATGATATGATGGCACCACAGCAAGGATCACCGCCAATTCAGCCTCCTATGCCAAAATGTCCAACCCTTTGGAATATTGTACCTAAGGATAAGATGCAACAAAGGGACAACCGCAAACTCTTCCAGTCAAACAAAAAATACAAAGTCAATAGCAATAAAAATAATAATAATAGTAATAATAACAACAATAACAATAATAATAATAATAATAATAATAACAACAGTAATAACAATATTAATAATAATAATATCAATGTTAGTGAAAAAGTTGAAAAGGTGACAGTGAAAAATTCTCCAAGTGACTCTGCTCTTATGCCACCGCCACCCACACCTGGCTGCAACACTGGCAAAAGTGCATCATTTGTGAACGGATCTTTCAAGAAAAAAAAAGGTGGAACATTTGTGCAAATTGACGGAAAGTGGATACAACGACCAGAAGCGCCCCCACCATTAGAAGAAGCACCACCGGGAACTAAGGAGGAACGTCAGCGACAGTGGAAAGAATATCGTCAGGCCATGAAACCTTTTAAAAATCGCGAATTTCATAACTGGAAACGTACAGTGCAACGCCTCAGCAAAATACCGCGTGAAACACTAGATGAAAGACAGTTGGATCGTTTGCAAAAGGCTGAGCAATACATTGGCGCACATAAGGCCATGTTGACAATTAAACATACCGAGCAGTGGGTGCAGCAGTGCAATACAAAAAGCGATCTCAATAACGGACAAGGACAAATTTATGTGCGGAAGCCCTTGTATACCGGATTCCATAAAAAGGACAATCAAAGTCATGGCATTATTGGTGTCCGAAATCAAAACTATTGTACTGGTCGCGCCATTAAGGGTGGCGTTGGATGTGAAATCACTAGTATGCCCCCACTGCCCACTACCGCACCACCGCCACCCATCGGACAGTTCACTGATCTAACATGCCCCCCATTACCAAGTGGTTATTTCAACCAGGCACCGGGATATAACAGCAGTATTTACAGACAGGAAAGCGCAGATGTGACCAGCAATCTCTTCTATGCAAACTATAGCTCAAGTTTCATGAAAGGAAGCAGTTTGCTCCCACCTTAGAACACTTTAGGCAATTAAATTTAGATATACGATTCTCGCTGCTACAGGTATAAAATACGTTTTTTAATCTTGGGTTGCACAGCATAGCTTGTTTGTAGCCAATATTAAAAATGGTAACCTAATTTAACTGGATCAATGTATTAATTATTAATTATATGTGCAAAAATTTGTATTAAAGGTCTCGAATAATGATTCAAAGAAGTTGTAAGATGCAATTAAGGATTCCAAAATATCAAATACCTTTAACAGCAAAATAAATCTGTATTGAAAAATACAATCGAAGAATTTCAATTTCAAAGGGTCTTCTTTATATATACTACATAACATTTTCTTTATTTTCTGAATGGGGTGTTTAAACAGATCCTAAATCCTACCTTTAAGTGCTTTTGGCGGACCGACTGCGTGTGCTTTTAAATTGTGATTCATCCAACTTTGGTAGTCCAAGAAGCTCACGCCGCTTACGCTTTCCTCGCCAGATTGCTTCCTTGAAAAGATTACAATAAAGCTCGACAGCAGCGGGCGAGTCATCGTTACCAGGCACAGGATACGTTATTAGGTTTGGATTGCAGTTGCTGTCAACGACGCCTATTGTGGGAATGGCCATTTTAGCTGCGTCTCGCACTGCAGTGTGCTGCGTTAGTACATTGTTTTGTGTGTTTAAAAAGATACATAAATCTGGAAGTCGAGTTACGGCATCAAACTGAACATTTGCATTGGTGAAAATGCCACCACGCCAGAAGCGCGTGTGAGAGAACTCGCCAGCTTCCATTGCCTTCTGCTCAACGAGATGAGCATTAAGCGCATTCCGGTTAAAGAACAAAATAATGCCATCCCGAAAAGCAATATGTGCTGTAAAGTTGAGAGCATCCCGCAAATGTGCAGCAGTTTTATCTAAGTCAAAAATTAGATGACCCAGTCGACTTCCATATAGATAGGGCTTCATCCGATCATCTAACGATCCCTCCTTATGACCATAATGTACTCGGGCATTAAATAAATCGCGGACAGTAAACATATTGTGAACCTGAAAATAATCTGGATTCTTTAAAATGCGCTCCTCGATAACTGATATATCTTCCGGCTCGTCATCTTTTGTGGCAGGTGTCAAAACAGCGTCTGTTTGCGTGCTTTGAAGACGTCCTTGCTGGGCAAACAGCTGACAAAAACGAGACACTAAAAATAGTAGACATGCTAATAACTTTTCATTGAAGTCTTTGTTTAATTATCATACAGTTAAAAGATTTTCTTAACATTTTACGCGTGCTGCTGCAGCTGTTTTCATAACACAAAAAAAAGTGTGGCTGCAGACTTTTAAGATGAAAATGTATAGGATAAAATGGGATAATAACATTGTAAGCGATAGCTAAAGTTTCAGCTGTTGTGTACCGAGCGTAAATAGATATCGATAGGACAAATCGATACTGCTAATGAATTAAATTTCTTTCAATCGATAGTGATTGTAATGTTTATGTTTAGAACAAAAAAAGTAAATATAAAATGGAAATAGAACAAACGCCCTCTATTACGGCAACATCGGACACAAATTCAACATGTGAGTATATGGACGCCGAGGGTGAGGCCGAACGGGAAGAGGAGGAACTCAGTGCTGGTGATCTCTACCGGGAGGCAGAATTCGTAGAGGCTGAAAAACGGGGTCACAGTATTATCTCAGAGCTACGTGATGAGCTGGGTACGCATTCAAATTCTGCTCCCAGCCCAGAAACAGACGCAGTTACGGGACAATCAGAAAAAGCTTTGGCCGCCTCTGTAGAGTCACTAGCGCTCAGCACCTCCACCAGTGCCAAAACCGAGGATAGTTCCAGTACGAACGCCTTAGATGACGAATTCTATGACTACCAGCACGACAATGAGTGGCGCGGTCAAAAAAAACATATATTTATTCTAAGCGAGGCTGGCAAACCTATATATTCGCTTCACGGTAATGAGGATAAATTAGCAGCACTCTTCGGTGTTATACAAACACTGGTAAGCGTTGTCCAACTTGATCAAGATGCTATCACTTCAATTCATGCGGGGAGTATAAAATTTGCGTTCATGCAACGCAATTCGCTTATATTAGTTGCTGCATCTCGAACCAATATGAGTGTTCAGCAGCTGCAACTTCAATTAAAGTAAGTGGCTATCCAAATAAAATGTATACTCTAATATTATTATATTATTTTTTAGCGATGTCTACTATCAAATCCTCTCCACCCTGACCTATTCACACATGTCGAAGATATTTGAAAAACGTAAAAACTTTGATTTAAGACGACTTTTGTCTGGAAGTGAACGCTTAATTTACAATTTGCTAGCGAATGAAAGCTGCAATGCTAAAGGTACATTAAATTAAATTTTCTTATTTTAAATATTTCTAACTATTGAATTTGTTTTAGTTTCAAACAACATCTTTACATTTTTAACTAACTCAATACGTGTCTTCCCGTTGCCGACAAATGTGCGGTCAACCATAATAAGCGCTATACAGAGCAACTGTTCAAAAATCAAGAAGCTCGTCTTTGCCGTCCTGATAGCGAACAATAAGCTGATTGCGCTGGTGCGAATGAAGAATTATTCAATACATCCTGCGGATTTGCGAATAATATTTAATCTTATTGAGTGCTCTGAGTCGTTTAAAAACTCTGAGAACTGGACACCCATATGTCTGCCAAAATTTGATATGAATGGATATTTATATGCGCACGTCTCCTATCTATCTGCGGATTGCCCGGCATGTCTGTTGCTCATGTCGGTGGATCAAGATGCTTTCTATACGCTTTCTAAGGCTAAAGAACAAATCACCGATAAGTTACGTCGCACTTCCTGCCTGCAGGCTATTAATGAGGAACTTCAGCAACCGTTCAATGTCAAATTGTATCAACAGATTCAAAGCTCACCCGAGCTCCGACATTTCCTGTACAAGCCAAAAGCCACAGCTCAGTTGCTATGCCCAATGTTGAGAAATCCCTACAAATCACTTTCTGAGTTTCAGCGCTTGGAAGCCCTCTATTGCAGTTTGTTGCACCGCATACATAATTGTTCGAGGCCATTGAAGCTTATCTATGAAGTGAAGGACAGTGAGGTAGTACTCGCTTGGGTCACTGCAACATATGAGCTGTATGCGGTATTTGAGTCGATTGTAGACAAGCCAACAGTAATCAGGCACGTGGATAAGCTTATCAAGTGGATTGAAAAGGAATATGATGTATACTTTATACGTAATCATGCAACCTTTTAAATAATCAGATTAAATTATTAAGACGATTATTTTTTAAAATTGTTTCGTCTATATAAATAATTATTATTAGCATATGTATACCAATAAATAAGTATGTACATTTTGTAATATAAATGCATTAAATGAATTGAAAATTAATAGTGTGTTCTTGTACTTTTTTTACTTAACGTTAGTTACGATTTAAAGCAAGATAACTTTTGATGGTATTAAAATGATTTGATTTTGTGGATTACTAAAAATTAATCAATAGAACAGTTGTGGAACAGTTTGAACTTGCGTGAAGTTGGCTTTGCGCAAATTTGTGCTCATTAAAAGTTAGCTGCGCGGCGCAAGCTTTTGCGTCTTCCTTGTCGGTATCCTTCTCACTTGACATAAAAAAGGCTTTCTCAGTTGAGTACAGGACATAAGCGTGTGCGGTACGAAAGCGCGCCTGGGAATTATAGTGCGGTAAAAATATAATACACATACACATATGCAAGTAAAGCATTAAAAAGTTTAACCAGTGCTATTCTCAATATAAATGTATTTCCCAAAAAATTACAATTCGTGTTTAAATTGTGCATTATGTGAAAATCAAACAAAACTCTGCAATAATGTCTACTACTTTTTTAAGCTGCTCCTGCTGCGACTGCTGCTTATATTACCGCCTGCCTTACTCCCTTTTTAACATGCGCCACGCATTTTTTGGGTGTTAAATGCTCGTGTATCTGTCGGTTTTTGCGCGCTAAGCTAAGACGGGCAGCGGCAGCAGCGGCATTAATACACGTCGTCTACTATATTCCACACCCACGCAATCGCATACACACACACACACACACACATACATTAACAGTGGAGCTCAGTGTGCACGAAAATAGGCAGAAATCAAGCAACGAATATACTACTATTTATGTATTTATGTTCATGTTCTTTTGCTTAGTGAGTGGGTGTGTATGTGTTTTGCGTGTGTGCGTGTGTGTGTATGTGTATGTATGATTGTGTGCTATGCTGTCACTGCTTCTTCGTTGGTGCCGCGCCGCTTGGTTAGTTTTGCGCGCGTGTTGGTTATGCGTATAACTTTGTAAAAGTGTAAGTGTGTGTTTGCGAATGGCTATTTGTGTGCATGTGGTTGTGTGTGTGTGTGTGTGTGTGTGCTTGAGGTTAGTGTGTAAATCATTTAATTTATTACTAAATGTATTTTTATACACTTTTCTCGTGCACTTTTCTTTTATTCGTTTCGCTTTCTATCCGTCTGCTCAACCACTCGTCGCTAATTTGTCGTTCGCTTTTTAAGCCAAATTCGTACTCTCATGATTATATCAACTGCCAGTCAGTTGGCAGCAGCAGAAACAGCACCAACAACAAGTCGTCCTGGCAGCCAAAGTTTCACCTTTGCGCTTAGCACACGCACACAAGCACATATATACACACACATACGTATACATACCAACACGCACACAGCGTGTCTTTTTGTGTATCCTAGAGTTATTTTTTGAAAGCAGCCAGCAAGCAGCAGGCAGCAGGCAGCAGGCAGTAAGCACCAGAAGAAGCAGCACCAGTAAAACTGGCAAAACGCGCGCGTGTTTTGCTGCCTGCAAAAGGAACGAAAGCAGCAGAGCAATGGTTTTTCCTTTCATTCCGACAAAAAATGGAAGATATAAAAAAAATTAAAAGAATTTCGTGGAATAGGAAAACAGTTTAAAGTTTCTAGCTCCGTTTTTTTTCGTGTGCATTTTTTTGCACTAAACTTTTTTATTGAAAGAAATTCTTGAATTTTTCATATAGAAGCGTCTGCAAAGCAAATGTTTCATATTTGAAATATAATGAAATAACATAAGGCACAGGATTGCAATAAAGTTAAGATTTAGATGGAAGAAGCTTATGCTTTTATTATGGCATATGTGATAGTAGGGCATTTATTTTATAATTAAAAATAAATTAAAAATAATATTAAATAAATGAAATATATATAAAAAAAAAAAAACCTCGCGTGCGCCACATAATTAAATAATTGTTATTTTATATTGAAATATTTTTGCAATGTTTTGTTATTTGAAATCAACTTAAAGCTAACAAATCAGCAGCTAAAATGTCGGATGATATTTAATTTGAAACAATTAAAAATTAATTTCAAATGCTGAACACTATCAACTGCTGCCACAACCAAAAATCCCCAACAAATCAAAAAATATATTTAAGAAAACAAGAAAAATTCAATCTCCCCAAACAACTGCAACAATCTACAACAATAAAAGCAACAACTGCAACAACAACAGCTACGACTACAACAACAACTACGACTACAACAACCACAACAACTACAAGTGCGACTATCACCGACTAATACAAACGGCAATTTCGTATTAATTTTATTTGCGCATACATTTCCCGCGTGCTCATAAAAATTTACATAGAAACCAACACCAGAGCAAGCAACAAACAACAGCGTCAACAGCAACAGCAACAGCAACAGCAACAGCAACAGCAACAGCAACAGCAACAGCGACAACAACAACAACAATAATAATATCAGCAACAACCAAGACAACAACAACAACAACTGCTGCTGAATGGCAACAAGGAGCACAACTAGAGGGTCCTGGTTAACTGCTGACCCAGCCAGCATACGACTTTAGGTTAGTATATCTTCTTCTTCTTCTTCATCATCATCTTCTTCTTCTTCTTTTCGGCTTATTGCAAAAATAAAATAGAGAGAAAAAAAAATGGCAAATGAAAGTTGCGTAAAGCGGGTTAATCGGACTTAAAGGGTTAAACTTTTTCAAACTTTTTGAACGTCAATATTTTTTTCTGAATTACAAACAATTAAATTTTCTTGCAAAATGTTTTGTCTATGATTTGTAAAAAAAAAACAAAAAATAAAAAAAAAAGGAAGTTTCGATTTTGTTTGTATATATTTTGTTCCTGTTTGCCTTTGAGATACCCGAATTGTTGATCCTTTCGCATCAAGGGTATTTAAAAATGTTCCCTTTCGTCTTTGCATTCGTTTAACATTATGGCGCGCGTGCTTCTTCTTCTTTCCCGACATCTCTTCTTCATTTTGTGTTTTTCTTTTTTGTATCTGTGCGCTTCATTTTGCTTATCCTTTTGCCCGGCTGCTGATCAAATAGGCATCATTTGCCTGGCAGGCAACACAAAAAGGTCGCCAGCAATTTCAAACGACTGTCGGCTGATGACTGTGTTGACATCAAATGAAGAGAGAGAGGGAGAGAGAAAGAGGGAGAGGCGAAGATGAGAAAGGGCAAATCTGGAGAAGACGGAAGATGGAAGTTGGAAGTTGAAAGGTGGAAGGTGGAAGGTGAATTGGTAGACGGAAGGTCGAAGCTGAAAAATGTAGGGGACAAGGGACGAGGGACGAAAGGCAGAATCTCTATCTATATATATATATAAATATATATATGTATATGTGTGTGTGTGTGTGTGAATGTATTGTTGTGTGCGTGCTATATTAACCCTATTTTTGACGTCAATTAATGACTCGGCACTCACAGACATTTTGTGTGAAATTTAATTTTTTTGTCATATTTCTTGGGGTTGTGAACGACTTCCGGTCACTTTCTTCCTTCTTTCGCTTGTCCTTTTGCCATTGCCATTGCCTATTTTTAGGGGCCATAAGAAATGGGAAAAAATAACGAAATTACATGTATTCGTGAGTTTTGTGTATTTCTGTGCACATGTATGCGTGCGTGTGCTCGGGTATGCGTGCGTGCTTGCCTGCGTGTGTGTGTGCGTGTGAGTGTGTGAGTGTGCGTGCTGTGAAAATGGAAGCGTCATGGCGAAATCGTGTCTGTGTCGCTGCCCGTCCGTTTAACCCCACGTGCATAGCGTTACTGTCTGAGTTCCTCATTTTATCAGGCATACACAGACATACACAAGGCGTCACCCACACCCACACTCGTACACCCGCACACCCACACAACATTACGAGCATTGTGCGGAATTTATTGAATTTTTATTGGATTTCTCCAGCGTAGCAGCAATAGAAGCAATAGCAGCAATTCTAGCGCCATGCTGGCTGCTATGTGTTGTCTCGTTAGGCGTGGCATAATTCATTATGTTTGCTCACCCACTCATCGCATTGAGCATCGCACCGCCACTCCTGCTGCTGCCGCCTGTGCCGCCTATGCCGCCACCCACCAAGCAGCCAACTTGACAGCATCACACAGCGAGTGGTTGGCGTGCTTTGCATATTAATATGCATTCCTGTGGGTTCAATTTATGATTTAAAGAGCAACTCCCCCAGTTGCCCGTTGCCTGATGCCTGTTGCCTAATCACTACGCGACCTTTGGCCCCATTGTAAATTCATTTAAGACACACAACATTTTGTGGCACACATCCGCTTGTCAAATGCCTTGTGATTAGCCACGCGAGGCCCAAAAATAAATAATTATACTTTTTAAAGGAATTATTACGCTGCAAAGATCAAAACCATACGCTCTGGGCCACTAAACCTGCCCCAAAACTGAGTCCCATAAGTTTCACCTTTCTTGTGGCAAGGACGCACAATTTGCGAATGCCCGTCGACAAAATGTTTACAGGATTTATAAAAAGGCTTGAAAAGTTTGTTGTTTTTCCCCTTTTTCCCCCAAGTCATCCCAAACCCTTTCCATAGCAACGCATTTCAAGGACATTACCTATTTAAAAGGAAAAAGGTTGCTTAGTGAATGTGAATTATTTAATTTATGTTAAATAAAATAAAAATATTAATAAAATGCTTATAAAATGATAAAAATAAAATTATAGCAAAATGATGATAATAAAATAATTTGCAAACTATGGAAATTCGTTACTCAAGCATTTCCAATTATTAACTTTCATTTATTAAATTGATGTAAGGATTCGTGGCTCGTGTATGTGAAAAGTTGGCTTAAAGTTTTCCATCAAAGTTTTCAATATCCTTCGTATGTCGCCTACGCTCGTTGTGCTGTGCGTCGCGCTGTGGTTGCGTAAGGGATGCTATTCCCACCCTGTTAAACCCTCCCATCAACCTGCAGCGGTCCGCCCCCGCACCGCCCGATGGCTGCGCATAGCAAACGTTTAATATTCACGCTTGAGCGCACTTTTAGCAAAAGGAACTGAAAGCTGCGAGCTGCGAGCTGCGAGCTGTGAACTGGGAGTTCGGGATCTGTGTGCTGGGTGCCGGGACCTGAGAGCTGAAAGCTGAGGAATGGGCCATGAGCCATGAGCCATGAGCCGTGAGCTGTGGGCTCTGGGCTCTGGGCTCTGGGCTCGGGGCGATGCGAGCTGTCGGACCCAGCAAAATGTGTGAATTGTTTGACGCTTATCTATGGCTCTGCTTTTGACCAAATTTTATTGCCTCTTTCCAGGCCAAGCGGTTCGTTCCGTAACGGAGCCGATGCCCTGACCCCAGAATTGATTGAATGGGCATAAGTTCATACACGTAACTAACTCTATATATATATATATAATGAATATATAAATACATATATATATATATATATATATATATACATATATGTGTGTGTGTGTGTATATGCATGTGTGACAATTAGCGATTGCTGGTGGAAAATCAAAGCCACGTTCATTACTTGCAGACATAATGATATTAATCATACGCCCTGCCGTGCGCACAAGTTGCACTAATGAAGCTCGAACGTTGCATGCAACTGGGCTAAATGCGAAGTATTTTAAGCGCTTTAAAATGCAATTTGAAATGACGCTTGTTTACATAGCTGGCAGCTCCGGCTAACTGTGTGTGGGTGTGGGTGTGAGTGTGGCTGAGGGTCTGGAAACTGTAGATTGTCGACTTTGCACTGTGAACTGTGAAGGGGTAACGTTTAAGGGATAACCGGTAAGAAGGAAAAGGGTAATGGGTGGGGGGAAGGGATCACTGGGGTCTGAGTGAGTCAGGTCCTGCCTCAACTCGGCCACAATTGCAAAGTGTCTTTTCCATTTCTTGTTTCTGACGTTGTCCGGGTTCGTGATTTCAGCTGCCGGCGCTTGCAACTATCATTCAACTTTTATGCGAACATTTGTTCTGTGAATGTTTATGAGTGTGTATGTATGTATGTGTGTGTGGGTGTGTATGTGTGTGTGCGTTTGAATGTGCGGCCAGTCTGTCGCTTGGTTGGTTGCTCAGTCTGTCGGTTGGTCGGTCTGTCAGTCTGTCGGTCTGTCAGTCGGACGGTCAGTCGGTTGCTTGGTCTTGTGTCTCTGTGTTTCTCTGTGTGTGTGTGTGAGTGTTTCTGTGTGTGGATGGGTAGTCGTATTGCTTACAGCCGCCAGCCAGTCGAATGGGGCACAAACAAGCCATTTCAGTGCGCCAGAGACTCAGTGCTAGTCACAGTGCCTCTAGTCGGGCCATCAACGGAAGTGCTCGTCGCCATTTTTAGTGCACTTCTTGAAAGTGCGCACATTTCCGTTTGGCATCAATGATTCGCCCACTGCCCACTGATGAATGCCCACGGCACATGGCACACGACACGCCCATCCAACAGTATTGCGCTTCCTCTACTTCCTATATATCCACCACTTCCTCCTCCTTTTCCCCAGTCGCTATTCTCTTCCTCTTTCTCCATCTCTATCTCTTTCTCTCTCTGTCTCTGTGCTCCTGCGTCCCTGCGTCTCTGCGTCTCCGTTTCTCAATATTCAGTTTATTTTTTTTTTATGTGCTTCGCCTGTGGCTGTTGGCTTTTTACTTTTGCTGATTTTAATTTTGGTAAAAGTTGTCACATTTGATTTTTAGCAATTGTTTGGTTTTATGTCCCCGCCTTGTCCGCAGTTGTTGTCTTAACTTACTACGGGCTCTTCTTCATTCTTCCTCCCATCCTCCCATCCTCTTCACTTCTCTCTTCTATACTTTTCGCTTCTCGTTTTTTATTGCCTCCCTTTTATGTGGTGCCTGGGCACCCCTAATGGCTTTTTTACACTGGCTCCTAGTCCAGATTGGCTTTAATAGAGGCCCAGTGCCTGTTGCTTATGTATGGGTGTGCATGTATGTGTGTGTGTGTGTGTGTGTGTGTGTGTGTCGGCTTAAGTGTGGGTATTTGTCTGTGTGTGTATATATAGAAAATTGAGGCTGAGAATCTGACGAGTGTAAACGGAAGAACTTAGACGGTCTTAAAGTGCCAACCGAGGAACTTGTGCGAGTGTGTGTATGTGTGTGTGTGTGTGTGTGTGTGTGTGTGTGTGGGTGGAAATTGTAAAAATTGAGAAAAGTTGTAAATGCGAATTGAAGTAATAACCGCAAAAGGTGACGGACTCCGATGCCGGAAGTTTAGTAATTAGAGTTGTGCATATAAAAAAGGACGTCAACTTCAACAAGGAACCAAAGGCGATGAGACGCAGAAACTTTTAGTTGGGATCCTGGATTTCTTGGGTAACTCTAAATTATGAAAGTTGGAACTATAAATATAAATATTATTTGTTTTATTATTTTTTATTTTTTTTTTTTTAGTTTATAAATGTAACTTTTAAATTTGTAAGTAACTAACAAAATTTCCTTACCATCGCAGTGCCTAATCCCTTTGAGAGTGTTTAAGCCATTGAGCGGCTTTGTCAGGGTCCTTTGTGCGATTCGTCCTTTATCCTCAGTTTCCCTTTAATTAACTGCAATTTTCGTTGCACTTGCCTCGAGCGGCATTTAACTAAGCCAACTTAATAAGTTATTCATGGTTGGTAGTTTCCTATGAGCCCAGTTGAATGCGGCTCTTAAAGTGTTCAAGTGCCCTTTGAGCCCGGCTAAAAGCTCTTCTTAAAGTATCAAAGAGAATTTTGTGAATGGTCGATGTTTTCGACGGACATTCGAGTTTCAGTTTCTTGTTAAAGGCAACCGAGAGACGAGACTCACTTTAAATGGCATCAACTGATTATATAACCAAAATAGTTTACGTTACTTTCCCCATACCACTCACCGTCCCCGTCCCCATCTACGTCCCTCTCCCTATCATTCCTTTATCGCACTTTCTTTGTTGCCGTCCGTCTCTGTTCGTATGCCTGTTTTTTGGTCCTATCCTCGTGTAGCATTGCCGCCTGGCTGCACTCTGTACATGTACATGGGATGCATGTTATACAGTTACGCCCAGGACGACACACACACTGAGCGCACATGCTGTGACAGGGACACACAAAAAAAGGACGAAAACCTAAAACTTTTCAATGCTGAATTTAAAACACTCTTCGAACCGAGCCAAACTACAAACCATAGCTTAAAGATGAGAACCCAAATGGAATACCCGAAATCAGAATTTTTTAAAATATATTTTTAATTTATTTAAACAATTGTTAAAAATTTAGTTTAAATAAAGTTTACCTGAGTTTAGCTTCAAGCTAAGTAACTGCAATTCCCGAATATTTTTAGAGAATCCCAAGTACTCACGGATCCCGCAATAGATCCAATATACTCTTTATTCATTGGGAAAAGAGAAAAGTGAAATTTGAACTTTGGGGTAAAAGCGAAAAACGTAGCAAATTTTCACCAGCGACAAATTCGAAGCGACATTTTTGCGCTCTTCCAAGCGAAATAAACATGAAAATGTTTGCGACTATTTTATGTGATATATTTTAGCCCCCTCTACACACACGCGCGTGAGTGTGTGTGTGTGTGTGTGTGTTACCACACAACAAAGCCAATAAAATGCTATAGCCTCGAAAAGTTCAATTCTTGTATACATTAACATTGAGATGTGCTTGACAATTTTTCACTTCATGCAACAAATTATGCCGTAGCACAACATTGGGCTCACCCACACAAGCAGCGTTCGCTTTTCAAGGATACCCCACCGTTGGCCAGCCCGATCCATGTACAGCTATCCCATGCTCCTATATCATGACCCGCTTCACTCTACATCTCTCTACTGTATATGTGTGTAGTATGTGTGTGTAGTATGTGTGTGTGTGTGTGCCTCTAATGCGTGCCGTGCGATGCCGCGCCGTACCGCCTCACCAGCGACTTTTATCTAAAAGCGCACTTAGCCCCCAAGTAGGCCAAGTAGATTATATCAGAAGGGCCATGGAGGCTCCTGTTCATCCATGTATATATACATACATATATATATGCGTCCACTTATTTTTATAGATATAGATATAAAATCTGTAGTGCCAGGTTAGTGTCTTTAGGTGCACTAATCAGGTTAAATTATGTTAAATTATGTTAAATTATCTTAAATAATTTTAAATGAAGTTTTCATCCCTCGATGATTTTAGATTATCGGAGGGTCAACATCGATGATGAGTTTATTATTTATTATTATTTTTATTTTTTTTCCGGGGAGATACCAAAATAATAATAACATCTTCTAATTTTGTTAGTTTTGAGTTCAGGGCTGCCACCTAGTGATGCGTTGGGAACGTTGCGGTTGAGGCGTTGCCAGACTTTTTCAAGAAATTTTACTGTTTGGAAAGTAAAACAAACTACAAAGAACTTAACTTAACTTTACTCAGCAATAACTACCATGAACTTTATAACTATTCTAACTTTCGAAACAAAACTTTCAAGTATTTTTCCATGAAGTTGACAACTCTGTTTAGATGCTCATCAGATATCCTTATATGGATTATCCCTCTAAATTAATATATAAATTATATTTTTTTTTTAATTAAAACTGAAAAATAGTGAAATTTCAATTATATAGAAAATAACTTCTGTCATCCATCGATGCCACATTTCAGTCAAGGACATTTTGTTTTTATAAGTTTAAGTTGATAATCTATTGCCTGTTATCCTCGGTATTTACTCGGCAGCTCCTCAAGTTGAAACTTTATAGACAATGTTTTAATGATATAAAACGCAAACACTTGAGCAAATTGCGCATGTAAACAGCCCAAGGAGGAGCTTCCAAGTAGGGTAAGCAACAGCAACAACAACAACAACAATAATAACAATAACATTAAGGATACGGGGTGCTAGACCCTGAAAAGTGATTAAAAAAAAAAAAGAACTTGGTGAACAACAAGGAGAACAGCAGCCACAGCAGCGGCAAAGGCATCATCCGTGGCGGCGGAAGCAGCGTTGACAATGTTTTTAGTAATGTCCTTGGGAAAGGTTTTAAGCGAATCGAGCGAGCCAAAAACCAAAAACCAGGAGGCAGGAACCGAGCATCAAGTACCGACAACCAAAAGCCAACAAACGAGAACTGAGAGCTGCGAACTGAGAACTGAGAACTGAGAAATGAGAACTAAGAGCTGAGAACTGAGAACTAAGAGCTGCGAGCTGCAAGCTGCGAACTGCAAACTGAGAACTGAGAACTGAGAACTGAGAACTGAGAACTGAGAACTAAGAGTTGCGAGCTGCGAGCTGCGAACTGAGAACTGAGAACTAAGAGCTGCGAGCTGCGAGCTGCGAGCTGTGAGCTGTGAACTGTGAACTGCAAACTGAGAACTAAGAGCTGAGAACTGAGAACTGAGAACTAAGAGTTGCGAGCTGCGAGCTGCGAACTGAGAACTGAGAACTAAGAGCTGCGAGCTGTGAGCTGTGAACTGCAAACTGAGAACTGAGAACTGAGAACTGAGAACCGATAAGCGAAAAGTAAAAAGTGAAAAATGAAAAAGTGAAAAATGAAAAGCGAAAAGCGAAAAGCGAAAAGCAAGAAGCCGAGCCGAAAATGCCTTTTGGCCAAATAACGGCACAAACGTTACAGTTTTTCATTATAGCAATCCTAATTGGAAAAGTGTTTTGGGCTGCCACTCGAAGCTTTTAGCTCAAATGTCAGACAATGGAGAGTCTAGGGAGAGTCTTCAAGGATGTGCCTAGGGGCGAATGCCACCCAAAGTTGTCCGATTCGTTGACTTTTTGGGTTGGTTGGGTGTAGTATCAAAACATAGATGATGATATCAAGAAGGTTGAAGGAAGGAATACAGTGAGCTTGAGGCTTTGGCAGCCACTGAGGCGCAGCTACTTGAGCTTATTTCAGTTATGTCAGTACAAAGGACAATGATGAGTCCCTGAATTGCGAATTGCGAATTGAGAGTTGAGAGTTGAGAATTGAGAGGGGGCAACTGAAGCAGCAGCTGCTTGCTCACAATTTGTCCTTAACGCTTTGTTTGAGGCACTGCAATCGTTTTGCTTGTTGCTTTTGCTTTTGTCTTAATTGTAAAACATTTTTTATTCATGTATGTATTTATGTGTGGGTGTGTGGATGTGTGGGTGTATGGGTGTGTGGGTGTGTGGGTGTGTGGGTGTGTGGGTGTATAGGTGCGTAGATGGGTGTGTGTACATGTGAGCCTATGTATATTTTGCTGCATTGTTTGATTGTCGCTCATTGTCCGAATAAGTTCGCGCGTGTGTAAGTGTGTGTTTGGTTATGTGGGTGTGTGACTGTGTGTGTGTGACTCTGTGTGTGTGTGTGTATAGCCAAGTAAAATAATATTTCTCTAATGAAAGGCGCCACTGTCTCAGTGGAGGACTCTTCCCACACACTCCATCTTCCCTCTCGCTCTCTCCGTCTTTCGGCTATTGTCTCAACTTTCTGTTTGTTCACGCTTGGCTATTCTTAGCATATTAGCTATTATTTTATTATCACTAGTATTATTATTATTATTATTATTACTGTTATTATTATTATGACTGCCCACAGACATTTCATGACCTGAGCTGCGCATCCATCAAAATGTTTTCAGGCCACACAAACAACTGAATAACAGAAATGACAAAACCAATTACCATGTGGATGTTGATGTGTATGTGTATGTGTGTGTGTGTGTGTGTGTGGGCGTAGCTTCGATGGTTATGGTAATACAAAGAATCTGTATACAATTTCTCTCACATTTTCCGAGGGCAAATCTTTGAAAATATATCGAAAAATCGAATGAATATTTTTTGAAAAATTAAAAACTTTTTTATTCAGCTTTAGTTTTTTTTTATTTTTTTAATGAATATTTATATAGTTGCGAATATTTATGAATACTACGCAACTGAATAAATGCTGCTCTCTATGAATTTATAATGAATGCCCAGCACTCAACCTCAGCTTTCTTTAAGGATATTTTTTAACTATTGAGGCCAGCCTCTCGACTAAAAGTGACTACAAAAAAGCCTCAAACATGTGAGGATCAAATTAATTTTAGAAATTACAAAATCTACAGATTTATTTACCGTAACTAGTAAGTCATTACTTACACGTTTAAGACAATACTTTCCACTTTCGTTTCTTATGTCCTTCCGTCCACAAATTGCTTAGATTTCGCTCGTGTTTTTCGGCAATTTATTCCTTCATATTTTGCACACTGAAAGTCAGTTATTAAATTTATGTTAATCCCGTAAGCTTCTTAGTTCAACGACACACTGCACACTGCGGCCGGCAGCCTGCAGCCTGCAGCCTATATCCTGCAGCCTGCGGCTATACAGGAGGTTGCTCCTGGTTATCTTCTTGGAGTTCATTGTAAGAATTTCACGCAATGCATCGATGCAAATAGAAGATTTGAGGCAGCTGCAGGCGATGTGTGAAAAGCCGTACAAATTGCACTCTTGTTTGTGTGTGTGTGTGTGTGTGTGTGATACACACATGGAAAAACAATGTTGTTTCAATTTGCAACGATGTGTGGCAAGTGTTGCAGAAAAGTATGCTACAATATTTTTGTACAACGCGTGTTAATTGAAAACTGAACGTATGTGTGACACTGGCAGCGTGTGTGTGTGTGTGTGTGTGTGTGAGTGTGCGTTTGATGGAAATTGTAAAACCAATGGACACGCATCTACACGCATGTATGTCTATATATATATATATGTGTATATGTATCTATACGCACACATAAACACACATGGATTCAGAGCTATAGATACACTCGCATTGGCCCAGTCGCATTAGCTGCAGTTGAGCGAGTGTCAAGGTGAGGCCAGGTGAGCTCAGCCAGGCAGAAAACAGGCAACAATCTGGCAACAACAAGAACAAGGATAACAACTGCTGCACACTCCTCAGCGCCGTATCTTTACCTGGCATCTGGCCAAATCACGTAATCACAAACTTGTTTATGGCGCGCATGTGCCAACAGGAATGGGCCCATATTTTTGGTAAAAATCTGTAACAAAAAATTATTTTCAATTAGCGTCCAATGTGTTTAACACCTTTGAGCCTGCGGCACTGCCACTGCCACTGCCACTGTTTAAATGAAATGCTTATTTATGCCATCGCTTGGCCACTCAGATTTCTACTAATTATTCATAAATCAGATTCATTTCAATTAATTTTGATTTTTTCAACGAAAAATATAAAACCCTCAAAAAAAGAAAAAAAATTTTTTTTTTTCTATTTTCATTTTTTTTAATTTTTTTTTTTGTTTTGTTAACGCGCAAATTATTGCCAACAACCGAGCGGCACTTGAAAAGCACTTTGCCATGCACTAGCGTGGGCGTTTGTCTGTCTGTGTGTGTGTGTGTGTGTGCCACGCCCAGTGTGGTTTATTCGTGCTCTGTCCCAAGATCCCAAAGGGACCTTTTTGCGAATTTTATTTGCATTTGTTGGCTTTACACACTGTGCATTGGCCATTTTATATCTGCTTCCCCATTTCCCAAACGCATGCGACACTCCCAATGCGGGGGGCGTGGCCGTCCCCAATGATAGCCGACGCTAATGTTAATGGCTATTCGAACAATCTAAGTGATTATCTCGGAACAGCAGACATTCCAAAGCAATAAAAATCTGTAATAAACTTTTTAGCTTCCTAAATCTGATTTTTAATGAATTTACAGAGTTTCCAATTTGGCAATAAATCCAAAAAAAAAAAAGCTAAAAATAATTGGCTATAATCTATATAAAAAACATATCTCATGGGCAAAGAAAAATTAATGAAAAATGTTATTAACAATTAATTGATGGGAAATGCAACGGTATCAATTTTATCTGCATTTATTTATGCAATTAATATTTAGTATTAAATTGAAATTATTAATGAATTAATTTATTTTTAAATATTAAAATTTATTAAAAATGTATTATTAATTATTTTATTTATTAACTACTATTTTATTATTTATATAAAGATTTATTGTTGTATTCATTTTTAATTCTTTTTAAAAATTATTAATTTTTATCTTCCCGGGTTTTTATCTGCATTTATTTATGCAATTAATATTAAGATTAAATTTGTTATATTTATGAATTTATTTATTTTTAAATTTTAAAATTTATTAAAAATGTATTATTTATTATTTTTTAAATTTACTACTTTTTAATTATTTGTTGTATTCATTTTTAATTCTTTTTAAAAATTATTAATTTTCATTTTCCCGGGTTTTTATCTGCATTTATTTATGCAATTAATATTAGGGATTAAATTTGTTATGTTTATGAATTGATTTATTTTTAAATATTAAAATCTATTAAAAATTTATTATTTATTATTTAATTTATTTACTACTATTTTATTACTTATATAAAGATTTATTGTTGTATTCATTTTTAATTCTTTTTAAAAATTATCAGTTTTATCTTCCCGGGGTTTTTATCTGCATTTATTTATGCAAATAATATTAAGTATTAAATTGAAATTATTAATGAATTCATTTATTTTTAAATATTAAAATTTATTAAAAATTCATTATTTATTATTTAATTTATTTACTACTATTTTATTACTTATATAAAGATTTATTGTTGTATTCATTTTTAATTCTTTTTAAAAATTATTTATTATTATTTATTTATTTTATGTTTGTTATTTATTGATTTTAAAATATTAGTTACTCATTTGTGTGTGGATTAATTAATAATGTTAAAATTTTTCCTACTCTTAAATATTTATGATTTATATATATATTATTATATTTTGCTTTTGACTTGCCATTTGATTTGGAGAACATTTTAAATTAATTGATTTTGAGAGAAAATTATATGTATGACTTCGCAAACGTCCTTTCACTCATATTGAAAGTAGTAGTCCTTTGAGGCGGCCAAAGAGACGCCTTCCATAGAATTTTCCGGATTGGATTTTATGCTCCTTTCATTGCTGAAGGAAGGCTTTCAATTAAATTGCAATTTGCGTTGATATAAAATTGCAATTGACGTAACTGCGAATGCGTGTGTGGGCGTCTCTATGTAGGAGTGTATATATGTGTGTGTGTATGTGTGTGGGTGTTGGTTGGTGTGGGTGTGCACTACCGCGTGTGGTTGTCTATTTGGTATATTGGGCGGAACATTTGACTCTTTTTAAATGCAACTCTGCACATGAAACGGCAATCAGCATAATTTTAACGGTAAAAGCAGTTAAAGTTAATTGCATGTGAAAGTTGTTGCGGTGACAGCAACTCATAGGTAATTACACACACACACACGCACACACGCACACATACGTCACACATACGTCACACACATTATTATCACCGAGGAAGCATTTAAATGGCGTTAATTTCAAACGAACTATAAAGTTTAATTAATTTGAATTTGAAATTTGATGCACGTCATAATAAATTTTATATCCACCCCGAGACTCCTTAATTGCAATTGTGTGGATGACTCTGTTGAAGCCTTCAGAAGTGTGCGTCTAAGTGATAATTAGATCCACTAACTTTCACTTTGATTCAACTTTGCTAATAAACAGTTTAAAACTAAATTCCACTGGGACTTTTAAAAGCCAACTGCAACTCACTAAATTCGCTGGATAGTTAATTAATGTTTAAAACTTTAAATTTACCCAATATTTATATCTATATTATATATTAAATTATATACCGCAGAAAAATGTAGTCAATAAAATAAATATTAAATATTCAAATTTGCAAGTTTTTAAATAATTTTTGGAAAATAAATAAGCTACAATATACATATGTATTGTTGGCCGAAAACTTGAACATGTCCTTATTCCGCGTCTTCAAGCTTATGTATCTATCGATATACCTCTTATCGATAGATCTAGTGATAGTTAATTAATTACATATTCCAACACTTATGACTAGCTTATATAATACTTAAATACTAAATGGAATAATACTACTAACAGTATATATATATGTATACAGTAGAATCCGTTTATAACGACTCCGCTTATAGCGTCCGTCCGGATGGCTTGGTTGGTCCCCATACAAACTTATATGAAAGAGCCTCCGCTTAGTACGTTTCCGATTTTTCACAAATCATCCGGATATTGCGACGTGCCGAAAAAAAATTACAGCGAAATAATGCCAAAAAATTTAAGCAGTAGCCTATTCCATATGATGTCCCGTTATATTTCTAGTTTCTTCTGCTTTTTTCCAAGTAAATCTGAATGCGTAAATTCGCCAATGTGCAAAATGCTCATTCATTCATACGACATATTATAAAAAACCCATGTTATTAAATTAAATTTATTAAATTTTTTGTTTTGATTAAAAAATTATTTGTTTTATCTTAAAACCTATTATGAACATGGCAACCATAAAATGAACAAAAAAAAATTTTGTTTGGCTCCTTTCGGTTAGTGCGTCTTCCGGGTATAACGACGTAAAATCGTCGGTCCCTTGAAGGTCGCTATAACCGGATTCCACTGTATTATGAAAAACCCAAGTTATTGAATTAAATTTATTAAATTTTTTGTTTTGATTGAAAAATTAATTAGTTTTATTTTAAAACCTAATATGAACATGGCTCCTTTAGGTTAGTGCGTCTTCCGGGTATAACGACGTAAAATCGTCGGTCCCTTGAAAGTCGCTATAACCGGATTCTACTGTATCTATATATTGTATATTAAATGAAGAACTTAAATACCGCAGAAAAATGTAGTCAATAAAATTAATATTAAATATTCAAATTCGCAAGTTTTTAAATAATTTTTGGAAAATAAATAAGCTGCAAATTTGGAGCCGGATGAACTTTTTTTTTTATTATAAACTGCTAAAAAACTTGTAGGTGCTTAAATGCTTAAGGAAAGTTTACTATGCATTTTTAACTCACATTTTCCCCCGCCCCACCCCTTGGGAAAATTGTGTAATGTAATATCTAACTGTAAAGCGAACTTCCTCGAGGAAGAGGTTAAAAACTTGGTCCTCCTCCTCCTGCGATGCTTGACTGAGTTCATAGTTGGTATTAATTATGGAAGAGCTTTAACTTCCAGCTGAATAAGCGATTGATGTGGAAAATGTTTGTATTTAAATTTTTCCTCGAAATTAAAGTTAAATCTAGACCGCGAGATTTTGGGACTTTTTTGAGGGGGGGAGAAACTTTGTAATCGCAGGTGTTTGGATGAGTCACTGAGAAGGAAAGTAACGAAAGAACTTTTCTCATTTTTATTTCTTTATAGATGTGCGCGTTGTGCCACGGATTTTATTCAAATTTGCACCTGTACGACACGCCACGCCCACAACGATTGCGCCCAAGAGAGAGAAGAGTGATAAGAGAGGAGGAGAAAGAGAAAGAGAGAGAGAGGGAAAAAGAGAAAGTGAGAGAGAGAGTGAGAGAGAGAGAGTGCTGCAACAAAGGAAGGAAAAAGGAGAAGAGGACATTTTTATAAGAGAAGAAGGAGAAGAACTCAAGTGATATGGAACTGTGCATAGCAACAAAGTCAAACGCTCAAAGTTCAATGCATCTAAGCAACTATCAAAAATGCCACCAAAATCAAATGAATAATGAAGTAAGCCGCCGCCGCCACAGAAGCCACACAAGCCACAGAAGCCACAACAGCAACAGAGATCGAGACCACCTGAAAAAGCAACCAGAGAACCAACGAGCAACTGCACCAAAATTCAAAAATCAAAAACATTTTAATAAAAACATTTGCTTACCACATTGCCACGGGCGGCACGGGCGTTGGTCGCTGCCAGTGCCGCTGCCGCTGCCGCTGCTGCCACTGTTACTCCTGATGATCCTGTTGGGTCTCACCGAGCATTGTACAGCGTCTCCCAGTGGTGGCAGCAGTCGACGAGATGCCCTGCTCGCATACTATAAACGCGCCCAGCTGCGTCCCAGTGATCCATATGAATATCAGGAGTTTCATCTGCATGAGGCAACTTTTGATTTTGATGAGATGACGCCCTCGGGCGGCGTTGTTTCTGCTCTAAGCAATGCGGAGCGTTTACGTAAGCGCAGCGCCACATCAACAACGGCTCAAACAGCACCACCAACAACAACAGCAACAACACCGCCAAAAACAACAACATCCCGAACACCAACAGCGAGCAGCAAGTCGCTGGAAAGCTGCGAGCCAAAAGTTTTGGAAACGCCGCCCATCGAGCCTGTAAGTAGACAAAAAATATATATTAATCGATAAAATAATTAAATGCAAAAATTAAATAATCGATATACTTTACCAAAATTTATTAACTAAGCCGAAGAAATCAATTATTTTTGTTGTAAGAATTTATAAAAAAATTATTATTATTATTAAAAAAAAAAGAAGGCAAGGCTTTTGAGTGGCTGATGAGAAATTTTAATTGACTTTTACGGCAATTGCAATTTACGGTTTTTGAATATTTTCATTGAAGCTCATGGCGAGAATAAATATTTTAGTTTATTTTCAAGCAATTGAATTTTGTGAGCTGTGAGCTGTGAGAACGAGTGCAGCTTGCATTGACCCAAAGCGAACAATTAGCATAAATATTTAAAATTGCCATCGTAGCAGTTGATAAATTGTTTCACTGCTTCAGCTCTGAGAAGGATAGGTGTGGATGTGGATGTGGAAGGGATGGTGTGGGCTGGTCCTGGTTGAGTCCTGGTTGATGTAGGCTAGAAGGACGGGGTAATCAATAAAGTTGCTGAGGCGGCAAACGCCACGAAAAAGTTGCTTCCAACTTCACATTTTCATGCTGACAAAAATCTTTTTGCGCAAATCTGCGCACGCTTTTCCTCAAAATACCAGGGAAAACCGCTTGACGTTGTTCTTGTTGTTTTTGTTGATGGTTGACGGTCGTAAAAAAAAAAAAAAAAAAAAATATACGGAAAAAAAAAGAAGAAAATATAACGCATACGCCATGTCTGACGTACTTTCGCATACGTACGTACATATACATATACATATACACTATCTAGCGATAGATGACTAGGTGGCCGGGCAACTGGAAAGGTGTAGCTGGTTGCCTGCTTTGAGGGTTGGATGGTTGTATGGTTGGATGGCTGGATGGCTGTATGGCTGTATGGCTGGATGGCTGGGTGGCTGAATGACTGGCCGGGGGAGGGGGCTGGGACATTGGAGCCGGGTTGCAGGTATTACATTGGATTTACAGGCAGTTGCGGCGGCTGCTTGACGGCATGTCACGCATTTTGCTCTCGCAAGTTAATTAAAAGATACTAAAGAAGTCAACCACAGGCTGTGGCTTCTATCTGCTTGCCAGCGTACGGGCCATCAACGATATTTTAATTGAATTTGCATGACAATTCCAGCAAGGACTCGAAATTTAAAGATAGCGCCCACTCCTAGCCTTAAGCTCATCATTCACTCAGTCGTTCAGTTGGTGCGTTCCTCAGTCACTCAACCAGACAATCGCTCACTCAGTCGCTCAGTCGGTCACCCAATCACTTGCCCCAGCCAGTCATCCAGTCAGTTACCCAGTCAGTTACCCAGTCAGTCATCCAGTCAGTTACCCAGTCAGTCGTCCAGTCAGTCCCCTAGTCAGTTACCCAGTCAGTCGTCCAGTCAGCTACCCAGCCAGTCCTCCAGTCAGTTACTCAGTCAGTCGTCCAGTCAGTTACCCAGTCAGTCAGCCAGTCAGTTACCCAGTCAGTCGTCCAGTCAGTTACCCAGTCAGTTACCCAGCCAGTCCTCCAGTCAGTTACCCAGTCAGTCGTCCAGTCAGTTACCCAGTCAGTTACCCAGTCAGTCATCCAGTCAGTCACTCATTCACCCAGGCATTCATTCAGTCAGTCGCTCAGTCGGTCACCCAATCACTTACCCCAGCCAGTCATCCAGTCAGTTACCCAGTCAGTCATCCAGTCAGTTACCCAGTCAGTTACTCAGTCAGTCCTCCAGTCAGTTACCCAGTCAGTCATCCAGTCAGTCGCTCATTCACCCAGGCATTCATTCAGTCAGTCGCTCAGTTTGTCAGTCAGTCAGTTGGAACTGCTTTAAAAGCTATTTATAGCCAGGAGCGCGATTCGTATAAATATTCAATAGGACACTGGGTAAACAGTTATCTTCGTACATAGCCTCCTTCCTTCCTTCTGCTTTAGCCGTGACGTGCACACACACACACACACACATATATATATGTATATATATACACCATTACCGAGACAAAAAAGAAGATCCAATCGATGGCAATGGCTGCTTCCTTGACGCAATTGCCAAGCAGCTGAGAGCCATAATTAAAAGATACAATTTCTGTATTTCGTAAAAAAACAAGCAAATGGCAAGCAAATTTGTAAATTACCATTAAAACTGTGCATGATGAGCGATTTGGATCTCTCCTTCTCTCCTTCTCCCCTCTTTTCACTTAAGTGCGAGCTCCTTAGCCACGTAGCGTCACAGACACACTTTCACACACCCACGCACACACACACACACACACGCACACACACACACACACACACACACGCAGCCATATACCCAAGCTGCACACCCACAAGCAAACACCTATACCCACCGGGCACCACAGACCCTCACATATCCTTATAAATTTATAACAAGCAAACCTGTGCTTACATTTACCCAAACGAATTTTTAATACACTCACTCGATGGCCCAGAAGATGGAGTAGGATACGCCTGATGAAATTCTGTTACCCTCTGTTATCCCTCCAGACTTATACACACATATATATTGTATATTAGCCTCCTGTCGATGACATTACAAATCACTTGGCAGCATCGCTATACCCGCTTCCCGAGTGTATGAAAAATGTTGTACAAAATAATAAATAAAGTGGCGCACATGGAACAACAGCTGGCAGCTGGACAAACCAATTCGGCTGCCCAAGAGCCGCTCCTTGTGCTGGGTACTCGGCGGCATTGTTTTCTCTGCGGCTCCTCAGCTCAGCATTGGACGCGTCGTCGATTGTTGCTATTGTTATTGTTGTTGTTGTTGCTGCTGATGTTGTTGTTGCTGCTGCTGCTGATGTTGTTGTTGCTGCTGTTGCTGATGTTGTTTGGGGCTGCTGCCGCTGCTGTTTTTGTTGTCTTTAAGGTTGTTGTTGCTGCTGCTTTGACTGCTCCCACTCTTGACCACGTTGTTCGCTTGCCGCCAGTGGCTGCTTTTGTTGCGCTTCAACAACAGCCACGCAAATTTATATGGCCGCCTCTTCGCCGCATCTGCCTGTTTGAATGTCCGTCCCATCCGTTTCCCCTGTATCCTCTGCATCCTCTGTATACTCTATATCCCCTGTATCCTCTATATCCTCTACATCCTCTGTATCCTCTATATCCTCTGTCTCTTCGTTGTCCGTGCGCCTATTTGTTTGCCTTTGTTTCAATAACAACAAGAATAACAACAACAACTACAACAACAACTACAACAAACTTTTTAACAAAACACACAGAGTGCAATACCGAAAATATTTAAGTAATTGCACCCCTGATGATTCAGCATTTGATGCATCGACTAACAATACAAATTGGAATAGTTCGCAAGTGAATCATTCATGAATCATTCAGACCTTTACTAACAAATACAAATACAAGTACAGACACAAGTACAAGGATACATTTTCATTAAGGCCACGATTGTTTTCATCGACAACTTTTGTGCCTTGTGCCTTGTCTGGGCTCTGATATCTTTTTTAATGTGTATCCATTCAGGATAATGGATTTGTTTATATTTTAATTAATTTTTTAATTAATTGATAATCAATCTTATTTGTTATTATTTAATATTTAATATTCATCAGCATAATTATTCCTTCTTATGACCTTAAACTGTTCTCAACTGTGCGATGTTTATGTTTATAAATTAACTTCCTTTGTTATTGTAACATTAAAGGAAAACTTACAACTCAGTTTAAAATGAGTTAAATCAAAATTAAAGTCAATTAAGGGGAACAGATTCACATAAGTTAAAATTATGAATTTTATTTTATTTTTTATCATGGCATTTATTTTGCAATTTTATTTTATTTTTATGGTGTGATACATAAAGAAGTATCTCAATAAATGCGCGCTCTCTCTCTCTCTCTCCCTCTCTCTCTCTCTCTCTCCCTCTCTTAATTAAATGTAAATAAGGCAAAGTTTTATTATTTTTATTATCCTGTAAATATAATTTGCTTTTTTTTTTATTGCAAATCAATTGACGCCATAAATAAAATGAGTTATTTCGGTGCCGATTTTATCCTCAAGAGCTTTTCATTTTTGCCTTTCCGCTTCCCAAAGGAAATTAAAAAAAAAAGTATTGCATAAGCAAAAGGCGTCAGCCGGAAATGCCCGGAGAAAATAAACGCCGCTTTTGGTGCTTCTCTCTTCTTCTTCTTCTTCTCTTTTTCTTCTGAGAAGAAGCACGTGTTTAAGCAGATAATTTACTTGCAACTTTCTATGTAATTTACTGTCCAACAACTGCATTAACATGTGGAGTATAAGCCGCAATATGTGTGTACGAGTGCTGGTAGTCCTTGTGTGTGTGTGTGTGTGTGTGTGTGTGAATGTGTGCTATGTGAAGTGTAAACGCTTTGCAAGGCTTAGAGCCAAACACTCAAGCAGGCAGGCAGATGCTCTGCATAATGAAAAATGTACTTGTAGTGGATACTTGTGAGCTGCCCAGATGAGATTCGCAAGTGTTGAGAGCAACAGAGGCTACAACAACAACAACAGCCATAGTAACAGAAACAACAACAATCACAGTAACAACAGCAACAACAACAGCAGCAACAACAACAACAGCAGCAACAAAAACAGAAGCAAAAACAAAGCGAGTGACATATTTTATTCATTAAGCGCAAGGCGAATAACACGATGCCAAACATGCAAATGACAACAGAAGCTACAACAACAACATTAACAAAAAATAACAATAGCAACAACAGCAACAAAAGCAACAACAGCAACAACAACAACAACAACAACAACAACAACAATGAGCGAATACCATATGGGCATGTAAATATTTTTATGGTCATAAGTAAGATTTTTGTATATATAAACATACAAATATATACACATGTTTGTGTGCGCGGTCTGTGTGTGTGTGTGTGTGTGTCTGTGTATATGCCAAATGCCGGCATATCCGAGTACGCGACGAGATGTCGAGCATGAGACGTTAAAAAGCCAGTAAAACGCGCTTTACGGATTTCATTTCAACTTCATGTTCTTTGCAAGTGAGTGTGTGTGTGTGTGTGCGTGTGTGTGTGTTGAAACACACTTGGCATAGTTGCTGGCTTAACTTACATATGTATTAACATTGCCATAGATGTGCCTGTGTGTGTGTGTGTGCCTGCAAATGTATGCATGTTTTATTGCATACTCGCTTCTGTTTGTGGTTTTTGCTATTTACAAGTGTTTCACATTTTTTGTTATTGTTGTTGTTGTTAATGTTTTTGGTGTTGTTGTTGCCGTTGCCGCAGTTGTTGCTGTTGTTGCTGTTGTTGTTGTTGTTGTTGCTATTGTTACTGTTGCTGTTTTGTTTCTTTGCCGGGGACCGCAACACGCCTGAATGATTTTACCCTCAAAGAGTATGTGCCACTGTGTGAGTGTGTCAGGGTGCGAGTGTGCGAGTGTGTGTGTGTGTGTGTATGTTAGTTATTTGTATACAAATATGTTTGTTTCTTGTTAATAATTCATTTGGCTTTTCATCTGGCACATAGCGTATACGCAATGTGGTCGCCCCAGCGTCGAGTATTGCTAATGGGAAATATTTGTTTGAAAAGCCAAATGTGACTCACTCACTCACTCGCTCGTTCGCCCACTCACACACACACACACACACACACACACACACACACATATACTTATACAATCGTACAATCATTCTTAGAACCACACCCTTCGCACCAACCTCCTCCTCCTCGGAACTGCTACTCCACATGCTGCGGTTACCTTTTGTTTCCAAAAGCCATAATGATGTCATCAGAAGTTGTTGCCATCTGCCACAACGTATCCTCCCGTGCGCATATATCTGTGTTCACTGTAACGTGTTAATTTTATACAAAAACATTTCAACATTTTGAGCTGGAGCCTCCCAGAGCCAAGGATTAAAAACATTTTGCACCTCAACCATGGACTTTATATTGTATTATTATTTCAACCAAAGTCCCATCTCTGTCTAATCCCCTCTCTCCTCCTCCCCCTCCTCCTCATTCACCTCTGCATCTACTACTCCCCTTTAAGGTGTCCGGCGGTACGGGACGTGCGTCATGTGAATAATTAATGGCTGAAGCAAATGTTACGGTCATTCGACGTAAATCGTGTTGTTTTAGCATCTTATTTGCGTATCCTTAACTTTCCTTGCATTCACACCAATTACATTTCCCATGCCAAGTGTCCTGTGGACTCGGATTGACCGGGAAAACGATTGCTTGAAGTTCAGCTCCCTCTCTACTTTTTCTGAGAAATTTTCTCTTGCCCACAAAATTTGAGTCTTTATGTGTCATATCCTTTGAAAACTTTCAGCAAAGTGAGCAGTGGATATCGCATGTCCTTTAGATAAAACACAAAATGTAAATATTATGATAATTTAAGGATGTCTGTGAAAACTCTTAAGCACTCAAAATACTCGTTATCGCGCACAAAAAGAAGAAGAAGAAGCAGGAGAAGAAGAAGAAGCAGCAGAAGAAGAAGCAGCGGAAGAAGAAGAAGAAGAAGAAGCTTACTGATTTATTCTTTGTTTGCATTCACATTACAGTTTTTCGACTACACGGACATCGCGGAGGACGCAGCACGCCAATTCACGGAATTTCTGTCGAATAAATTTCCAAATGCCAACACGCCCATCGCCATTGATGAGCAGACGCGGTCGGAGGTGAGCCGGCGGGCCAATACCATTGCCAGCTATGCCCTCAACGAGGAGGAGAATCTGCTGGCCTTTGCCATAGCGGCGCCCAGCATACACACAGTTGTTGTTAAATTCAGGGACAATGTGACGGTCAGTGTTGGGACTAGGACACCAATTAGTGAATTTTTGGCTAAAGTCTTGTTATCCTTTCCTATGCACAGATACCACCGAATCAGGTGCACAACAAGGACTATCTGGGCTCCTATTGGCGTGAATTGGGGTAAGTAGAGAGCAGAGGGAGTGGAGAGTAGAGAATGAATAGTGGAAGGTGGCGAGTGGCGAGTGGCATGCGACAAGCGGAAGGCGGCAAGTGGAAATTGAAAAGTGGAAAATGGACAGTGGACGGTGGAAAAGTGAAAAGGGAAAAGAGAAAATCAAAGCAAATCAAAACTAATTGAAAGATAATCGAAATGGCAATTAAGATAAAACGTGAAGTGAATGCCCAAATGAGATGTTAACACATCCTTTATCGTCGTAGCCCACTCGCAATCAAAATGCTAAAGTCCCTAATGCAATCCCAAAGGATATTTGAAGCTTATATTGTATGGTTTATTTGAGAGCTTGTCATGTTTTGGTTCGCGTGCAATTGTCGGACTTGTAATTGAATTGGTCCTATCGATGTGCTTGCAGGGTCGCCTGGAACAGTACCGAAGGGACACAGGAGTGGGGTGTGCCCTTTCGTGACTGCAACCTGTTGACAGGACGCTGGCTATGGCCGTTTCGCATATCATTTACGGAGCACCGAATCAAGTGAGTGGCGGCCACAGAATGACAATCATTGATTCCCCTCACATCACGTCATTAAAAAATCTATCAAATTTTCAGAATTGTTGCCGCTGCATTTATAGCCGCCGACGAGGATGTGTGCAACGATGGCCTTGAGGAGGTCTTTGGTCGCCGTCATGGGTAAGTAAAAGATACATAAATAAATTTATATATGTGTATATGTGTATGTGTGTATGTGTGTCCGGAATTATATTACAAATGCTGTCAATCTTCCAGCTGTGATCGGAATACAACATTCTGTCTACTCACCGAGAACAAGCCGGCAGCTACACGTGATGTATATACCTGCCTGTGCCGCGAGTCCTTTTACCTGCCCAACTCGACGCTTCAGGGTTATCGCGGTGACTTAGTGGAGCTTTCCGAGGGCTATGACAACTACTCGTGTATTCCCTGTCCGAATGGCTGCACAAACTGTGATTTACACGGAGTTTGCCTCAGTTTCCAGGAGGAGGAAGCGCTTAACATTGATGCCTGTCTGCGCCTGCTGGTGGCCATTGTCCTGGGCGCATGCATTCTCTGTTGCATTGTCCTGGGCGTCATTGTCTTTAGGCAACGAAAGTGCAAAGTAAATCAATCAATTTGTTTCCAAGTTCCGTTTGTAAATCTATCAACTTACAGGCCATTGCCTCGGGAATGTGGACTGTCCTGGAGACCATATTACTTGGCATCGTTTTACTTTATGCATCGGTAAGTCCATCGGTCCAGTATGTAAAATGTTTAAATAATTTAATTATCTATTTATTTCTATGTATATATGTGTATAAATTAATATATTTATTCTTTCCTTTAAGGTTGCCGTCCATTTCTTCCCCGCCTCCACTGAGCGCTGCCTGGTGGAGCCTTGGCTGCGGGAGATCGGCTTCATCACCTGCTATGGTGCAATTATATTGAAGCTATATCGCCATCTGGTGGACTTCCGCACACGCAAGGCACATCGCTGGGTGCTGCGTGACGTTGATCTGCTCAAGTATCTGGGCACCATGGTCTTCGCTGTCATCTGTTATATGGCAGCATTTACCGCCTCATCGCTGGATCTCTTGGAGAGTGCGCAGCTGGATAGCTTACGTGAGGCCAGGACGAATACCTGTCATCCGCTCAAATGGGAACTGGTGACACAGAGCAGTGAGATGCTCATCCTTTGCTTCGGCCTGCATCTGGCCATTGCCAGTCGCAACGCCAATACACAGTTTCGGGTAAGATTCTGAAAAGGACTCAATTCCAAGTCGAGTACAAATAATTTAAAAATATTTTATACTTATTTAACTCGTAGGAGCGTCAGTTCCTGGTCACCACCTTAACACTGGAGTTCCTTGTCTCGTCCAGCTTCTACTTTCTGCGCTTCGTCTATCTGCCGGAAATGAGTCCCAGCGCCATTTTGTTGGCACTCTTCGTGCGCTCTCAGCTGACGAACAGCTTCGCTTTGGGTTTGATATTTGTGCCAAAATTATGGTATCAGCACAAACAGGTAACAAAATCCGTTAACGCATTTCGTTTATTCAGTTGAGCTATGATTTTCAATTAACTTTCAGTTGAATATTAAGATTTATTTCTTGCTAACAAAAAGTGTCCAAAGTTTGTTCGGGTATAAACCAGTTCATGCGTATATAACTAAATATATATATATATATATACATACTAACTAGTTAGTTCAGATGTCTGTACTACTTATGTAGTAGGTACAGTTTGTGCTCATTTGTCCGCAGTCATCGTCGTCGTCTTCGTCCTCGTAAAAGTAAACTTAATCGTAAAATGTACTCGTATTTGTGTTTGGTATTGACATTTGGTGGAGGAAACGATTTTTGTAAAACAAAAACAAAACTAAAAAAACTAAAAAAAAAAATAATAATTATAATATATATATTTATATATGTAAACAATAACAAAAACAAACAGTTTAAAGTTCCTACTAAAATAGTTCATAAAAATGGCAAAGAAAAAAAAAAGCTGCTTTTTGCTTATCTAAATTTTTTTTTGATTTGTTATCATCTTTTTTTTTTTGAAGTTGAATTTTTCGGTTTTGGAAGAGAATCCAAATTTAGACTTAAGCTAACATTTCATGAATTTTAGTCAAGCTATGAAGTTGCTGCAAGTGTCATTTGTGTACCAAAATTTGTTGTTTGTATGTATTTGAATTTATCTCATTTTTCATTTCATTCCATTCCATTCCATTCCATTCCGTTTCATCTATATATATCAAGTGCACCTCTTCCAATTTTCAACTTTCAACTTTCAATTGCACAACTGTACCTTTCGAGCGAACATTTTCCAACACTGGCCGCATGTCTTAAACGCACTTGCTTTTAATATGTTGTGCATGTTCTCTTTGCTCTCTATGTTCTCTTTATTCTCGTTGCTCTCTCTACGCCATCATCACAACACAATAAACATACGTAAAATGACAAAAATCGGTTTCCTTTCAATTCCCAACTTGCATACCAAAAAAACAGAATATAAAATTTTATACCTTTCATCCTTGCTCTCTCTCTCTCGCTCTGCCTCTCTTTTTCTGTCTGTCTCCTTGTTTGTTATCCTATCTTTGTACATGCTAGTAAACCCGTGTACTCTGAAACTTCTCCATAACTGTCTAACTCTCTAGAAAAGTAGTTGAAGTAGAGAAAACCCAAAAGTGTTTAGACTTTGGCCTATGATTTATTTTTTTTGTTCTCTTTTCATTTTTAGCACAACAAGCGACACAGTCACGCCCCCTGAACACACACAAAGAGCCTCACATATACATAAACACATATACACCTATACACACATATACACATATACACACATACACACTTAAGACAAAGCTTAAAAATACTCCATTAAAATTCGAAACACAATGCGCACAAAATTTTCTACTTTCGATTCTCTTTTCCTTGCCTCACCTTATGATTTGTCTCTGAGTTCGATTTCCGCTTCCGTTTCCGTTTCTGTTTCTGTTTCCTTTTCTGTTACTGTTACTATTTCTGTTACTGTTTCTGTTTCTGTTTCTGTTACTGATTCTGTTTCCTTTTCTGTTACTGTTACTATTTCTGTTACTGTTTCTGTTACTGTTTCGGTTTCTGTTCCTGTTTCCGTTTCTGTTCGGCTTTTGTGTTACTTCCTGCGTGTGGTTTGCGGTGTTTGTTGCATCTTCATAGCTTGCAGGTTCGTTCGCTTGCGTATGATCTATCAATACGTTTACCTGTGGATGCTTTCAAGGGTACGTCACATGACGCTGGCCAGCGTTTGGGCGGCGGCTATGCGGGTCTTTGCCTGGGCGATCCTGACATTGGTGAGCTGACCATATCCGAAATGAGTCCCGAGGATATACGTGCCGAACTCAAAAGGTAAATATCACGATCGTTAACAGTCAACAATTAACAGTCTACATATATCATCCTTGCTGTTTTATTGATCCTTGCAGACTGTACACACAATTGGAGATACTGAAGAACAAGACACTGCGACAGGATAACCCACATATAAGTAAAAGACGCGGTGGCCGGAAGGCGGGTCATCGTCGCTTCTCATTGCAAGTAAGTGACTGAGGACTGACTGACAGTCTAGTCATAGTCTTCACTGTACAATACATTTCCATCATGGGCCAGTGAATAAATGCAGAATATCTCTTATATCCGACGCAAGAGAAGCTTTTTCCGTGTCTGTAAGAACTCAGCTCGAATCGAGCTTGAAACTTTTGCGCTACCAAAGACAAGCTCTCCTCTCTGCCCTCTCCTTTCTTCTCTCTCTCTCTCTCTTTTTCTATTTTTCTATTTCTCTCACTTTCTCGCATTTCCTTATATCCATCACTGTTTCTCAATCTTTTTCTCTCTGCCTCTCTCTCTTGATCTCTGAACCTCCCCCTCTGTCACTTTCTCTCTATAAGCCCATTTTGACAAACTTCTCCAACTTCCACCCATTTGTAAAATCTTTATGTGTCAACATATAAATATTAATATGAAAAATATCTATATATATATCATTGTTCTTGTCATGACTTGTACTATATAAAACAAAAAACTCAAACCCACCTACAAAAACCAATATCTAAATGTAGAAAAAAGGCAGCAAAGATAAGGTAAGAACTGTCAGACTCTCTCACTGTTACTTAAAGCTAAACCTTAAAACCTTAAAACCTAAAACTAAAAACCTTATTGTGTGTTGTGTCTAACCAAAATTAAAAAAAAAAAACAAAAAAAATACAAAACAACAAAACCAAAAATCAATTACCAAAAAACAATAACAATAACAAAAAAAACAAAGAACTTGCGCACGTTTGTCTATAGCGCCTAACTCTACGTAACATATTAACATTCTCTGTAATTACCACTTAGCATGCAGGCCTAAGTTTTCCGAGAAAAACAAAAAAAAAAAAAAAAACCCGCTAAATGAAAACCTCTTGTCATTTGTCCTGTGTACCTGTGTACCCGTGTACCTTTTGAGCCTGAGCGTCCCTAATCGTAATACGTAACTGCATGTCCTCAATATAATCGCACTTCATATGTCTAAGAATTAAGAAATTGCAAACTCTTAAACAAAACAAACATTAACAACAACAACAACAACAACAACAAAACAAATGCACTTAAACAAACGCAAAAAATTAATAATGAATTAAAAACTAAGAAATACGAAATATGAAATATGAAATTCGAATTATTGCAATAAAAAATAAATAAAAACTACAACTTTCGCAGGCTTTAAGTGCCAAACATCGCAGCAATAAGCATCATCAGGACATTGAAATAACCGAAGCAGAGCCATCCCGCACGCCCGAGGACTCTGTCTGCAGTGCCGAAGGACCCACTGATACCTATGCTGAAATCTCGGGCATATCGCATTCAATGCTATCCCATTCCATGGTCTCTCACTCCGTCGTCTCGCATTCAAAGTAGACAGATGGCGGGATGGTGGGAAGACGAAACGACAGGACAACGGGACGACGGGACAACAGGACAACAGGACAACGGGACAACGGGACAACGGGACGACGGGACAACGGGACGAATACATGATACATGATAAAGAGAAATGTAAATAACTTCTATGATATACAAGACATATACATATATACATATATACATATACATATACATATACATATACATATACATATACATGCATATGCATATGCATATGCATATGCGTATTTAAATGAATGTATGTAACTGAGAATTAGGTGCAGCAATATAACAAATAGCGCAAGAACACAAACAATAAAAGAATTACTTTAATTTTTGTGCAACATGTTGAATGTTAAAAGTATAGAAAGCAAAGGCAAAAACTAAAATTAAATTAATTAACAAATTATACAAAACAATAAAATATTAAAAAAACAAAACAAAAATAAAACATTACTTTATTTTAAAGAATGATAAAGGATAATGAAGTTGATAATGTGCTTAAGTGCAAAATGCAGAATGCAGAATGCAATTTTTGTACAATTTTGATACATTTTTAGAGCTGTTTTTTGTGCGTGTGGTCTTAGTTTTTTATTTATTTATCATTCGTTATGATGCAAAACGAGTTGTGTGACAAGAGCAAAAGATGAAATGAATACAGAGCCCACCTGTGTAGGTAAAAATAATAAAAATGAACAAATGAACAAAGATCAAATGAACAAATGAACAAATGAACAAATGAACAAATGAACAAAAATCAAATTAATAAATGAACAAATGAACAAATGAATAAATGAATAAATGAACAAATGAACAAATGAATAAATGAACAAAGATCAAATGAACAAATGAATAAATGAACAAATGAATAAATAAACAAATGAACAAAGAACAAATGAACAAAGATCAAATGAATAAATGAACAAATAAATAAATGAACAAATGAATAAATGAACAAATGAACAAATGATTAAATGAATAATTGAATAAATGAATAAAGAACAAATTAAAACATAACTTGTGAACAAATAAGTAACTATCCTATCCTAATACCTTATTTGTAAACTTAACTTAACTTTGTAGTTTTCAATTATAACAAATTTAACAAAATTCAAAAAAAAAAAAAAAAACAACAATTTAAACAATTTAAAATGAAAGAACGATTAACTAAATACTATATCTTATTTGTTAATGCCAACTGAGTTCCTTGAAAATGTAAACTACACACATAATAAGATTTATTTAATTATTATTTATATTTAAATCAAAGGAAAAAAATTAATGACAATTCCTATAGGTTGAATAATACTAACCAGCGATTAATCAGTTGTAAATTTGAGCTTATAGGCATTAAACGTATTAGACATTCCCCCTTATTAAAACCAATGCTAAATTATAATATAATAATTACAATAATAATAAACACAATCGACGCCTAGACTTTAACTATGTATTATATATGTGTATGTACTTCAAGATCTTTACTACTATTTATTATTAACTCACATTAATGCCACAGCAACTAATCAGCGAACATATATATATATATATATATATATGTATGTATGTATATATATATATATATATATGTGTGTTGTGTATATATATTATATTTATGCATATCTGAATATGCACATTATATAACTCGTAAATTGTGAGATCAAAGCCACGAAACAAACCAAAGAGAGGCACTTGTTAACTTTGTGAATGTGAAGAAAGGAAGGAAGAGAGAGAAAGAGAGAGAGAGAGAGAGCGAGTAGGAGCGAGTAGAAGAATTGCCAGAGAGGAGGTTGCAACTAATGATCAGGCAGCAGGCAGGAAAAGAGAATAATAATAATAATATTAAAAATAATAAAAAAAATATTGTTGTATAATTTTACAAATTAAAAAGAATGATATTAAATATAAAATTGTTCAGAATGTTAGTAAGTAGTAAAATACTTATGAATAATAGTCAAGTAGCTGAAGAAAATCCAGAAATGTCCAAATATTTTTCACAATTTCCAATGATTTCGATTCAAAATATATTGAATAATTATTTCAATTATAAAGTAAACAAATATTTAAAGCATATTTTGCAGTTTTTTCAAAAAGGAAAATTCAAATATTGTATAAAAACGAAATACATTCGAAATGTATTAGTTATTACTTCTAGGTTTATAAGACGTTTTTGGAAACCATAAGATTCTGAATATTTAAGTCCAGAAACATAGAAAAAAGTAACAAAAAAAACAAGCGCCACAAAAAAAAATAAAAATTTAAATAAACAAAATGGAAAACAAAGAAAAGTAATATATAAAAAAACATATATAAAAAACAAACAAATACATAGGCATTTATATGATGTATACATACGAGTATTTAAACAAAATGATTAAACTAGTTAAAAAATAAAAAAAAAACACACAACATGCATGCGACAAGTTGAGCATTTAAAAACAAAAACAAAAAGGAAATCATTAAAAATAATATATATTAAAATTAAAACAACTTTTTGATTGCGTTTGATCAAAGAGATTTGTGTAAAAACAAAAGAAGAAAAGAAAAAGAAAAAAAAAACAAGATTAAAGCAAATATTTAAATGGAAGTAATCGAAAATCCAACCATTAATATATAAATATATATATACACATATATATGTATATATATACATATTTATCTTATATTATATATAACTATATATGTATATATATGTATATATGTGTTCGACATATATGTATATGTACGTGTGCGTGTATCAATATAACAATAAACAAAAGCAAACAAAGAGGCATAAACTAAACTTAAGTAGTTGCTCATTGCAAATGAAAACCAAATCGAAATAAAACAAATATTAAAGAAAAATATTATTAAATATATATGTAATATATATGAAATATATATATATATATTGATGACAAAAGGAAACCATAACAAACATTTTGCAAGTGTGATAGTGTTCATAATATTCGTTCATTGTAATTAAAGTAATTAAAGTAATTAAAGTAATAAAACCCAAATCAGAGATGATAATGAAATGTGTCATAGCAATTAAAATGCATTAAGCGTTGCGTTGTCTATATATATGTATATACATATGTATGTATATACGTATATATACCTATATATATATATATACATGTATATCCCCAATTAGGGTAAAATAAATTAAAGTAATGGACGGGGGGATTTAACGATTGCGAACACCTACAAAAAAAAGAAGCAAATGCAAATTCAAATTGTAACGCAAAATACTTTCAAAAATAAATAATAGAGAGAAAAAATTGAAAAGAGAAGTAATAATAAAAAAAAAGAATGGAAAACAAACAAAAAATGAGCGAAACCAACTACAAAAAAATGGTACTAATAAATATAAATAATGATTAAATCAAGAATTATCCAAGTGTTTATTTATTTCGTGTTTAAATCCTGCGATGAGATATTTTAGCTTTAAATTTAAAAATGGTGACTAATTGGGGTATCTTAATGTACTTATTAAAGTTAAATGGCTCTGACCATAATTAGGATATCCCTATTAATTTAGTTGCTCAATCCCGTCAAGTTGAAGCTACTCAGTACAGCCCAGAAGTATGCAGCAATTTTCTACAGTTTAGAACGCCGTCCGCCATTATTAAAAAGTGCGATTGCCAGCGACTGAGTGGAGGTGAGAAGTGCAAATTTAGAACAGTTGGAATGGCAGTTTTAGAGACAATTGAAAACTTCAGATGTCTCCCACTCTAAAGGTGTGCAATTGCTATAAACCAAATCGGCCCGAAATGCACAGTTTTAGGGCTACTCCAAAAATACAGTTTAAGAGGAACTGAGAACTAAACAAGTTGAACTAAACAGCAGCCTTCGGATAAATTCTGTTTGCCCTGTAGACAAAAAAATACCTGAAAAAAACAAATTAAATATTTTCTTCCAAGAATCCTTAGTTCATCTTACAGCAATATACACTTGATGTGAGCCCTGCAACGGGTAAGTACCGTAGACATTTAAAGTTGTCCCAAACACAAGTCAATCCCAAAAGGCAGCGTACAAAATGACCCCGATCTAAGCAGCTCCCGCAAAGAGGTAGCCCATCCACAGGTGCCTTACGTTACACTTGGGTACTCGTCGCGTGTGAATCACCATTATTGTCTGGAAGCGCAGCATGTCCTCTGATACCAATGTGAACTAAATTATTGTGTTATTTCTTTCCTAGGGATACAAAGGTCCTACAATCTAACGCAGTAAATTTGGGATGCAATTTAGTACCTTTTATCAAGAGCTTCTGAGTGAACTCCATTCTGGGAAAGGAAACACAATCCTTGCGCGACTTGGCCCCTTTCCACTAAGTAGATAAATATTCAAGCTACTACTTGATAGGATACTTTATAGGGAGAACATTCCTTGTACTAAAGTCGATATAAAATATCTAAAGCAAACGCTTCAGCTTCAGTAGTTCTACAAGTCGGACCTTTATTCGCACATATACTATATATGTATATATATGTATGCATGTATATATAAATGTTTATATATATACATAGATACACATATACACATACACATAGATGTCTCTTGTATAATGGAAGTATTGCTCAAATAAATAAAATCATATTGATAACTCGATTCCCGTTACATTCGTATTAAATTTAGTCGTTTTTTACAATTGAATCACCGTTTTACTCACTTCGATCGCGCAATTCGCCAACGTTGCTTAGTTATTGATTAGTTTACAGTTAGTTAGGATTTAGCAATTGGTTAGTTGGTTGCTTGCTTGTACTATGTAGTACGTATCATTTAGTTGCATCACTTCAACAAGATTAAAATAAAAATAAGGAATTTTAAATTCTAAAATTAAATTTGTAATTTGTTTTTGTATTTTTAGAATTTTTGATTTTTTTAAATTTCTTTTCGGATTTGCGAGTTTTTTTTTTTGGTTTCTTGTTGTTTTTGTTGTTGTTTTTGGTTTTGGTTGCTTTTGATCGTCAACTTTCGTTTATTAAAACTTAAAAAATTACAATAATAATTAGTAATTACTTAAAAATTATTTTGGTTTTACATGCGCTGCGCATTTTGTTGCTGTGCTATGTGCCATTTTAGGTAGACTTTTTGTTTGAGTGTATTATTATATTAATATTAGTTATACATTATACAATTTAATAACACTAATTTGCTTCCTCCTGCTCCTGCTCCTCATTTCGTTCTCCTTTCTCCTTTCTTCTATTTCGTTTTGTTTATTTTTTTTGTTTGCTCTTTTTGCAAATATAAAAATGTACATTGTTTTGGTTTTGCTACAGCTTAGTTTTTAGTGTTTAGTTTTTAGTATTTAGTTGTTAGTTTTTAGTTTTTAGTTTTTAGTGTTTAGTTTTTAGTTTTTAGTACGTACAACTTGCAAGTAAATTAATTGATTAAAAATCATTTAAATGTATTCAAAAATTATTAATTTATATATTACAAAACAATCATTTAAATATATATATAAAGAAACGTTTTACTTTACGACTTTTCTTCAACATCTCCTCATCTTCCTCTTCATCTACATCTTTATCTTTATCTCTAGCTTCAACTTTATCTTTTATCTTTATCTTCAACTGTAACTTTTTTATTATAGTTATCGTTATTGTTATCTTTAGCTTTGATTCCTTTTCGTTTTAAAAAGCTTAGTTCATAAAAAAATGTTAGAATTATTTATAAATTTATATATATATGTTTTTATATGTATATGTATTGTATATGTTTTGTTGTTTTTTAAACTAGTTTGGCGCGTAAAGCTGTGTTGCGTTTTGCGTAGATATTCAAATTCAGTTTTCCTTAAATACTTTTTTTTTGCGTTCAAAATGCGCTTTTAAAACTTAAATAATTTAAGGTAAACAATGGTTAACATTTTGAATGTAAAAACCGTAAAGCATTTTAAGTAAACAAACAAAATAAATCATAAGACAACAAATTAAACAAAATAAACACAAAAAAAACACAAAATAAACACAAAATAAAAAAAAAAACATTTTTTACAAATATAAATTTTTTTTAAATTAATCAATTTATCAATTAATCATAACTATTAATTTAAAGCCAAACAAACGAGATCCTGCTCGTATGCAGATAAAGCAAAAAAGCGTTTTAAGTTTTCTCATTGAGTAAAAAATTTTGAAAATCTTTTGATTTTTCAAGCTCGATAAATAATTAATAAATTAATTGTGTTCATTCTACTTGCGTGTCAACTCCAATTTTAAGTTTATCAACAATAATTTTAAGTTTTGCGCGTAGCTCTTAAGGTAGATATGAGTTCATTTTTTCATTTCATTTTTCTTTACCTTTGAAACGAGTCTAGAAATAATTTTTGCCAACAATAAAAAATAGAAAATAATTCTCTTTATATGTATAAATAAAGTATATATATATATGTGTATATATATAGGGGTCTGTGTATGTGTGGGTGTCTGACTGTGTGTGTGTGTGAGTGTTTCTTATGTGTGCGCGATATAAAAATTTATCAGTTAAGTTTATAAAAATAATATGCAATAAAATCTCAGAGAATAACAAAAGTATATATATGCATATGTATATGTTATATAAATACACATACACATATGCACACATATGACATACAGATATACAGATATACAGATAAATAAAAAAGGAAAAACCCTAAGGAGGAAAATAATTATAAAATAAAATATTGCAAACATTTACATAACCAAATCAAAAGTCGATTAATTTTTCACTTATAAACAATTAAAACAAACGGCACGCCATATTGCAAATTCAATTTGTTACTAATTTCCCTTTTTTGTTTTTGTTTTTGTTTCTGTTTTTTCTTCTTTGTTAATAGCAAAATTCTAATTAAGAGTCTAGCAGCACTTTAAAGGTTTTGCCAGTCGTTGGATGCATCCTTTTTGCCGTTGCTCCGCCCGTTAAAGTTTCGTCTTTGAAAACGTCTTTCATTTCTGTTCCTTGTTCCTTGTTCCTGTTGCTCCTGTTGCTCCAGCTGCTGCTCCTGTTGCTCCAGCTGCTGCTCCCATTGCTGTTCCTTACATCTTGCAGTCCATTCAATTCCCATGCAACTAAATCTCAATCTCTCTATTCAAAATGTTAATTTTTTGTTTCTTTTCACTTTGTTCCTAATATAAAAATTAATTTTTTTTTCTTTGTTTTGTTTTTGTTTTTTGATTGTTTGTTGTTTTTTCTTCTGCTTTTCTTTCCATATTTTTAAGCCATGTCGCTTGGTTTCTTTGGGTCAACTGGTACGCGCCCACCGTTGGGCCGATCCTAGAGCGGATGGAGCTTCGTCGTGTGCACGGTGAGGGCGCTGCGTTGCGTGAATCGTTTGTCACAGTACGGACAGGTGTACGGCTTTTCGCCGGTATGTGTGCGTATGTGTTTCGTCAGATAGTCCTTCACGCTAAAGGACTTCTCACAGTATCCACAGTGAAATGGCTTTTCACCTGCAATACCAAGACGATACATTCACCAATTAGCAATTACAAATTACCTGCACCGCCTTTTTTATATGTCTGGATGCCGTGCAGTACCAAGAACTTGTTTGATTTATTTCAGGTACAGCTTTCATGTAAAGGTTTGCACGTTAAAATCAAACAAATGTAGAACTATAAATATATATATACAAGTATATATATATATATATATATATATATATTTATATTTTAATATGTATGCTGATATGTGTATATAAATATATGTATATTATATTGTATTATATTATATTATAAATTATATGTGTGTTCGATTTTTATTTTATTATGTGTTAAAATGCGTCTAGACATATTATTACGTAATGAGATGAGGCGGGCGATACGTTGAAGGAACTTTTACTGTAACTTTCATTTGTTATTCTTGTTCTTTTTTTTTTTTTTTTATTTTTAACTTTCATTTTGCACTTACAGAAGATCACAAATTTTATTACGATCATTTCACATGCCAAAGAACAGTTAGTTTACGTTGTGATCACAGTTAAGGTTTGCGTTATAAATGCAATTTTTTTTCAATGAGCTAAGCAACTTTTGAAACCAACACATTTTTAGATCAAGTTTAAAATATTTTTTTTTTTATTTATTTTAGTTTTACACGCATTAAAAAGATTTTAATATTTTCAAGTTAAGTTTTCATTTCGATTAATCATTTTTTATTTTCACTTGAACGCACAAAAATTTAGATCTTCTGTAAGTAATTATTTTCATTTTTCGTTTGTAGAAACCGTTAATTTTTCAATTTCAATACATTTTTTTTTTAAGATTTCGTCACTTTGGCGCTTTGTTCAAAAATAAACGAAGACTATGGCAACGATGAAGATTAATTTAAAATTAAATAAAATTTCAAAACGTGATTTTCGAAAACATGCGACGACACAAGCACACAATTGATCAAAACTGTACATTTTTAGATCATGTGTTGCGTGCGTGTGTTTCTGTGCTCTTTAGATCATCTCTCGTAGCCATGTTCTTCAGCGTGTTGATATGGCATGTGCGCGTATATGTGTGTGTATGTGTGTGTGCATGTGTGCGTGTGCGTGTGTGCTTTGAGAGCGCTTTGGCTGAGCGGGCGAGAACGATATTTGAATATTGAAGGGTATGAAAAATGAGTATGAAGGCATTTTGCATACGAATTTTTTTATGTTTGTTATTTTAATTTGTTTTTTTTTATTTATTTGTTTTTTTTTTCTTTTTTTTTTTTTTGTAATTTTTTTATGGTGCGTTGCACTTAAACAAGTCGAGTTGATTTTTTGATTGATTGGTTGATTGACTGAGTTGAGTTGAGTTGAGTTGAGTTGAATTGAGTCGAGTTGAGTTGAGTTGAGTTGAGTTGATTGATTGATCGATTGATTGGTTGATTGACTGACTGATTTGATTTGATTTGAAAATATATTGCTTCTCACCCGTGTGAGTCGTTAAATGTTTGTTCAGGTAATCCTTAACAGTGAACGCCCTGCCACAATAGCCACATCTAAATGGTTTCTCACCTGTATGTATGCGAGTGTGCTGTTTTAGTGTATTCGATTGAGTGAAGGACTTGCCGCAGTAGGAGCACGTGTAGGGGCGTTCTTTGGGCGTGGCGCTGTTTTGTTGTGGCGGAGTAAATGTAGTAGTTGTAGTTGTAGTTGGTTTTTATTTATATTGTTGTTGTTGTTGCGGTGCGGGATGAAAAAAAATGATCAAATAAAAAAAAAAAAAAAAAATCGGAGACAGAGAGAGAAAGTGGAAGAGAAAGAGAAAGTTAAGAATAATATGATTAGTGACATTCGTAATTACATCAAATCGTTGCACACTTAAAGAAAATAACACATTTTGTATATGGAACGCATGAGCCACGCCCCATTGCACTTTAAGGACGCACCCATGCGTTCTGCCTCAGGTCTGATCTTAAGGAAAACAAACAAAAATATAAATAAATAAATGGTTAAGATTACAATTTTTAAAAACAGTTATTAAACAAAGGCACTGCCATCAATTCCCCAGCACCGAACAGTAACCACCCAATCCCATTCCCAGGAATTACCCAGGAAGGATTGAACTGGTTTTATGGTACGGAAAAGTGAGACGCAGCTACCGGAAAGCCTATCTAAAGATTGTTGGATGGGATAAAAATATATAGGATAAAAGTTAATTTACTCTGCTTCGCCCGAGTGGATCTTGCGATGCATGGCCAACGTGCCGGGTGTCTTAAACGTTTTGGGGCAATCCGGACATTTGTGTCTTATCTTGTGCGCCAAGTCCGCCGGTACCGCCTGTGTGCTGACCAAGACGCTGGTGGTGGCGCCGGGTGTGCCCGGCTGCACTCCAGGATTGGCTTGGATGGCGTACACGGGCACTGAGCTAACCACATCGCCACTATCACTTAAGCTGAGCGGCTCCTCCTTGATGATCACCTAGAAGCGAGAGATTGTATTTAATCATTACTGAGGATCTCACTTAATAATGGTATTAATCCTTTTACCTGGGGATGTGTTATCGTAGCACCATTGCCATTCTTTTGCAGCTTCACTGTCAGTGGCGGTACCTTCAGCGGTGCTGGATCGTTTAGGTCGTCTTGGTGCTGTTGTTCCTGGAGTTCCCGTTGTCGTTGTTGCTCCTGCTGCTGTTGCTCAAGTTGCTGGTGATGATGTTCCTGTTGTTGTTGCTGTAGTTGTTGTTCCTGTTGCAGTTGTTGTTGCTGTTGCTGCTGCTGTTGTTGCTGCTGCTGTTGTTGTTGTTGTTGCTGGTGTTGCTGCTCTTCGGGCGTCAGTCTCATATCGCGCGGCGCAATGGCAGGCAAATCCTCGGGCGTCACAGGCGTCTCCTGGTGCTCCATGAACGTATGCTGACCAGCGATCAGCATGGGCCCTGAGCACACGGTACCACAGTTCGAACATTTGTATTCGTTGGGGTTCTGCGTTAGAGCATTGATACTATACACATTGCAGACAACGCACCGGGCGTAGAATTGGTTCGATTGATGCGTCACCCGGTGGTGCTCCTCCACCTCCAGTGCGCTACCAAACTTATGATCACAGTTAGCACATGCATAGCCCAGCGGCTTCAACTGATGTTGATGCTGATGATGCTCCAGTGTCGCGATCGCACCATGCGCATTCAAGGCGATGCCATGACAGAGATGCATGTGCTCCGTAACCTGCTGGAGGCGCTCAAACTGCTGATGGCACATGGGGCAGTATTGAGGACTGATCACATTTGGGTCTATGTTGAGATTTGGCATAAACGTTGCTTTAAGCGTGTCCATGCTGCTGAGGGCTGGTACTGCTGATGGTGCTGCTGGTGCTGTTGGTGCACTCGTGCAATGATTGCTGGCTATCACGGCGGCAACTTGATGTGTTGGCTGTTCCTGTGTTTGATGTTGATGTTCCTCTGGGCGTGGCAAACGCAGTTCCTGTGTATTTATGGTAGACTTTAACATTTCTCTCTTCAGCTTTGTGGGCGGGCGGGCAGACTTTAAGCACTTATCGTTCCCCTTTATTATGAAGGACTTTTTTATTTATTTTTTTTTTTTTGTTTAGTAGCTCCTACTAGTGGGTTAGTTTTAAATGTGTACTCCCAGTAAAACTATCAGCAGAATGGCCCCTGCAATAATGAAGTGTTAATGAGGAGAATTTAAGCGTTTGATTTGTTTGTTAGTTTGTTAGATTTAATGAAAAGCAAGCATTCAAAACAACAGCTTCCCTTCGCCATGAATCATATCCAAGTTAGGTTTTCGGTTGGAAGTACTTTATAGAACTAAAATACATAAAGCTCATTACCTTGAAGAGAGTACCTTGCAGTTAAGACTGCCAACAAATTTCTGACTGTTGATATAGGTTTCGAAAGAGCCAAGAGCTGATTTCATATGTATTTCATTTTTTTCCCGATCGAGTCTTTTGAACTTGATACAGATACTTCTTATCATTGCATGCAAAGGTTTGAATCGGTCGAATTCAATCATTATATTATCATCGGAGCGTGATAGTCCACCGCTAGGTAACACTTAACAGATCACATACAGAGGAAAAAATGTTTCTGATCATTTTACTTATGGCCCCTTTGAAGGGACATCGGAATTTCACTGTAAACCCTGTACGTTCCTGGACACATGTTACGGAATTTGAATATAAATTCTTGGCGGTATGACGATGTTTGTAGCAATGCGAAAGAAGAACTTTGCAATGAGTACTACGAAGTTTTAGCTGAGGTGCGATAAGAAAAATTGTGACTGCAGTTTTCGCAGCAGCGCCAGAAGCAGCGATAGCGGCAGCAGTAACAGCAACAGCAACAGCGCGGCAGCGGCAGCGGCTGATACTGCAGGATTAAAATTAAAATCGCGCTACACAACATTGGAGCAGGTGAACACTGATGAAAATGAAATGAGTTGGAATCCAATAAGAATAAATTAAACGCAGCGAGAATAAACAGCAAAGGCGTTGCAAATGAAGCGTAAATTGGCAGCAGAAAAAAAACAGCAATTTTACGAGCCCAGCGGCAGTGGTGGCGGCTCTCGCCTCGCGCGCAAAAAACGAAACGAAATCGGAAATCAGTTTGCACTGTCGCCGTTGCCGTCGCTGCTGCTGCTGCTGTTTCTGTTGCTATTGCTGTTGCTGTTGCTGCTGCTGCTGCTGCTGCTGCTGCTTCTACCGATCTCTGTTTCAGTGTTTCTCTACTTCTGTGTTCCCCCAAGTTTGACCCCCAAGTCTCCCCCCACACACATGGGGACAGGCAATGCGTTCGAATCGAAAATTTTTTCGGTCCGTCACTGTCATATTCTAAATTCGGAATTCTATTTTGATTTTTTTGTGGTGCGTTCGCTGTGCGTTTTGTCAGTCCCTTACCAGCGTATCCACTTATTGCACTTATGTTTTATTACGGCCGTTTTTCTGGCAAAAATGCCAATCAATCCAATAACATTTTCTTTGTATTTGTACAACAAATATACATTAACTTTTCACTTTTATTATTATTTTTGGCGAAAAATGTACAAGTACAACAAAAAGTATCGACGACATCGATACTTTTACGTGTTTCGCCTTGCACTAATATTCTGCTATCGATAGCACATCGATATCAACTAATTGGTGCTGCCAGCTGGTTGAATTTTATTACTTTATTTAAATATTTTTTATTCTTTTTTCCATCATTTTTAGTTTGCTTTAAAAATAAAATCCCTTTTTAATACTCAAAGCATTACAATAAAACACTGATAAGTACAAAACTGCATTACATTGGAGCAAAGCCGTTGGCGTAAATGCTCGTAAGTCCATGCTCCTTACTTAACAGAACACTTGCAATGCTTAACAGAGCTTTCGTGAGTGCTTTGCTTTTATTGTTCGCTGTTAAAACGGAGTGAGGGACGGCAAGCTTGACAATTTCACAACATAATAAAATAGATTTTGGTCACTATACGAAATTAAGATAAAAAAAGAGCTATTGAAGTGCATTCGTTATAAATCATAGACGGCTTTCAAGCCAAATTACTGATTACAAATAATAGAACAGATTAATCATCAAGAGGCTCACGTTAGCTTTGCGCTTAGTGTAAAAAAAAGTTTGTTTTTCCAAATCAGCCAAATTGAATTTGTGGAATAATTTATAACTTTTCATTTTAAATTGTAGAATGTCTTCTCCTTGGACTAAGGGCAGCAATGAGCCCGTGCAAACAGTAAATCTGGCTGATATTATGTCAGAGCAATACGCACACAAGTTGCATGACAAGGAACTCAGGCGTCACGAAGAGGAAAAAAAGCAGAAGGAATGTACACAAACAGATGTTCCATTTAATTATGCAGCTGTGGCCAGCACATCGCAGGCTGCCCAGAAAAAACCCCAGGAACAGATTAACAATGATGACGGCGATTGGGAGGATTATTCGATGTTATTAAAAATGGACGACGAGAAGATTGAGGAGAATATATCCCCAGAAGTGCTTCAGTTCTTAGACGATGAATCGGATGCAGTAATTGCACAATTGCTCCAATCGCAATACGATCATGAATACAACGAAGAGCTCCATCGTATTGAGCGACAACAAAACAAAAACAACAAAATTACCGTCACACTTAACAAGTTTCTGCGTAACAGTGATGCTGAGTTCCTCCACGATACCAGGGCAGACGACTACGAGGAGGATGAAACGGAAAGCTTAAGGCGCGATTGGGATCGCTTCGACACCAATGAAAAGATGCTAGACGCCATACCCAAATGTGGCTTTAAAGTGGACAAAAAAGGCGAAATGATAACCAAACACGATCCCGAACTATGCGATGTGCGCAATGCCCAACGTGTCATGTCCTTTCCTCCAGAGTTTCCCACCGGCGATGCCGCCTGTTTTGACATGAAGCTGTCCAACAAGGTAAGTTTGTAGCTTTCCAATGGGCAAAGAACATTTTTAATAAGAGCCTTGATAGGAGATAAGCAAGAACAAAAAAGAAGCAAAAAAAAGTATGTATCATTCTGTGATTCAAAATATCCATAGACTAATTTTTATGATAGATTGTGAAAGGCAAAAGAAGAAAGAATGTAAGAGTAAGAGGAAGCTTGAGGGGAACAGACTTGAGAGTAACGATTATGATAAAACTGTTCGTAAGCTAAATTTGTAATATTTTCTAATCGCATTGAATTATACAATAATAATTAATTAAAGATCAAACAAGCAATTGTTATTAACTAAATAAATACATTTTTTTACTCAGGTTTTCAATCAACTGAAAGTCTATTCGAAGCGCGGCCGAGCTGATCGCAAGGAGAAGGTGGCTACAGCGGAAATGGGCGTAGATGCCTCCACACGTCTGCTGCTCTACAAGCTGATCAACAATCAGATTCTGGAGCAGATCAATGGAATCATATCAACGGGCAAGGAGGCGGTCATACTTCATGCCAATTCAAGTTCCTGCTACACGGGCACAAATGAACACGGACACGGAAGTGGAGTGATGATGCCACCAGAGCTACTGCCCAAGGAGTGCGCTATTAAGATATTCAAAACGACACTTAACGAGTTCAAGCAACGTGATCGGTACATCAAGGACGACTTTCGATTCAAGGATCGCTTCAGTAAACAGAATCATCGTGTCATTATAAACATGTGGGCGGAGAAGGAAATGCACAATCTGATGCGCATGCAGAACATTGGCCTAAATGTGCCCGATGTTGTGGTATTGAAGAAGCATGTCCTGGTCATGCGATTCATTGGCGACAATCACAATGCTGCACCCAAATTGAAGGATGCCCGCCTCAATGTCGCTGAGCTGTCCTGCGCCTACGAAGAGATTGTCGCCGCCATGCACAAGTTGTACAACGAAGCGAAGCTCGTGCACGCCGATCTCAGCGAATACAATATACTCTGGTTTGAGGGGAAGTGCTGGTTTATAGACGTGGCTCAGAGTGTGGAGCCGGAGCATCCTGGCGCACTGGAGTTTCTAATGCGTGACTGTGGGAATATTGTGAGTTTCTTTGAGAAACGCGGACTGTCCAATATCTACACAAAGGAGCAACTCTTTGAGTATATCACATCGCTGAATGCGGAAACACACAATGCGGCGATGCTGGAACGCATACACACACGTGGCGCGTCCATCAAACAGGCAACGATGCCCAATCAACAGGAGTGCCCCGATGAGCTGAGGCCCTTGGAGTTACCCTTTGAATTGGCCTGGGAAAAGTCGCAGCAGGATCGTCAAGCGGCTGCTGCCTTGAAGCAACAAAAACTAAACGAAACTCAAACAGTTAACAAGGAGATAGAAGACGACGAGGAGGAGGAAGAGGAGGAGGATGAGGATGAGGAGGTGGAGGTGGAGGTGGCGGTGGCGGTGGCCAAGTCAAATGGTACAAGCAACACTGCCAAAAGTGCCAAGTGAATAATTATTAATATTAATTTATAATATTAAAATTAGCTTACTTTAAGTGCTGGGGAGTTGAAAATAATTGAATTAATTGTACTTCGCCTTGCGAGTCGTTTAGTTAATAATTTTGTTTATAAACAAATTCAAATTAAAATACATAAATTTACAAAGTGAAAAGAGCAGCAATTGAACTTGAATTGTTATTAATCAATTAATGCAAATTTCAAAGCAACACTGAACTGGCACACGCGCCACGCCTTCTCGCTCGTCTTAGATAAGACACGCCCCATACCGGCGGGTAACCCAACAATTGAACCCATTTGAGTTGCGCATTTGCCGTTAATTAAGAGATTTTCCTGTTTGAAAAATCATCCAATTGATTAAATCATTTCCATGTGCATTCGATTTGCACTCGATTGGATCATCATCAACATCAGCATCAACCTACGCTTTCGGGTTCGAGCTCGTGTCTGGATTTGGATTCGGATTTAACTATACATTCCCATTCCCATCCCCATCCCCATCCCCATCCCCATCCCCATCCCCATCCCCATCCCCATTCCCAATCCCATTGAGATGCCGATTTGAATTCGGATTTGTCTTTGATCACTTTGTGTGCGGCGATCACCAGTTTTATGCATGTGTTGGGGTCCCAATGAGCTGGACTTTAGTAAGTTGCCGACCTATAGGTGCGTCAGCAGCAATCGCCAAGGCGCACAAGTAAACAAATGGCCAATGCATGGACGTCGCTTCGGTTGGGATCTCCAATGGGAATTTGCCGGAGCCGCAAATCGGTTTCTATGTACACTACAAATACGTAATTGGCATGACGATGAGCTAATTACCATTCGTAATGTGTGCTTTTGTACAGTTACAGTTATCAGTGTACTTATTCCCATTTATTTGCAATTTCTATACAAATTATTGTTTTTATAAAGTGTAAAATTAGTAACAATTTGTTTATAGTGCTCAAAGTGGACTATTTATAGCTTATGGCAAAGTCCGTTAGAATTATTTGAAATTAGCTAATTAAATTTAGATTGCGCTCCACGTATTATTAAGTTAAAAGTGTATATTTCATTCGTTATGAAATTCCAACACACATTTGTCCCTTTGTTGGGACACATTTCAGTTGTTTTTTTTTTTATATTAATCCATCAATCAAAACTGAACTCTGGGCAATCAGTATATCAATTGCAAGTATTATGGATTCTATTTCCTATTGATTATTTTATTTTTTTTATTTGTCTGAAATTTATTACTTTTTGTAATATAATTGCACATAAATATATAATTTTTTTTTAATTATTCTTGACGTTGGCAGCGGGTGTGACTTAAGTAGCAACAAAGCTCTCTAGTTTCATCTATTAGCGTCTCTTGAAATCTATATGCAAGCTTATATACATACATATATACATATATATACACACACACACACATATATATACAAATGTATACAAATCAAATGTACGTATAAATGCATATGGGTGCCTAAAGAGACACTACTCTATGCGTGCTGGTCAGTCTATGCACACGCACACACACACACACATATATATATACATATATATGTAAATATAAATATGCATATGTGTGGGCATCAGTATTGGGGGCCCGACTGTTGTACTTGCGACTGCTGGTGACGCAAAGAAGAAACGAAAAGACAAAACAAAAAAACCGAAAAAGAAAAATAAAAATAAAAAGAAAACGAAAAGTTCAATAAAAATAAATAAATAAGAAAATCTGAGAACGAGACGCACATCAGCTGAAAATAGATAAACAACGGTATAAGCTAACATATGCATATATTTGTACACACACACACACACACACACACACACACACATATGCACATGTATGTACATGTATGTATGCACATAAATGTATCAAAGAAAAAAATATTTGACTCTAAAAAATTATATGACAAATAATAAAAATGCCAAAATTCCAAAATGATGAAGCAGTATTAATGTGTCATTTGCACTCGAATAAAAAAGTTATAATAAGTAAAAAACATATACATACATATGCAATTTTTTACAATTATAAAAAAAGCTTATTGTTCTCTTCTTTTTTTTATTAATTATCATATCAAAATGCACCTAACAAATTGTAATAAAAACGCCAACGTTTTGTTCACGACTGACTGAAAAGCAATAACAAATGGAATAACAATTTATGTGAAGAAAAACAAATGATGAAAAACAGAAAAGAAAAATAAAATAAATATCTAATTACTGTCATGACCATGATAAGGCAGAGTCGATGAGACGATCGTAGAAGATCGTGGAACGGCAGAAGAAGGCAATGAAAATTAGAATATAACAGAAATAAATTATCAAGAAAATAACAGTTTTAGTTTCTGTTTACACGTGTGCTAAGATGCGCATCTAAGCACATATGCGTATGTGTGTGTGTATGTGTGTGAATAATCAGCAGATGTGGAAGCAAATGCGTGTTATTGTCTTTATATTGACAGTTTTTCCAATAAACAAAAACAAAAAAAAACAAAAAAAAAAAAAAAATAAAACACTTATTTCCAATTTGACTATTAAGAGTTGAAAAACTAGTATTAATATTCATTAGCAGTCGAAGAGCAATAATCATAATGATCAAGACAAGTGCAAGGCATGCAGAAACAGGGCCTTCGAGATGGCAGAGGCTATGCAGACATTGCGTTTGGTCCATCAATTAAAATGTCTGAACATGTTATCAAAACAACTACAGCCTCAAGATCGCCAACTATCTGAAATGTGGGCTCGGTCTAGGTTAAACGATAAAAAAAAAAAAAGATGTGCTTAATTTTCTTTAAGTGTAACTACAAAAGAAACGAGAGGAAACATGTATACTTCATTTGATCACACACATGCACTTAACACGCATACACACAAAAACGTACGGGCACATACAAGCATATAAACACACAAACACACAAACACATGCAGATAAATAAAAGCACATGCGCTTGGATGCCCACTTGACAGCACAGCGAAGGAGGCTCGTCGCACGCAGATGCTGCGCTGCGACTGCGCAGTCAGCTTGACGCTGGTCAAACAATGTGAAATCGTGACCGAAGTGGCCTCTTCAAGTGGCAGAAGCTTCGCTGTCGCTGTCGCTGTCGGTGTTGCTGACGCTGACGCTGTAGTTGTTGCTGACGCTGACGGCGTTGATGTTGTTGTTGCCATTGCCGTTGCTGTCGAGCGTTAATCACACATACATACACGCACTTACACACATTGAGAAAGACACATGGACACGTGCATTGGAATTTGCGCGTTTAACGTTAACAATTTATTTGCATTTTTAATTTTCATGTTCCTGTGCACACGTGTTTATTTGTGTTGGTGTTTGCATATATATTCAAGTATGTATGGGTAAGGGTACATACATACATGTGTGTGTGTGTTACCCACAAGAGTTGGTCAAGCATCGTGGAAGATACACAGATTCTGATTCTGATTCAGATTGAGATTCAGATTCAACGTGTGTCCACATGGCTTCTATTTTAGGTCTAACTTGTTGCATGGCCAGTTGACTGGACCAGCAGTGGCATGCAACAGTTCGCCGGCGGCATCACTGTAATTCAAGTTAGCTACAAAAATAGAACCTTAATTTATTGTTGCCACCGCCTGATGCCCTTACATGGTCATATCATTTTCATTTTTCATGGTAGCCTCGCTGCCGCTGTCTATACTTAGTTATTGGCCAAGTGCGTTAACAAACCCAAAGCCAATGTACTAACAAGCCCCTTTTTTAAAACGAAAGTGAAATGTTTCTTGCATTACAACATTCTACTGTAGTTGGCAGTTAATCACAGTAAATACTCATTAAAGTGGAACGAACAAGTAAAAACATTTAATAAATAGAATTTCAAGTTAACAGAAAGCTTACGTCCGCTGCCTGTTAAGATTGGACTGTCTGTTAAGGTCGACTGCGCCTCCTCTGTTACTGTTAAACGTTTTCCAGATATAACCGATTACATATACATATGAGCGTTTGGTTAAATCTGTGCATTTCTTACCAAACTATTATAAAAATCGGTATTAAATGATGAATCAAAGGTATTAAAATAATACAGAAAATATATAAAAAATTCAGCTAAAAAAGTAATTAAAATGACATAAAAATCAATAAAGTTTCTAAGATAAAGTTACTTAAATTTGTTTATTTTTAACGATCGTTAGCTGCAGTTAAGTTTGCATCAATTCGAGTGTTGACTGTTTGTAAGCTTACACTATATTTAGAAACATTGCTTGGATACTATAATTACTTTCTGTGTGCGGTGGAGCGGCAGGCGGCAGGCGGCAGGCGGCAGGCGGCAGGGCGGGAAACTTGACTAGGATGGCGACTGCTGTTAATTATTGAGCTGCGGTCTGGAGGCGGCCGAACATCCGTCGGCTGTTAGTTTGGTATGCAACACCATGATCCATGTAATTTATAAGTCGAATTAATAACGATGCACAAGTTGAGTGCAAGGAGCCTACAAAATGTTGGCCCACTCCACGCACACAACGACGTCTTTCCTATGTTGTCCGGCTGATTGTTTAGTTCCGAACTAAAATCTCGCAATTGCAAATATGTTAAAAACATTCACAAACAACGTATTCGGAAATTCCTTCGATCTGCAGTTTCGGTATTGAGGAAGGTGTTATACGAAATTCATGCGAAACAGTTTCAAAAATTTACAGTCCAGTGTTAATAAAAAAAAAAAAAAAGAAAAAAAAGCAACATACATAAAATATATGAAACCGAAGTGGTTCATTAAAAGTTGATGGCAAACAACAACAACAACAATAAAGAATAAATAAATGTATAATATGTAAATAATCGATACGATGATGAGGCATTCAAATCAAATACCCCCAAAGACGAACATCACGTGCCACGGCCCGAGGGGCCAATTGAAGTTGTTCAAAGGTGACTCAGCGAGGAGGCAGTTACCCCAAAGCGATTCCATTTCAGATTCCACTTTTAAAGATAACACAAAACAAGGTTTGTGGAAGGCGATGCCCTTGACCATGTTTTGACAGCCACATAACACATACACATACATGGTCGGAGCGCAGTTCCCGTTAAGTGAGCTGCCAACAGTCTCTCTACGATCACGGCTACGGATCGACGACGACTACCTGACCATAACTCACATTCCGGCCGGAGACAGTTGATGATTGACAGAACCGCAAATGGGCAGATGTTTTCTAGAAACATGGGATCGCATGTAGAGGTTTTGGTTGCTGTTGCTGTCTGGGAATATGACCTGGCTTTGGTTTGGTTAGCTATTAGCTATTACCTGAACTGCTTGGATTTGGACCAAGCTAGTAACAGGCGGATGGATGAATGGTGATTTGTTTACGAAACTGCGACTAAAGCGTAACAGGAAATATAATAGATGAAACTCGATCGGTTTAACGATCAAAAGAATCCCGTCTAGAATCTATCATCTATCATCGGTTAGTAAGCGTGGTGAAATTTGTCACATAGTTTCATTCTCCCTGTACATGGAGATCCTTTCTGACATTTAATATACCAATATCAAAATTTTGGCTTTCATTCGGTTGTACAATGCCGTATCTATATGGCATATCGGACACCAAGTTCCTAAAGCAGAAGCGCCCCAAAAAGATTACTACCGAGTCTCCCGTTGTTAGGTTCAAGCGCGTGCCTTTACTTGCTAACCGCAACAAGTTCGATCATAATGTATGGCCCATTCAGTTCCGTGCCTCTCCCGCCCCGCTTGTGGAGCTGTGCGTGAGTGCTGTTGACAAGCTACCGATATCATCGGTCTTTGAATGGGATGACATGGATGTAAGACGTTGGATTTTCCGCTACGGATATCCACAGTACATGGTGAGTCCTGTGAGATTCCTGCGAGATTCCATAGATGCATCTGAATTCAATTTCGTTATTTACTGCATTCAATTAATTGCACTTTCCCATAGAACACATTTCGAAAAAATATGATCTGGGGTCGAAAACTGCTGCTCTTGGATTCTGATGCATTGGTGGCCATGAACATCAAGGATTTTGATCATATAAAGCACATTACGTACGGAATACGTATGTTGTTCCACTTTACACTGACCAAATTTTCAAACAGCATTTCGCTTCCGGATGAGAAGCCCAATGAGCTGTATCTATTGTGGCACACACAAACGGGCATGGGGTATGATGAAGTGCGTCGCTCGGATCTGTACAGGCGCATGCAACTTATACGCGAGCGTGAGCTCAACTTGGATCATTGGGATCTCCTCTACTTGTGGCTACGACGCGAGTCTGTGCGTAAATACAAGGAATTGATCGGTGCCAATCCGAATTACAAGAGACCCATACCCAAGGAGTTGGACGATCTTTCGCAGTCTGAGGAATACAGTGGAAAGCAAATGTGTAACATCTGTATTCCGCCATGCGACTGCGATTGGACGGAGCGCGATTTCAGATTACCCTGGCGGCTTAAGTGCCTCACCGAGGCAACGAGCCACAGCACCAGCAAATGGTTTGCTAACCAGAATCGTTGCTCTTCTTGTATACCGCCTTGCGAGTGCTGCTGGCCATCCCGCTACTACTTGACCGGCACAGTCTTTACCTGTCTACAGCACAAGTTCCCCGAAAAGTTCTCTCCTATTTTCGATGAGCGTTTGATAACTCAAGTGCGTCCCAGTTTGTACGAACGCTGGACTCGCTTTTCGATTTGATGACAAATATCAATGTTACATTACATGTGATGACATGGTACATATATGCATATATTTAAATATGTACGTATTACAATTTTAGGTTTGATTTCTCTTAAATAATGCGGAAGTCACTTCACGACTAAAACAATATATATTTGATAATTGGAAGGCGTACATAATTATGTCAATTTTATCTGAATAATTGCAACTGAAAATCGAATTGACATCATAGCTGCTCATATGCATGTTGTGTGTATGTGTGTGTGTGTGTGTGTGCGTGTGTGTAAGTGCTCGTGTAAGTTAAGAAACAGAAATCGAGACCAAGTTAAAGAATGTATGACTTCTAAATACCATGTAAAGACTTTACACACAGCTGAAAAAACGTCTGTTATTGGCAATTATTTGGGATAGGAAGCATTGGGAAACATAATACATTTAATTTGTTCAGGATTAAATGTTAAGTAATAATAATGATAAATTCAATTTGAATTAAAACGTATTTTATTATAAAAGCAATAGTAAAACACAACCGATTAGACATTCCAGAACTTTTATTTTGCTGAGACTGAGACTCACGAAATTTCTTTGTATTTTATGTAAACATGTACATACATGTAAGTATGTAAATGTTAATTAAGATCTTTTGTAATCTACAAAGTTCAATTATCAATGCTATCGATCATTTACATATTACACAGATCTGTCATATCCTGCGCCCCTGCTCAGTCAGTCCGTTTGCGAGGTACAGTACAAAAATAAAACAAGCAAACGAGAAAAAAAATTTGAATTTCGCATCCCACGATTACGACGACGGCGACAATGACAGCGACGTCAACGTCGACGACTACAGCAGCGCAAGCGGCAACAGCAACAGCAACAGCAACAGCAAGAGCAACAGCAAGAGCAACAGCAAGAGCAACAACAATACCAAAAGCAGCAACAACTATACACGCGATCCATTGTAAAAACGGACCCATTGAACCGAGCGCCAATGCTGTTAGCGTCAACGCCAGTGTCGACGTCGACGACGACGACGACGTCAAAATCGCCGGCGTGCTGCTCGTTCGGAGCAAAGAAAAAGCGGCTGTCGCGCAGGCAAAATTTTCAGTTCAGTTCCAACAATCGGAGTGTTAGGCAGGCAGGCAAGCAGCAGGCAACAAGCAAAGCAAAGCCGCAAGCAGAGGTGCAGGCAAAAATTAAACGCGAACACAGAGTCAGAGGCAAAGAGCCAAAGGCGCAACTCAGCAACCAACTGTTTGAACATTTTTGGCTAAAATAGAATAAAGAATAGAATAAATATCAAGAAGATTTGCCTGCGCATGCGCTGCTCTCTATATTTTTACAAAACTGTTGAAACAAACAACAGCTGCCGCTTAAAGAAACAAAAAAAGAAAATTCCCAAAATATAAGAGCAAAAGAAAAGAAACAAAAACAATTTTCAAAAAATTGTTTGCCGGATGCTTTAAAACTGAACAAAAAAAAAAAATAAATAAAATAAATAAAAGCAGAATTCTACCAACAAAAACTGAAAGTCGCGACACTTAAACTTAAAAGTGCTGTTATATACATTTAATTGGTGTCTCTTAGTGCCGTTTACGCGTGTGTGTGTGTGTGCGCGCGTCTGTGGAAGTAAATAGTTTTATTACATATGTGACAGTGACATCTAAATCTGAATTCGAATCCTTTGTTGAAAAGCACATTTTTCGAAATTGAAAAAGACGCGCGTGCATTTTCTTGTTAATTTTGAACGTCGCACGTTTTTTTTGTTGCTGTTGTCGTTTTCAAAAAGTTAGTATAAATTTTAAAGACGGTCAAATTACATTTTTTTGAACTGTTAATCATCGTGTTTTGTGAAAATTACATAATTTGCTATAAATAATCTAGTTCATCTAGTTCAAGGTGGGTTTTAAATGTGTCTTAAAAATTAAGTTTATTAAAATACACTTAAAAGTTGTACCTTCAGTGCGGGACATTTTAATACTTAAAATTTAAAAAAAAAAATTGTTAAAAAAAAATTTTTTTTTTGTTTAGCAAAAATTACAATTTGTATTGGGGACAATCTTTTTAAAATTTGGTATTAGAAATTGAATTAAAATTTAATTTAATTAAGTCAAGTTTTTTAGTACTTTTATTATTTTTAAATTTAGAAATAAAAATTTAAAAAATAAAATCATATGTACACATGAACCGAGTGCATAGAAAACCTGCGGCATTTTGACTGCCACACATGTAAACCAAGAAAATGTACAAATATATATAATTACATTCACATAAAATAAAAATATAAGACTTGCACATATATGTATGTGTATGTGTATATGTATATAAGTGTATAGATATGTATTCTTTGAGAACATATAGCCTTGTTAGTCAGCAGATGACGTAAAGATAGAATTAAGAGAGTGGACGCCGCCTCAACGTGCCGCATGCGACTGACTGCCTCAATAATACCCATACATATATTGTATATAGCCAATGCCTTAGACACACATGTACACACACATGTCCACTACACCTACGTATGCATGTTAATATGTATACAAATTTCTATTTCGCTTGATACACATAAACACACGCCCTTTCCAAATGGGGGGGACAAACAACATGGCAACACCCAAAACCCTTAACTAGATTCCATGTTAAACAAGGACAAAGAGAATACCCACAACCACCCACCCACACATTTTTTGGCCAAATCGTCTAGGCCGCCATATCGGTTGCCATATTTGCACACAACTCAAATTAACTTAAATTGTCAGGCTTATAATGAACAAATGATATACCTGAATCGTATGGGATATACGACTTGGACGCTTGTCCAGTCAGTCGGTTGCCAGGGCCTAGAACTTGACACTGATTATTATGCAGTCTGGGCGCAGCACGTGCATACCGAGTTTGCATATTTTTACACTGAGAGAATTAATGTATAGATTTGTTGGTATGGAAATGCAATAAACTTGCATAAATTTTAAAACAGGAACTGATGAAATGCATCTGAAAAATGTAATTAGAAAAATGTCTGGGGAAAAAGTACCATTTTTTCATATATAACATATAATATATAATATAATATATAATATAATATATATATATATTTTTTTTTTGTATATCATTTGAAATTCAAATAACGGTTCAATAAACCTAACTCCAGACAATAAATAAAGTAACTGCCGTCGGTTATAACAATGTTATAATTATAACGAGTGTAAAGACCTTCGACGTCGATGCGCCTGAACCGGTTAAAAGTAATAAGTTTTCCGAGATTGTAAAACTCGTAAAAACCGTTTACTTTTCCTTTTAACATGTGCAGATATATATAAAATATCTTTTATATATATTTAATAATTTGACTTTTCGCTCTGTGTATCTGGTGATTCAACAAGTTCATTGATGGTACAAAGAACTCATCAGGTGTCAGTTATCACCGGCGCCGGCAGACAGACACAGGCACCACTTTGATTTATGGCGACACTTTGTTGATGAAGGCTCTCTGTGAGATCTGCACTTGGCATGCGACGCTGCATAGAGATAAGGAATCTATACTATATGTACTATATAGTTGGATCTAGTCTGTGTTTAACTTAGCTCTTAAATTTAGTATGTATTTGGCGGCTACCGCTTTTAGTGGGAAACTCGATAAGACACATTCATTATATTGAACTCTAGACCCTGGGGCGATATTTGCCAGCTGCAGTCTCAGCTGAAGATAGGATGGAGTGGGTAGGAAGGTGTCATCATATCTTAACGGTTCTTTATGAATGAGACGCCGTTTCACTGGTTGGTTAATCAATTGCGTGATACTTCATTCTAACTTCCTTTGGCCTGAGTCACGGCCTTTAGCGTAGAACAAACCCACTTTTTTTTTATCGCTATCTATATATATTTTTTTTTTTTTGCTTTTCTTCGGTTGCCCATTTTTCTATCATATAATATCATTCATTTCGTTAACCCCTAGTCTCATGCACGAGACTATGTGGGTCGATAAGATAGCGGTAATTTTTATCTTTTAGCTGGAAGTCTATATAAATTATAGACTTGCCACACATCACGCACTCGATTCATTTATCATATGATTTAACATTATATCATATCATCGTGTATCGCATTCCATATTCCGTTGCCTTTCTAATTTGAATATTATTTTATCTTTATAGCTCAGAAGTCACCATGTCGAACACTGAGAATCGAGGCCTACAAAGAGTGCGAAGTAAGTACAATATTCCCGATGATACAATTTATACAAATTACAGTCCCGCATGAAATTGTTGCGACTCTATGAATATAGACGAGCCCCTTTTTTTATATAAAAATATATACATATATATAAATACATATATCCATGCTACATATTTATGTATCTATATAGCTATGTGGATGCGTGCTTGTATGGCCGTCAGCCGATATTCTATTGAAGTATATTACACGCAATGGAGAATTGATTTATAAACAATTTGATTGGGGTCCGGCCCTCGAATCTAATTATTATAGATTCTGCATACAATATATCGAACCGGTGACAGCTGTGATTGGTGTGAAACGGGGACAAGTCGAAAATTGAGGTTACAAATCGATTGAACGTTCCAACTGAATGAACTCATTGTGATCTATTTTCTAGAGTGTTTTAACTTTGAAATTAAATTTAAACAAATTGTTGTACGTTCAGTTATCACCTTGGAATAGATTTTTCGATTTTTTTCAATTGCAACAAACAAAATAATTTACTGTTATTTTCTTTTCTCCACATTTCAATGTCAGTGCATATCATTTTGATAGCTTCATTTACAAACAATTAAATATTTGTTTTTTCAAATTCTGAAATTTAGCATATTTAAGTTCTCGAATGAGTATTCAAGTCTTTGGGGAATATTTTAATTTAATTTTCTTATCATATATGTCAACCTTAGGACCTCTGGCGATGAGTCAAACCTTGACAAACATTCAATATTAGCTATGCCATCATCAAGTGCCATTTATTGGCCAAGGGTATTGCCATGACACCCACAAACTTATGATCATTGTTGCTATGATTATGATCATGATGATGATGATGATAATGATGATGATGATGATGATGATGATGATGATGTTGATGATGACGATGGCTGTGGCTATGGTGATGGACATCCCGTTGATTGTTAGCCCTTATGACGCCATTGTGGCAACACTTCGAGGATTACTCATAAATACATAAAATATGTAAACAAATTATCACAGTCACGCCATCTGAACACGTCGTCCATTGATTGGGATAGAGAAAGGGTACCAAGGTTTGTGTGGGTGGAACTAACTACAAGCTGTTTTTGTTGTTGCAATTAAGTTTGGGTTTTGTATTTCTAAACTGCGCGTTAAACAGTAAAAAGTTAATTGCCATATCGGTCGGCATCGGCAATTAGAGAATTTTTTGTCTATTTAGCACTTTGGACATCAATAGAAATGCAGCTGAGAACTAATGGAAAACAAACAAACAGAGAATCGTGACACTTCGTTGCACATGTTATGTCGCTGGGAAATTTTGATGTATGTAGTCCGTAATCGAAAGTGTTAATCAAAAATCAAAATTCACAAATAGCGTCGAGAGTGTTGGTTGGATGAGGAAGGTTCTGGAATTATAATTACGATTTGCACACCTTAAGTCACACGATTTGGAGGCTCAATTATGGACGTCCTTGCCGCTTACGGCGCGTGATTCATGACGGACGCAATGTCTGCCATTAAATTGTGCTTTTTCCATTCACAACAACAAATTGAGAAAAAAAAACACGTATTAATGCATTGCAATATTGTTGTTAGTGGTATGCGGTTTATAGCCACGTTTGCAACAAGCAACAACAAAACAAACTCTCGATCGACTTAAGCAACTAATAAAAAATGCACCACGAATCTTGTGGCCATGCACTTGGCTAAGTGAAGGTGGCAACAAATGCAAAATAATAGAAAAAATAATATATGGAGATTATAAATGCACATAGGAAGGTCAGCCAAGGCCTAGGGGTGTTCTATATATAAGGAGCATATACATAAGAAGAACGAATTGGCTTAGTTTATTTATATGAACAGCTGACGAAAAAAAAAAAAAAAAATTTAATCAATTTAAATATAATAAAATAAATCATAAATTCTTTAAACATTTTTAAACATATAATTCATAAAATGCGTTTCTCTTTAAACTCAATAAAAATATAAAAAAAAACTTTAATTGATTTCCTATAGTTTTGTAGACGTGTGAATGACCAACAGGCACAAATGAACTGTTAATTAAAACATTAAATAAATGTAATTGCAAACTTGATTGAAAAATTCGCATAGATATGTGAAAATTGTTAACTGCTTGTAAAATATCTAATAATAGTTTACAATGAAGTCTTAATCAGGAAAAACGTGATTCAGTTTTTGATTAACTCTCATTAGTTTTCGAGTATCACTACACCTCGAAGAGTATCATATATTTAAGCAGTGTTTAACTTACACTTCAAGCAGTTCTTAAAGCAGCGCTGCTTTGGTTTAAAAACTTCCTGATCAGACTTGAGGATGTAGCAATAAAAACTTATTTAAGTAATTGTTTTTTTTAAGTTTAAAAATCAGACTTTACATCTTAAAATTTTTATAAAAGTAAAAAAAAAAAGAGAAAGAGAAGAAAGAAAAGAAAAAGAAATTTCTCGGAAAAAATACCTAGTCGATGCTCTTGAAGATTTTGTAACGATATTTCCAGTTGTTTTTTTATAACTTTTACATTATTTTTTAATATTAAAAACATTTAAGCTTTTATATGCTTGATATCAATGTATCTGAATACATATATTTAAATATATATGTGAAATACAGACTTGATTCCGTGTAATGGAATAGCGTGCTTTTTTTTTCCTACGCTGTGGGTTCTGATAAGGTCTTTCATCTTGGCAACAGTTGGGAACCACTTGAAACCACATGTCAAGCCAAAGCAACAAAAATTCAGACTTATGTATATATAAAAAAATATACATATATACATATACATATATATGTGTATATATATATGTATATACATATGTGTGTGTACGAAGCTCGTGCGGAAATTATATCCACTGATTAATCAATTTTAGTTAATCCGCCTTGAAATAAAACTATTATTAATATCATTGTAAGCGTATACCTGATTTTTTTTTCTTTTATAATAAAGCCTATTGTTCGGTAAATTTTATTTTATTTGTTTATTTTTTAATTTGTTTATGATTAATGTGCATTAATTAAGTAAGGCCTGCTTTGGTTGATGCATGAGTAAAAAAATGTCGCATTGAAAAATTGTTTTTAATTGACGTAAATTTTTTTTTCTTGGAACTTGAAGTTGTTTACCCAATTGAACACGTTACGTTATTGTTTCGACTTAATGTAGTTATTAATTACATATTGAAAACGTGTACATTAAATTTATTTATTTATACACTGTTTTTGTCAATTGGTGTAAACGAACTCGCATTCGTAGTTGAAAGCCTGTCAGTATTTATGAGTTTCCACTGGGGTTTCGTTGGATACTCCCATTCCATAGCATTTCCGCTCCATGACACACTTTTAAGGCAATTAAGAAAAAAAAAAATAAATAAATAAAGAAATAATTAAAAAGAAACTTAAATTAACGACACTGCGCATTTTGAAATCTAATAAAGAAAAGTTCAAGTATGTCTCCGGTCGTCGATCGTCTTATTTAATCAAATCAATGGTTGGCAATTAGGAAAGGGAATAGAAGTGGAAGAGGGAATTAAAAATGGGAATGGAAGTGGAATTTGAATTCGAAATGGAATTGAAATAGGAACCTCGACATTCTATGGGACGACCGACTTTGAAACGAATCGTCGCCCTCTTTTCTTATAGCCCTCTCTGTCATCGTCCCTGCCCTGATGCCGGGTTCAGTTCATACGCGGTACACACGTCGGACTTGCCCGATAAGCAAATCTTTAACTCTGGAAATCATCCTATGTCTCAAGTGTCAGACGCAGTACCCCGAACGCTGACGCCTTAGAATCATTTGTAAATATATTTTTCCTACACTTTTAACTGATCGCCAAGCCCCCTGTCTGGCCTTATCATAAAACGACCATGGCATGTGGGTATACCCCGTAATTAAAAAAAGCATCCATGAAATTGGCACTGACTTTTGTAATATATATTAAAAATTTTTACTAGATCAAAGACTGGTTAAAACTATTAGAGTTAAAGGAGTACGTTTTTATGTGGGAAATTCTAAACTTAAAAATCTACACTAATAAAAAATATCCCAAAATTCTGTTTTTATTAAATATTATTTTATATTAATTTTATAGCTGACTAAAAAATATTATTTGCAATTAAACGCATTTCAAAAGATTAATATAAAAAATCGCAGCGAATAGATATAGAAAATTTTTAGAAAAGATCGTAAAAATTCACCCCAAGATCTTGACGTAGAAATTCCAAAAAGAAAATCTATAAATTAGACAAACTCAAAATATATTCGTGCGTATTCAAAATTTGCTTGGTTTCATCTACAGAGTATCTCAAGGTCAAGTTTCTTTTCCGTAATACCCTATTTTTTTTTTATTTATTTTTTTTTAATTAAAATACAATTGAGACTTTGTACTTAAAGAAAGTCCATGAAATGTGTGTTAATCTTAAATTAGTTTCTAGTCTCAGTGATAATTTGGAAAATTATATGAACATGAAAAAAATTACAAATTCCAAAAATAGAAATATTCATATATTGTTTATTATTCAAAAAAGGCAGCCAATTAAATGCCTTGTGTTGCTATTTGTATTTGAAGTTCGCACGTGGACGAGCCCCCTTATTTCCCGAAGATAGTAACAAATATGTCTGATTATTGCAACAAATAGAAATTAGAAAAACAAGGTACTAGACATCGTAACGATGAACTAACAGTGATCTTCACGTGTCGTTTAGGTTATTTGTACCGTTACTAATGAAAATTACGTTACGAATGCCTCCTAGTTAAATAAACTTAGGGCATTTATAGGCAGGCATTTCAAGCTATTTAAGAGGCGGCTCACTATCAACATTATATACATACAATTTAAATATATAGCGGCGCATCTGAACCTCTATAATAACAGATCTATAATGATTTGTACATTGTTACAACAGACAGTCATCAGCAGATTTTCCTTGTTGTACTTTGTACTAAAGCGCAACAAGTGCAATACCCAATGTATGCTCAATCTTCAAACAGCATTTCTACCCAGTACCCAATCTCTTACATGAGCTCCTTTTCTCCACTCCAATCCCATTTCCCCCCTCCCATTCCGTCTTTCATCGCGACATCTGAAAACTTTCCATGAAACGTCATGGAATTTTATTCCGGCGGAAACTAGGACAATGTTAAAGAAATGCATCTCTCCCATTGGATTACATTGAGGTTTAATATATACAATATACAATCGTTTAATCAATTAAAGTTAATTTGATAACAGGGTGCAGACTCTATTGAAAAATAAATAAAACATTTTATGTTATTGTGCTTTAAGGGGATAATATAAAAATTGCAACATTTCAGCAATTAAACGTTAAATACATTTAAATAAATTTAAAAATATGTTAAATGCACTCACAATGAGAACGAGAACCAGTTAGATATAGAAAATAGAAATAATAATTTATACACAAAAAAGAAAAAAAAAAAAAATGAGCGAAAACAAAAACAAAAGACTCAAAAACAAGGCCAGTTCCGTGAAAATGTGCATTGGAAATCAGTTAACGGAAATGTAACTACAAGTTTTGAGTGACAAGCTAATAATTGTATCTGAAAGTCAACAATTCCGTTTAACTACAGTGGGACAAATTGACGAGCCGATACACACAAACACCATAGTTGAAAAATAGTTAGAACAGAAATTGCTGCCAAAATGTAACTGTTAACATATGTAAGCACATACACATTTGCACACACACACACACACACACACACACACACACACATTCACCTGCATCTATTCATAGAACTGGAACCAGACTCGTGATTCGGCCGCGCCTTCTCTAGAGAACAAAAAAATTATAAAAAAAAAAAAACAAAAAAAAAAATATCTTGGCAATTTGACAATCGAATACCGATGCGTGTGACGTCGATGATTATGTCGTTCAGGGGGGTTGAAAAAATTTTCCAAAAAGAAAAACTCACACAAATCGCACAAATCACGAGGCCTTTGGATAAATGCCACACGTTTTTTATATGCGAATATATTCTGTGTATTAGGTTTACCGTTAGCAATCGGTCGAGGTTATGTGTGTATTTGTTTGAAATATAGGAACAATGCCCCATCGACACCCTGTATTCCATGCTCAATATTTGAAGGTCAGCAAACGCGCGCAATAGAAAATTATTAGAGACATTTTGAAATTTTCTTTTTTTTATTTAATGGAAAGCGTCATTTAGAATATATGAAATGGGCAGTAGAAACGATTCTTAGGGAAGATTTTTTCGAATATTCAGAGAAAATCATGGCAATCTTAAGAGATAGGAAATAGAATCGGTTTCTGGGTGGATCTTAAAAATAGACCGGCCAGTGAAGAGAGAGCATAAAATAAAAATTATTTGAAACAAGTCTTAAAAAAAATTGTGCGCAATTTGAAAGCAAAAATATTTTGAAAATAATTTACGTCAAATATATTATAATTAAATGCCGGACATGCGTCTTCATATAAATAATTACGATTTTGTTATTATATCCGTTATGTTCCTATATTAAAATATCAATTTTTCTTGATCTTCGAATTTCGCTACTTATTGATTTATTATTTGCTTTTTTTTTTTTGTTCGGTCAATCAATTTACCATTTTTAGGGTCTGAAACCTTAGCTTATACCCAAACTCGTATCTTGGGATTCACATGCCACGGAACTGGAAATTAGCATTTAAAGAAAATAAAATAATTTAAGCATCACGTTTGCCCCCAAAACATTGTTTTTGTTATTTTAATTTTCTTTTTATTATATTTGTCTCGTTTTTGTTTAATTTTTATTTGTATTTTTGTGGTTTCTCGCCTTTTGCCGCTATTTTTAAATTTTTATGCCAGTTTTATGCTCGAAGACTCGACATACGCCATTCGGGTACTAAAGATCGTAAACTTGTTTTTTTATCCAAGTTAACAAAAAAAACGAAAGCTAATAAATGCCTGAGTGCAGTTTAGGTACAAAAAAAAAAAAAAAAAAAAAAAAAACGAAAAACTAAATACAAATACATAAATATTAGACAAATAGTAACAATAAATATTATTTAAAGTTCAATTTCAATTTCAAAAAAGTTTGGCCAAATTTGCCACAGGAAACGACGTAAGAGCTTTTGATAAACAAAAATCGTTTTTTTTTTGTTGTTCTATATATATATTTAATATGCTAATATCCAGTTTTTATTTGCAAAAAAAAAGAAACTTTTTAAAAAATTTAATTGGACCGTTTAAAATATTGTTATTGTTTCTTTTCTTCTTTCGCTGTAAAACAAATAAAAGGTTTTTAGACGACAATTAATCAAAACAAAACAACAACAAACAAAATAAAAGCAAAAACATGCCTAAAAGCCAAAACCTTTAAAAATTCTTGGAAAGCGGTAACATTTCTGGGATGACTCAAAACTGTCAGTACCCTTGGGCCACATCGGACGAGAAGTTCAACTGAGGGCAAGATTTTGGCAATGAAAAAGTGTGTTAAAAAACGAAACGTCAAACAAAAAAGAATCAAAAATATAAAATAAAAAATGATAAAGATTAAATAACAAAACATGAAATTTTAAACGGTTGAAATGTTAAACCAAAAAAGGAATAATTAATAGAAAATAAAAATAATGACATATATTTTTCTTAACATTTCAAAAACTTAGAAAAGAATTAATTATTGAAATTAATTATTAGCAGTTTAAATTATATTGAATTTTCAAATGACAGGAACTCTTTTAATCTGAAAATAATATTTAATTAATTGATATTTTTAAATCTTTAATTAAAACAGTACCTTACGAAATTTTTCACTGAAAACATTTTAAATTTGTTTCAAGAATAAAAGTTAAATAAATTAAGGTTTGAATAATTAACATTAAAGAGTATCAATGCTTCAATAGTAAATTAATATTAATAATATTAATTAATATCTATAAACATAGTCAAAAAACGAAGGGCTAAAAGCGGAACATAACCTAGCGATCGGGTCTTATGTACGGGCAAAAGTCGAGGGCAAAAATATGGACAAGGGGCTATATGTAAAATCAATTAATTTATAATTGAATAAAATATAAAACAATAATGTTTAATAAATATCAAAACATTCACTTACCAAAGAAAATGCTCTTTTTGTATGAGATGATAAATTATAAAATCACAGAAAAAAAAAGGAAACAAATGCAAAGACCACTTGAAAAAATAAAAAAAAAATAATAAAGACGCCATTTCGATTTTCATATAAATTGTAGACTACAAAATCACTTGAAGAAAAAAAACAAAAAATACACAAGAAATATATTCTCTTATTTCTCTTATTTCACTTATTGCGTTTTTCGTTTACGCATCACTCAAAAAATAACACTCAAAAAAAACAAAACAACAACAACACGATAAGAAACTTTCATTTTCCTCTGCAAAGATGCATAACACAAAAGTTCCAATCCATTTCGAAATCCCATCTCTTTCGTTCCATTCTATAATTTGCCATTAAACCTCCATCTCTTTTGCTCTTTACTACTATTATGTTTCTAAGGGCAGCAGCTCTCGTTTTATTTAAATGCAGTTCTTCACTTGCGAAATGTTGCGACACGCACACAATTAAAAGCCTAGTGAGCATCACACCGCAGAGACAACACTTCACTTGTTGCTTTACCCGTTACTTTTTTAGGAATTTATCTGCACGCAGTTGTTCTTCTTATACACACAAAAACGAGGAAGTAAAGCGACACAAGCGCCAAGCGCGCTAAACTACATTTTTTTCACGAATTTCGATCGATTTAATGTACATGTTTTACGTTGCGTACATAAGTTTTTTTTTTTTTTTTATTAATATAACGACTAATATTAAAACGTTTCCTAAATCAGGAAAAGGGAATCATTATGCATTATTGTTCACATTTATTTTCAGTTTTTCTTATTGCACATGTAAAAACATGGAGGCAGCGCAAAGCGTGCGTCAAGCGCCCGAAAAAAATTGTTCTCAGATCTTTGATTGTCAATTTTGTTAGTATTTTACGCGTTTTAAACTCTGCGCACATGTTTCTGATATAATGTCAAACATTTACAATCTCTTTTAATGTTCGAGAGTATTTATAAAGCATAATTTAAAGAATAATCTAATTTAACAATTAATTTGATAGAAACCGACGCGAACACTTGACCGCTTTATGATGTACTAACCAAAATCACCACACCTCTCACTTGATGAAATTGCTATGTGCAAAGCTATGCAAGTAAGAACTTACCACGATAAGTGGAAAATTTTCGTATTCTTTGTGATCATTGCGAGCAACCGAAGTGAATGCATTTGAAGTGTTAGGCAAATGAAGAAGAAGAGTTGGAACAATAAAAAAGATCATCTTATTCATTTACACTTATGCAAAACTTCTCATTGTTCTTGTTTAACTTGCTAAATAGGCAAATTCACCAAATGCCATTGGTATTGGTGTTGCTTATTGTACAATGAAAATTAGCGCTGCATTAATGAAAAATTCTTCCATGGCGTAACGTCTGTAATATTATACAAATCAAAAACGTTGAAATCAAATTCTTTTAAAGGTCGTTTGGAAACAGTGTCTGGTATTCTATCTATAGGCGGACTGTTAATTTAATTGATTAACATATGTCCTATAAACATTGAGGTTGTGCGCACGTTTTACTGGTTATTTAAGAATCGGAAATATATATATGTACATATACTTGATATATAAAAAGATTGACTCAAATACAAACTAAGATTTAGTGGGAATTCAGCTTAAAATTGTTTTTTTATAGCTTAATTTTAATGGTGGCAGTGGAACAATGGAGTCTGGCTTTTGCATACCTTTGCATGAGATTATCCGCTATCGGTGGGCGTGACAGACAGAGGCAGTAGACGATCGCTAGACATAACAACAAGTGATAATCGGAAACAAGATTCATGAATGCCACACAGATGATCTGACTATGGCTCGTGGGTGAAAAAGCGCGAAGCTTTCGTCAGGGAAACTTCGATCCCACAAATGATTTTTGTTGTTTTTTGTTTTTGCTGAGGGTGAAGGCTTTAAAAATTTATGGACACACGCAAATTGAAGTTGGCTGCCAATTCGAAGTGGAGTTCAATGGCATCTCAAAAATTGACTGCAGTTTTTTTTCATTTTTTTTTTTTTTTTTTTTGTTTGTTAAGAGAACAATGCACTTTGCCACTTAAAGAGAACGCAACGGCGATGGCAACGACATTCGATGGTTGTTAATATTGTTTGAGGCGCTTAAAGGCACTTCTGTGGATGCTGCGAATGATCATGATGATGATGATGCTTATAATGGTCATAATAATCATAACAATAAGTGGGAATCAGAGACTTTAGAATCATCCGCTTATATCATATCATTGGCAAGTCAATAGCAGTCGCTGCAAACACGACACTAATAAAAAGTCCTCAAATCAAATTGATGTTCAATATCTTTTCGTATTGCTAAATTGAGGTCAAATATTGACAGTTTGTTAATGAGTTTTATTGAATCATTAACGAGGCTTATAATAATAACCATAAAAAAATACTTATCTTTCTCGTCTCGTGCAATCAAAACAAATTATTTCATCAGTTTTACATATTCACCGTTATTTCCAATGCAGTTTATAGTTCTTGATAGTTGCTTTAATTAATTAATTAATTATTCATTTATCTTCTGTGGGTACTACCTATACCGGTTTCTACCGGCTAGACTCTATTTCCGATTTTATTTATATTTTTAGTTTCCAACAGCGGCGAATGTTATCAACAATTTTTTAATCGTCTGGGAATATTCCATGAAAATTAAAATTTAAAAATTTCATTTTTTGATAATGATCACACCACCCGAAGACGCCAGATTTAGGAATTTGTAGAGTCTGAAATTAATACTTTTAATCAACTTTCGTGAACTTAAAAACTCAAATATTATTAATTAAAGTTTTTTAATTTAACTCTTGAAATAAATCTAAATTATTTTTTATATAAAACGATAATTTTTTTTTCTAATTCATTAAAAAAAAATAAATATGTTATTATATATTTTAATATTATTATTTATTTAATTAATGTTAAATTTAAAACTAACTCCTAATCCTTCTCTTATCCTTGCAGACTTCCTATCATGTCGCCAAGTACTGAACCTGCTGACGATGCTCGGCTTTATGTTGAACTATGCCCTGAGAGGTAAGTCTTATTTTGCCCAAGCAAAACCTAATCCCAACCTAAAAATGCACCCACTCCATTTTTACAGTGAATCTGACCATTGCCATTGTGGACATGACAATGCCAAATACAACAAACACAGATCACAGTGGGAGTCTGGCGGGGAACAGCAGCAGCTCCAGTGCGAATGGAACAAGCAGCTCATCGGCTACGGAGGATATGGATGTGAATGAGGAGCGCTTCCCATGGGATTCGTATCAAACGAACTTTATACTGGGAAGCTTCTTCTGGGGCTATGTACTCACTGAAATGCCTGGCGGTCGTCTCGCCGAACTGATCGGCGGTCGTCGGGTCTTTGGACATTCCATGCTTTGGGCGAGCGTACTGACATTAATAACTCCACTGGCGGCACACTTAAGTTACGTGGTGCTGATCATTGTACGTGTTATGTTGGGCTTCGCACTAGGCGCATCCTGGCCAGCCATTCATCCCGTTGCCGCTGTCTGGATTCCGCCAATGGATCGCTCCAAATTCATGTCAAACATGATGGGTGAGTGGCTAAACTGATCCTTGTGTACAACACATTTATAACCACATTTCTATCCACAGCCTCTTCCCTGGGTGCCGCCATAACGATGCCGATCTGTGGCTACCTGATCTCAGTTGTTGGCTGGGCGAGTGTATTCTATTTGACAGGTGCCGTTGGTCTGCTTTGGTCCGTCTGCTGGTTTACTTTCATCTTCGAAACACCCGCCACCCATCCTCGCATCTCTGCGGAGGAGCGTCGCGAAATCGAAGAGGCCATTGGCACATCCACGTCCAAGAAACGCCCAAGCTACGTGCCATGGGGTCAGCTGCTCTGCTCGCCCGCCGTTTGGGCCATCATCATCACACACGGTCTCTCCGTCTTTGGATTCTTCACGGTCATCAATCAACTGCCCACATTCATGTCCACGATTCTTCACTTTGACATTAAGAAGGTAATTTTCAAAAAATATTCAAAATATTTGAAAATTTGAAAATCTCTAAAATTGTATTGTTTTCCTTTCAGAATGGACTTTTCTCCTCGTTGCCCTATCTGGGCAAGTACGTCATGGCTGTCTCCTCCTCCTATCTGGCGGATTACCTGCGTCAGAAGGGAACACTGGGCACAACAGCGACTCGCAAAATCTTCACCACATTTGGTAAGTTTTCACCACAAAATGAGGCATCTGCCAATTGTTGCCACATGGAGGATATATAATCGTCCATCCTTTGTTTCATCTATGAAACTCATTAATGTTGGGATTTTATATTAAAGCACTGGTTACACCTGGTCTACTGATGATTGCACAAGTGTTTCTGGGCATGGACGCCACATGGTCGGTGACCATCTTCACGCTGGCCTTGTTCGCCCATGGAGCGGTCACTGCCGGCTACTTGGGCAATGGCTTGGACATTGCACCCAACTTTAGCGGCACCATTTTTGGTATGGCCAATTCGCTGTCCTCCTTCGGTGGCTTCCTGTCCACGTGGATGGTCGCAGCGCTGACAAACGAGAATGTAAGTAATTTAATTAAATGGAAAATAATCTAAAAAATATATTAAATATAATTTAATGTCCATAGAAATCGTATCATCAATGGCAAATTGTCTTCTGGATCTTAGCGGGCACTTACATATCCGCTGCCCTTGTGTTTGCCGCCATCGGTACTGGCGAGCTGCAGTCCTGGAACAATCCGCCGGAGCGCAAGAAGATCAGCGATGTTACCCAGGAGGAGGGCGTGCCGCTGAAGAATGAGAAGTAATTTGGGACGCTCCACGAAAGTATAATTGATATTTTTCGAAAACAATTCGGAATCTTTGAAAAACCCACCACATCCGCACAATTTAAGGTAGTTTCTACTGCACAGTTGAGATTTTAAAAGTGCTGCTCCGATAGCATAAATATTTTCCATGCATTTTCTTGGAAAGGAATACATTAAAAAAAATACAGACAAAACAAAAAAAAAAAATAATAATAATAATTAGAAAAAAAAGCACACAAAGAAATTATGGAAGACATTAGAGTTAGAAAACATGTAAAGTTTCTATACAAAGCACACAAACATACACACATACATAAGTAACGACTTTCTAGCCATGATAAGTAATATTTACTTTAATATTAAATTAATAAGTTCTCATAATGTAAATTAATTGCAGGCCCTTCCGCGTAGCAAATTATTTATGCTACAGAGCCGCAAATTATTTTACACTGCAGTTAATATAATAAATTGTAAAATGTATATAGTTTAATTAATTGAATGTATATGTGTGCGGAATGCATAAAAGTCTATTCTTCAAAAATGTTATTGGCTTTCAAAAAATGTTGTATAATATGAAAGACAAGTGAATAGAAAGTGTTACTTGTGCATGAAGTATTCCGTTAAATATTTAAGTAGACTTCTAATGCACCCTACTATGTACTCGTATTAGCTAAATGTATAATTACATAGCTTACATAAGTTTATTTCGTGTATACTTTATTATTTATGCAAAATATTTATAGATTTAAAACAAATTCATAATAAAGCTTAACACAGTCGAATAATGACGAATTTGATTTTTTAATATTTTTGGGCTATCGAAATCGATTCGTTGATGTTAAAATACACCAGCAATAAATCGATTTATTGGTTTCTTTATGATCAAAAAATGATTATAAATTTAAAAAATATTTTAAACGACTTTAGATTTAATAAAAGAATTTTTTTGTTTTTATCAAAGTATTTGTCAGAAGCAATCTTATAATGATTTAATTTAAATTTGTTCAATATATACAAAACATTTAAAATTATTTTATTTGGCCGTTGCAAGTGCTCACGCTCAAAAGCTCAATGCTAAGCATAAACATTTTTGATCAAGCTTCACATCTTTCCAACAGCAGGGTCATTTGTGACGTCATAACTAGATTACGTTTTCTTTCGCCTGTTCCATTGCTGCTCAGCTGGTTTGACTGCCCCTTGCTCTCTCTTTCTCACCCACACTTGCCTTTGCCGCCTCTTGCTTTTCGTTTTGGACAACATTCATCTATCAGACCACAAACTGAAGCCAATTGAAAAACGAATCATCGCAGTCAATAGCGAAATTAATTACTATGAAGGGATGACGTGCATTCTAACAACAAAAACAGGTACGTAAGTGGGTTGAGTTTGTACTTAACTGTAATAGAAAGCCATACAGTCTGCATTGTGTGGGTGAAGCGCTAAATGCGCTGCGGCTTGACATTGAAAATTTAATTGCATGAGACCTGCACAAAAATGTTCACTGGGTTGCCATTTATGCAAGCCACGCACAAACAACAAACACACAAGAGAGAAAAGTAGCGCCAGCATCCCAGACCTCAGCATTGTGGATTTTGTAGTTGGCGTAAAAGCGCTTATAACAGCAACAATTTTACACACATGCACACATGTATATGCATATATACACATGTATATACATATGCATGAACACATGTGCAATTGTATATGTATTCGCGTAAGGCTCTCTTTGCTTTTGCCTGTGAATGTGTCTCTCTCTCTATCGCTTGCGCTTGTTTTGTCAATTCTCCAAAAACGCGTCGCGTGCTCCAGCAAATATCACCCACCACCCCAACCAGCGCCTGTCGCTGCTACTGCTACTGCTTCTGCCGCCGTCGCCGTCGCCGTCTTTCATTGCTGGTAAATTGTAGTACAAAGCAGCAGCCCCATTCATCGTTCGACACTCACTGCTGCTGTTTTGTTGCGAGAGCCCGGATCATAGTTTTGATTCGCGTTTCGCAGGCGTTGCAAGAGGATTCCGCACATTTGTTTTTTTTCCCCACACTGGACCCAGTCAAGAAAAACATTGCAGTTAAACTTTTTTCATTTTGCATAATTGTGGAAAAGTGACTCAAGTAAGTTGTAAAAATTTGCTACATTGGTCAAACGCGTGCTGCACACATATACAAATATCTATCAGTGCGTATACGTACGAGTGTACATATAAATATATGCATACATATATATACTTGTATGTATGTATTGTTCCTATTTGTGTAAGTGTTTGCCATAACGAAAAGTGTAAAACAAAATCCTTGCGAAGTTGCAAGCCAAGTGCTAAATTTAGACCTGAAACCAACAAGGCTGCAACACGCAGTCGCTGCTTCTGGCCCCCCACAGCCAAAACACCCACACCACAAAGTATATGCATATGCATACGTCACACTCAAACTCATATTCTCTCCCTCTCCCTCTCTCTCACGCTGCGTGAGGTTCTGTGCATAAGTGCATGCGTGTGTGTCACTGTGTTTGTACATGTGAGTAAGTGTATGTGTATATGTGTGTGTGTCCGTGTGTCTGTGTGTGTAGTATGAATGGAACAAAAGTACTTGGTGCTGCCAACAGCAAAGCAACAACAACATCAATGCGGAATCGATAGTCAGACGAAGACGTGGTCCAACAGCAGGGAAGAGGAGGTCTGCTCCGGATAAAACGACGCTGCAAAGTCGTTTACGTTTTACTGTCGTGTTCTCTGAATTCATGATTGCGAGTGTGTACTCGTGGGGCACGTAGAATTTGTCGTAGTATTTCCGCGTAAATTGAAAGCAAATTGAATGTGATTGAAACAAGCATCAGTAACAACGTTCGCATTACCAACAGACTCAACTGAGTTCAATTCAACAAGCTTACTAAAGTTTCCATCCGTATACGGGCCTAACTCTTTCACAGGCCATGTTTCCACATTTTCTTTTAAATAATTTCTTATCCATGTATTAAGCAACACACAACGACTTTCGCACGCTTTGGTATTTGTGTTTTTTTTTTCTTTTTCTTATTTAGTTTTTTTTGTTGCATTACTCCCCTTTGGCTCCCATTACTACTGCTGCTGCTTCTTCTTCTGCTCATAAATACTATGTACTACGAGCACGCTGCTAACTCGTTGCATTTCCACAACCGAAGCTTTGTCGAAGACACACGAAACGGCACGAGTTGTGCGCGCATGTTTGTCCCCTGGTCTACCTTCGCCCCTAAAAGACCCTGCTTGTCGTATTCACAGACCAACTCAGCCAGTCAAACAGTGCAAAAAGCTCCCACACACACGAACAGAAATTGCAAGTGAGAGCGGCGACCCAACAGCAACGACAGTGGCCGCAGCAGCAGCAGCAATGCTCCAGCGCCAGCGCAGAGATTTTTTGGCCATAATTTTTCAGTTTGAGCGCAGCGCTAGCCGGTGACGGGTGATGATAGTAATACGTAGTAGTAATAAGTCGGCGAGCCGAAAAGTCTGCCATAGAGAGAGAGAGAAAGAGAGAGAGAATTGCAGCAAAGTGCAATTTGCAAGTGCAAAACAAGTGACCAATAAATATATATAAAGTAAATTGACAAAAGGGCAAAATCAAACGTTAATTATTATAATAAGCTATTAATATTTATATATTTAATCGACGTTGATGACTTCTATCTGGATTCGGATGTGGAGTCCTGTTAAAGCACTTTTGCTTCCGCAACCCGAAACCGAAAATCAATAATTTCGTGCTGTATAAGTTACGGCGAAAGGTGCGCGCTCGCTCGGCTGTTGTATTCGGCTCTCGGCTCGAGTATAAAGCGGTAGAAATATTTTTGTAGTTGTCTGCTGCTGTTGGGTGGGTGGTGCACAGCGGTGTATATTACAACAAAACGCCGCGCATAAAACGTGATTGAAATTATTGCACAAAAAGGAAACGGCGCTTACACGCGCCGAACAGGCGCGCGTAGGCGGCAACAGTGAAAAAGAGAAAGAACAAGAGTAAAAGAGAGAGAGAGCAATCAAAGCGCGCGCGAGAGAGAAACACTGTGAAAAGGAGTGTGTGAGAATATACTGGAGCGGGCATTGAGCTCTCGCGTAAATCAGTAAGCAAAGTAACGCCAAAAATAACAAACAAAAATACATACAACGATGGCGAATAAATAGGAACCGAAACTAAGTGTAAAACGTAACAGCACAAAAAGTACTAGCATGTAGTAATAGTAGTAGGAAACAGTGTGAGAGCGAGAGCGTGAGGACCCCACGGGCACCCAAACATATACATATTTGTATATACACGCATATATATATATATATATATATATTTATATATATACATACTTACACAAGGGGCATCGCAGCCGACGTCGACGTTGTCGTCGTAGTAAGTTTTTATGTGTTGTGGGTGCAGCGTCGCGTAAACACAAACGTATGTTTGTGAATAAGTGTGCGTGTGGAATGTGTAATAAATAAAACAAGGCACATAGTAAAAAAATCATGATAAAGTTTGTCAGGCATAAAAGTCGCGAGAATTCATTAAAGGCATCGAAAAATTTTCTGCGTAAGAAGGTGGGCAAAAATCACAACTAAAATGACAATAAATATTAACCCGTTATTTTGTCTAAATTAAAATGGAGTTGTTTTTTTTTTTTTTGTAGCGTGAATCGAATGACTCTGGCACTGAATCTGATGGTGAACTCCTCGATGTGGAAAACAAACGTCACTTAGACGTGGATATGGAAACTAGTAAGTATTTATTTAAAAAGGAGGATCATCGATTTACATTAACTCAAATTAAAAAACAATTATTTTACCAATTAATGCTTGACAGGCTTGAGCTCCTGCACGGATGCAATCTCACCTACAACTGATACTGCATGCTCATCCGAGTCCTCAGCCATTGTTGTTGCTGCAATGATGTGTCACCATCAAACATCGTCTTCATCCTGCGCCCATCTTATGTACGATCAGCATAGTTCGGAGGAGGAGCTTGAGGTGATTAATGGGCCCTCAGCAGTAGCCGCTGCTGAGGCAGCGGCGGCGGCACATTCAAACGCAGCCACCTGTGCAGCATCATCATCGTCCTGTGTATCGCGCCTATCGAATCGGGGATGCATCTCATCGTTGGAAACGGAGGTGCCATACGATGAGCGCGCCACAACATCATCGGCCTCAAAGCGCTCCAGCTCAACGCTTATGGTTGAGAATCGTAAGCGTTCGTTGGCCCACAGTTCCGATGATGAGGTAGGTATCATCCAATAAGATTTGGGAATTAAGGAACTAAAGATTGGTATTATTTTTGGTACTTCTCAGTTGCGCAACTCGTTGGAGCCAATTTTGACGCCTGTGAATTTTCGCACATCTCCGCCATTGGAGGCATTTAAGCCAAATCGTAGCCATATGATGTTCCGCTCCACAACGCCACTGATATTATCGGAGGCCAGATGTGGCATCGAAAATATTAAATTATGTGATAATAGTGTAAATGAGGAGAATGGTGACGGTAACAGCGGTAACGGTGGCAACAGCAACAACGGCAACAGCGGCAACAACGGCAACAACGGCAACAACGGCAACAACGGTAGCAACGGTAACAACAGCAACAACAGCAACAACGGCAGCACCACCAACAATAGCAACATATGCCACAAACTTGGATCTGGTCCTGGGGATAACGAGAATGAACCGAGTATTATTAAGGCATGCAGCAGCTCGCTTAAGATGAGCAACAGCTCCCATCACATTTATCAGCCACAACCGAAGTATAGTTTCCATTACAATAGCTCCAGGAGTAGTCCAGCCTCAACAACCGGCTTGGATATGGAAGTTCGTTCGGTAAGTCCGCCTGCGAAACTTTTCCATTGCGCCATTTCACCTCGTCGACGTCCCAGCAGTAATGCTGCTGCAGGTGGAGCGGCTGTCGGCGCTGGAATTGGTGTTGGTGTTGGTGTTGGAGTTGGAGTTGGAGTTGGCGTTGGAGGAACGGGTGTTGGTGGATCTGGTGTAGGAGGTATGGGAGAAACTGCCAATGCTGCCGTAACCGTTGCCGCCGCCGCCGCCGCCACACAGAGACTGCAGCGGCCGCATCGGCCGTGTTTAGATTTTGATAAGATGCAGCAGGTGAGTCTCTAATGTAGAGCGCGCTAACAGTGATTGAATGGAAAAAAAAGCAAATCAAAGACTTTTTATACAAACAACAACAACAACAACAACAAAAACAATAATAATAACAACAGCAACAACAGCAGCAGCAACAAATTAACCATAAACAACTGCATACTATGAGTAAAGTACCTAAGCTGCCAGTGTCGGTAAATGGCTGTTAAAAACATTGCATTATACAGCACTGGCCGTGCAATTAGGCGCACACTACACGATCAGGCGGTATGACGAGCGTCGTCCATACAACAAGCAAAACAAGCAGCAAACAAAACAGCAACAAAAAATATCATCAAATCAAATTATGTAAAGCTAAAATTAATTCAAATTTTAAACAAAAAAATACGCTACAAAGTAACAACTAACAATAGACGCAGCTATTTTTTCACAATTTTAAACAATAACAAATAACAAATACAAATAACAAATACAAATAACAAATAACAAATTACAATTAACAATTAACAAAGGAAATACATTGAAAGAGAACCTGGAATAGTTGACATGTTTCGCACACCAGCAGCAATCGTTTATATATGTATATATAAATATACACACACACATATATACATATATGTATATATATGTATATATATATAAACAGGAATATGTGTATGGATAAATGTATGTAGTAACTACAAAATTGTAAATATTGTATTTGTGTGCGTTGAGATAAGAGAAGAAGAAGAAGAAGAGGTAGAAGAAGAAGATGAGTTTTTGAAAATTTGGCAAAGAAGCTACGTGGTTAGCGGGCATTTTAATTTTTTTAAATGAAAAATGTTTGCAAAAAGTCAGACAAACAAAAAACATAAATAAGGGAGATAATTAGTAAGAAAAAATATAAATTAAAATATATAAAAAAACAACAAAAAAGCAAGAAACAAAAAAACAGAAAACAAAAAACAAAAAACAAAAAATTTAAAAAATTTATGAAATTGTGGTGTGATGTAGAATGAAGACTCGAAAACTTTAAAGAGCAAAATTATATTTCTATAAAATGTGTAACGTGAGGAGATGAGCGGGAAGTGGGGAGAGGGGAGAGAGGAGAAAGTTTGAGTGGTTTGAGGGAGCAGAAGCAACGGGAAATAGCGTAGCAAACAACATGGGGACAACATTCAAAAAAACAAAATAAAATAAAGAAGCAAAAAAAAGCAGAAAATGAAAAAGGATATACACAAATGAAGGGAAACAATAGTAAAAGCAAGATAAAAAACAATAATAATAAAAAACACACAAACACAATAAACTTTTGTATGCAACCGCAAGGATAATTAAGTTGGGCAGCTAAAGACAAAATATTTTATAAAGAATATTCGATGATTATCCTTAAAAGTGAAATAGAAGAAAGAAATAAAACAAAACCGAAAAAAGAGCTGCCATCAAAAAAAACAACAACAAGAAACAACAACAACAAAGCAAAGGCATTCATATATCTCTCAAAAACCTATAATTTACAAATATTACAAAAGTTGAGAATTGAACAATTTTTAAAATAAGATTTACAATTGGCAAAGGACAAAACAAAAAAAAACAAAAAATATGTGTAAATTTCTCAAAAGCAGATCGAACTTTTTTCTTTGTCAATCTAAGTACTAAAAGCCCAAAGCAACCCAATAATAAGCCCATATTAATTAAATTAAACCAAATGAAAAATAAAACCGTAAAAGGCAAACCGTAAGCAGGACATGCAATATACAATTTTAAGTACATATACATTAAAGGATATTCAAAGTAAATCTAATTTTAAATCATATTTAATGTGAAAAGCAAAGCAACTTTTCTGTTTAAACTCCAAAAGTAGTTGAGGAAATTTGTATTACGTACTTTCAATAACCATATACCCATATACACATCCACACACACACATACACATACACACACATATACACATATATAATACTGAAACATAATCTACCAAATCAGCATAATCCACACCACCAACTAAAACGAAATCCATCAAAGATCAGGCAAGTTAGGAGCGAGCTCGAGGGAGACAAGTGCAAGGTACTAGGAATGCAGTTTTCATAATTTTTAATTAATTAACAAACAAACAAACAAGATGATAATTAATATATATATATATATATATGGATATATATATATATATATATTAAATGGAGAACGGAAGATATCATGGACTGAGCATATGTTAGAAAGCAAGTAAAAAAAAAAAAAAAAACCAATACTAGGTTCTAGTTTTTAAGTTAAACGTGAAGGAAAATTGTGAAAATGGCCACTCAAAGGCTTATAAACGGAAAAGCACACACAAATGAGATGAAAACTGTTCGAAGGAAGTTTATGTTAAATATTTTTGAGACACAAAAACAAAACAAAACAAAACAACACAAAAGAATATATAATATAATATATATAAACAAATGATAAACGAAAAAAAGTTAAGTTGTAAACAAAATACAAAGATTTCATTAAAGTTTGGGCCTCAGCCCAGACACTTGTGTTGTACATAGTTACATATTTAATTATGATATATAAATGTATATATATATATATGTATGCAGGTATATACATACATGTGTATATGTATATATATATACATATATATAGATAATATTACTCATTAACAAGATGAATGAAAAGAATCTTAAGAATTAAGTTGATGAACGGTACAAGTGCAAAAAAAAAAAAAAAATATAAAAATAAATAAATAAATAAAAGAAAAAATTATTAATGAAACAACCAAGAAGAAAACAAAAAAAAAGATGAGAAATAATAAAGAAATGCTCTGCAATAGTAAGCAAAAAAAAAAAACAAAAAAAAAAAGAAAACAAAAAAAAACTCGTCTCGACTTTCAAGTTACTCATGCAGTCTGAATTTATCACTTTCTGTGGTGAGAAACATTTTTATTTGTTAATAAGCTAAATTCATGCCTTAAATTTAATTTTAATTTATCATAGAATTTTTTAAATATTATTGTATTTATTTTTGTTAACACTTAGCCCAATGGGTAAACTAAATTTGATTGCAATGCGGTCAGCGTTTCTTAACGAATGTCTAAAGCTTCTCAATGCGATCATCGCTTAAGTTAATTAATTAATTAATTGCTTAAATTTTAATTTATTTACAATATGAAAAGAGACTAATACTATTTAGTTGATGAAACCTGGACACTTGGCTATAAGCCAAGTATCTCCTGCTCAGGATCGCCGCAACCGGCGTCAAACTTTTGTATTATGTTTCCATCTGCATCCACATCGTCATCCTCGATTTGCTTTAATTTGGTGCTGGTCTTGCGTTTTCTGGTTCGAACGCCTGAGCTTGCCGGCAAGTGGACATGCCGCGAAGGATTGTGAATGCGTGAGTGTCGCTTCAGATCACCGGATAAACGGAACTTTTTGTCGCACACTGAACATGTATATGGCTTCTCACCTGTGTGCACCTTGATGTGGGTCATCAAGTAGGAGCTGGCGCGGAATTTTTTGTCACAGTAGCTACAAGAATAATTCTTTTCGCTTGTGTGGATCCGCCGGTGCACCACCAAGGAGTACTTGCGGGAAAAACTTTTGCCGCAATACTCACACATGTGAGCCTTGACTTCGCTATGCCTGGAGATATTGTGGTACTTGAGATCGCCCCATTGCCGAAACCTATAATCGCATAGCTCACATTTAAAAGGTTTGACCCCGGAATCTGGAAAGGAAGTCGTTAATTTACGATTCAGATCGAAAAAAGGGTTCAGCCTTTACTCACGTGTACGTTCGTGTGCCTTTAAAGCACTCTGCGTGTAAAAGGACCGCTCACAGGTGGTGCACTGAAAGGCACGCTCCTTGGTGTGTGTATGCTGATGGTATTTGAGAGCGTTATACGAATTGAAATCCCTGCCGCACTTGTCACAGCGAAATTTTCGCTTGGTATTATTTGCTTCCTCATTGGTCGCCTTGTCCGTCTCCATTAGGAAGCTATCGCTAATGTCATCTGTGATTGTGGCCGCAGGTGAGGATGCCAAGCTGCCTGGCGGCATTGTTGACTCCACATCTTCCATTTTAAATGATTCGTTAATTATTAGCGGTGAACGTTGCAGCTGCTCAATGGCGGAGCCTGGACTGGGCGAAGGCGTGCGCGCTTGAGGCGATCTCATAAGTTCATGATGCTCATTGTTCCTGTTTTCGGCTTCGGCTGCTGCTTCAGCTGCTGCTATAGTCTCAATATAGTTCTTTTTATGGCACATCTCCAACTTGGGATGTGCTGACTGAGGCGGCCGTTCATCATCGCGCTTATTGGCATTGAGAAAGTTAAGCGTAATTTGTTCGGCTTCAACTGGATTCTCCTTAAGAATTGGAGTTGGATGGGGCTCTGTCGACGATGGTGGCGGTGGCTCCCCGGGCAGCAGGAGGCCAGAGAAGGCAATGTCACTGAAATTATTATTGAACCAAGGGGCACGCATGCCATTTGTGGTTAGCTCCAGGTCCACTAGCTCATCGCAAGTGTCTTCAATGGACACTTTATCAACCACATTTCTTATGCCCTCGAGCATATCCTCTGTATCGCTGAACTCCACGTCATCTACAACAGGAACATCAGTCGAGGTTGTGGCAGTGGATGAGCCAACGGGTGTTTGGGTTGTATCAGTCTTATGCAAGGACATAGAGTCGGTATGTATAACCATATTGACGCCTACATCGCCCACAACATCATCATCCACGTGATTAATATTGTGAAAGTTTTCAAAATTCAGCTGAACGTCATGGAATACCTGGTCGAGCTTCTCCTGTTCATGTTGCAGCTGGAAAGGAGTCATGCCGTGAAAATCGTTGTAAGTCATTTCATTCGTTTTATTACCTTGTCCTCTACCGATAAGCCACACATGTCCAGTGGTTCTTTTTGTTGTTGCTGCTGCTGTTGCTGTTGCTGTTGCTGTTGCTGCTGTGGTGGGGGCACATCCAAGCGCTGCTCCAAGCTACCAGGATCGTAGTGTCCCTTTAGGTGTGCATAAAATTCGATTTGCGTCTGCACAGCATAGCCACAGATTTCACAACTATAGGAAGCCACTGTTGGTACCTGTACATGGTGCTTATGTTGCTCTACATCCGTCTCCAAGTTGGCCAGTGAGCCTTTAAGCTTTCTGGATATACGTTTCTTGTGAGGCAGTACTTTACGCGCATTTGTTGCCGATATATTGTGTGCATATAGCAGGTCATCATCTTGTAGCGTTGTGTTTACATCTATGGGCACTGTGGGCTCAATAGCCAACGCCGGAAACGCTGGCTGTGCGCCCTGCTGGGGTACCACATCGTTGCCATTAGTTGCTGCTGCATTTACAGCGGCGTCGCTTAAAAAGCTGCTATTAAGAGTGAGAAACTCAACGTCTGTTTCTTTACCATAATTCTGCGTGCGTTCGGTAGCGTCTGGTACGGCATCCGGGCGCGTTGCATTATTTTCATCAACATGTTTATTCACGAATTGAAAAATTGTGTTGTGAAAATTAAGCTCTGGCGATGTCAGCGTATGCTTGTCCACATATCCAACATTTCCACTTGCGGCGTTAGCTGTGGTGCTAAGATTGGTAGGTGCCTCTGCTTTTGGAAATACACCAGTGTGATCTATTAAATCCATCATAAAGTTGTTATGCATCAGCTCCGTCGCCAACAGCGACTGTGTTAATGATGAGGCAAAAAGCGATTTAATTTAGGTTTTTTTGCTGCGCCATTAAACCCATATACTTACGTGGTCGATGAACTGTTGTGTGTCCACTTCTTTGCGCTCCATTTTATCCGTTTCACACACAAAACCATTAAAAAAAAAAAAAATTTAACTTTGTACCGCAGATGAAAATCTGAAATGCATTAAGCGAACAGCTGTTTTATCTTATTGACTAGAGATGAGTACTGAAAGCAATGCGGTATAATCGATAGCTTTAATTATCGTTGACAAAAATTATATCGGTATGCCATAGTGATAAAAATATATCGCTATAATAGTGAAGTTTCATGTGCATTAATTGGCAGCACCTTTTTTGGGCGCGCTTTTTGAAATTACATTGAAGTTCATAGGTGAACATTTCAATACAGAAAATACATTATTCTATAAAATGTGAATCTTAATTTATATTTTAGCAAAGGTTAAAAATTAAATTGATTTTAAATAGCGTTTGTTTTATAAACAAATTTGATTTATGTTCCATCATAAAAGAGCTAAACTCTTGAGCTGTTCTTTGCTTATAAACATACCGAATGCAGCACTAATTTTTCATTCAGCAGTCCCACGAACTCTACACAGATCAAAGAATCTGGTTCGTTGCATGCGACTGTATACAAAACGCAGTTCAATTGTTAGCCGGAATTGCACGTCAAGTACAAAACATCTCCTATAAGGCGCACTCCTTGATGGCAATGATGGATTAGAATGTGTTATTGTTATGATTCGTATGAATTGAAATTGGAATTGGATGCGTAATTGCCTGGCACAACATCCACTAATCAGAAATAGAGAGACAGTGAGGCAGAGAGGGCGGGAGTGATAAAAAGAGAGGGAGAGAGAGAGAGAGATGATCTTGATCTAAACAAAATGCCGTCTAGCCGTGTGGTTTATTTGTTTTAAAGCCTCCCAGTTGTGGGCAGGCGAAGAGATCAAAAGATCTATGTGCGGCACACAAAAAAAAAATTTATATTGTCTAATAATTGTTTATTAAACATTAAAGACTTATTCCAAATATTAAACAGCCGCTGCCGTCACATAAAGTGTCAAAAAATCCAAGAGGTACATAAAATTTTATTGAACCAGTCCCTCGGGCAGATCGGGCAGATCGGGCCGATCGGTCGAGCATTTGTTCTTTAGGTTAGTTGGTTCTCTCCTCGGACCCAATCTGTGGCAGTCCCCAGCTATAAATATCAGAGCCGGAACATATGGCAACCACCGACACCAACGCTGAGCGCAATTTGTGCGCTAAGCCCTCTGATCCATTTACCATAAATATGTTGATATATCACGGCGCAGGATTAGCTTCCTGTTTGCAGCCATATGGAGTCGACTCAGTGATTGTGCGCGATAAATGCTGGATGGGGCAGAAGGGGACAAGCTGAGTGGGGAAGGGGGCGAGGGGAACCACTTCAACATGTTTAATATATATGAAGTGTTAATTTGTAAATGATTTTGGAATGTTTATTGTTATGTTTGTTGTTAATTTTTATGTTGCCACCAATTGGTTGGGCTTCCATTCCGATGGAAGGGGGCATTCGGAAGTCTACCCCAAAAAAAAAATCCAGTTCCCCCATTAGTAATTTTTTTAATACTTCCTGACAAGCTCTGGACGTCTTGCCTCGATGTCTGATTGCCTTTGATTTTGTTTATTATTTTATTTCAGTTTTTATTATATTTTTTTCATTATTTTTGCTTTGCACAAATATTTTCTTTTCATTAGGAAAATGCAAATGGGCTTTGTTGTACACGCCCACAGCTGCCAGAGCCAGAGCTCCGCCCGATCGCTACCTGATCTCTCCTATCTGACCAACACTCAGACATTTCCTCAGTTTTTCTTCGTTTGTTTATTTTATTTGTTTGCCCGGAAAATCTCCTCTGTTCTGTGGACAGTCAAAGGTGTTTGTTGGGAATTGAGTTTGTTTTTGGTCTGGGATCTGTGCATTTTGTATAAATAAATATGAAGGAGGCCCACAAATATTTTTCACAAATATGCAAAGTCAATATTTTTATAGAGTTTCGTTCTCTGACTGAGCAAATTTCGAAAAGTAAATAACCTGCTTTATGGACAGGACAGGAAAAACAAAACATTTGATAAGATACAACAACAACAACAAATCTGAAAATAAGGAAACACAATTTCATTTTCCAACTGCATTGTAAATATCGAAAATGCAAGTATTTTTTTATCTAAGGACTTATGCGATTTAAAAAAAAAAAGGATCTTTGATTTTAATCCTTAATCCAAGATCTTTCATATTCCCTTTAAGTTTGTAGCTTGATTCCCGTATCATTTACTGTTTGCCTTTAACAAACAAATAAATAACAAAGAAGTTGCTGTACTTTTCAACCACGCCCACTCGTTAGAAAGTTTTCCCAGGCAACAATAAAAATATAAAGAAAAAATCAAACTGTGGCTGACAAACTTTGAGTCCATGGAACACATAATGACATTATTATTATAAGCGTGCTTTTTTGTGGATACAACAAGAGCAGAGGGAACAAAAGGACTCTGTGGAAAAAACAGCATATACGAGCACACACACACGCCGCCCAAGGAGGCGTTAAGGACTACAGGACCGCCAATGGAGAGTGGCGCAGGAAACATGCAAGTGTCCCAAGTGCCTTCTTTTGTTCATCGTCACGTACTGCGGTGCACTCGCATTCCCCCCCATCCCATCCCGTCCCACCATCCCAATGTGGCAAGGTGGTGTGGCCGAGGGAGGTAGAGGGGGAACCTGGGGCGACATCGACAGGAACTGCGCGATGCCCCGAAGCAAGGAGGAAACGGAAACAGCCACAAAAAATAACAGTAACAACAGGAACATCGAGGAGTGGGGCCGGGGCAGTGGCAGCCGCTCAAGTGCTGTTCGATCGTTGGAGAGTTTTGTTCTAAACTTATTCCTCCCTCCACCACTCAACTCTCCATACAATTTACCCCCGCGCCGGGTGACTGCCTGCGGGTCCAAATTACAAAACAAAAGCCTGTAAAATGTGTAACAAAAATTGCAAAAACAAACACTGCACAGAAAGGAGTGAGGGGCGGATAGGTAAGGGGGAGGAGGATGCTGCAGCTTTGGGTACGTCCAAGGGACGTGCGGTGCGGCGCCTGTTGGTGCTGCTGCTGCATAAATATTGTCAACAACAAAAGCAACAACAGCAGCAACAACAGCAGCAACAACAACAGTTGAGCAGCCGAGTTGCTGCCCGCCCCCTGATTTCCTCTCTGATCCACAAGGCACAGCTTACCCCCGCATCTCATGCAGCTTTTTGTGTTGCACGTTTTTCATAATTTTGTGCGCATCTCAGCGAAAAATCTGTTGACGCAATTGTCACGTGCTGTGTTTTGTTGCTTTTTTACTTCTCATCCCTTTTGGCTGTGCCTACTTTCTTGCTGCTTTTGCTGTCCGTGTCCTGGCAAAGGATGTGCCACACGGCAAAGGCACGCGCCGCCCTTCACATAGTTTCTCCCATGCCCCACAACTCGTGCCACTTTCCCTGCCGACATCAGCCAAGTGCCCGGCAAGTGCAATGCGACGCCTTAAGAACTGGTGACTTGCTATTATTTTTTATAATCAGAGATATTCCCATATTAGATTAGTTTGGCACACAAAAGTACATGCAAGTTCTGCAATAAATATAAACGGAACTTAATTAGTCACTTTATATTAATTTCCTATTACTTTCTCATTAAATTCTATCTCAATATTCAGTAAAAAAAAAAATGCACCAATTTTCTACAAAGCAACAAACCCAATGGAAGCTAATTTAAATTGGGCTTTCCATTGGTGTAAATGAGTAAGAAGATGTTCTTTCTATTTTTTTTTTTCTCTTTTTCATTTGCATAAGAACCACTCCAACTACATGCACATCAAATGCTTAAAAAGGAATTGGCAAATTTACCGTTTATCTTCATAAGTTCTCTTTTGCGCGAGATAATTTCGTCATGCTTTTGTTTAGTATAAAATAAAGTGGTTAAGTGTTCGCATCGTTCTGTATCATTTTAATAATTATATTCAATTATTATTGAAACTTCTGCTTTATAAACGCCGGTGATTATTTAAAAAGCTTGTAAATGTTTTATACAATGTCGAAAATATGCTCGCGCAACGTAGCACTTGTAATTAGCAACAAAAACGACAAATGAAGATCATAGAACAATTTTTTTTCACGCACAGTTGGCGTCCGCTTTGATTTGCATCTTGTATATTTTAACTTGTACAACAAGAAAAACACTTCGCTTTGCTTTCTCGGCTAATGTGTACAACAAGAACAACTATAAACATATAAATATAACAAGAGTGGAAAATATAACGTAAAAAACATTATTGATCATTAGAAAAGCTGATAATTGTTTCTCATTTAATCAGAAATATTCGCGCAAATCGCGTAAAACATGCCAATTGAATTTGTAGCTTTGTCTGTTTGGTATTCGCTTCGCATTGCCCACTTGCTTGAATGTGTGAAACAAGAACAAAGAATGTGAAGAAAAAAGCAACAACAAAATGTACAGATTGTATGCGCTGGGTGCTTGCCTCGGTTTTTAATTGTGTGTGTGTGTGTGTGTCGCGTGTGTATATTGAAATGAGGAGTAAAAATGAAGAGAAATTTAAGATCAGCCTGAACCGCGAGATGATTGAATGTCAAAAAACATTAAAGAGCAAAAGAGATGGAGCATCAAATGGAGTTTTTGTCTTGTGCGCCTCTTTATGCAAATATAAAAATTGCTGTGTATGTGTGTTTTTTTTTTATTCTTGTTTGAGTGTGATTTTTGTTAATTGTGTGCGTAATTTTAAGGCGCATCAAGTGCAATGAGCGAAAAATGTAGTTTTTTTTGGTGCTTTTACCGAGTGCATCTTTTTATACAAAATCTTGTGAGTTATTATTTTTTTTTCGAGTGTTTTATTGTGTTTTTTTTTCGAGTGCTTTCTTGTGTTTTTTTTTTTTTATATGTTTTTGTGATTTGCTATATTTAAAAATTGTTTTTTTTTCGGTAAGTAAATATTTTGAAATTGAATATAAAAGCAAAATAATATATTTTTGAATATTGTAAAACTTTTTAAATTTATTGATCGTCCTAACACAATATTTCTACTTCTATCCCGACTTCTATGGAATAAATTAAATATGTATATTTTTAATTAATTTATATAAAATTTGAAAAATCATATAAAAGATTTTAGACAGTAGTTGGTATTTTTACAATAGTTGTAAATGTTTCCAAAACTATCATTATATTTTTAAGCATTTTTGAGCTTGAGAATTATATCAGATTTTTTTTTTTTTTGTTGATCTCTGATTCCAGAGTTGGCTTTGTTTGCAGTCCTTTTGAAAGTCCTTTTCGGCATGTAGGTTCTTTGTTTACTCTTTGTGTAAAAATGGTATCAAAACTTTCATCAACTTGTTGAAATCAATTAGGTTTTTTGAAAACCTCAACGGTTATTCGGGATCATTTAACTGTGTGTTGATATGTCTATAAGGCGAGCGCATACTCCCCGCTAAGTTACCACACGCCCAGCTCTACCTTTTTGCGCATAAGTCGGGGAATATATATGTTTATAATATATATACATATATAGACGTGTATATTTGAGCAGTTGTTGACTCACGTGGAGGCCAAACACCCCAACGATGCGAAAGGCAAATCTGCCGGGCTAGTGGTCCATTTGCCGACTTTGATAGAACGATAGTTTTCACATGTTTTGTTCGAGGATTAGTTCCGTTCAAGTGGGTTTCCACTTTATGGGATGATTGAGCCTTGGAAGTAATCAAGTGGAAATGAATTTGACCAACAAGAGAGATTTTTTTTTTATTTTACTTTTAAATTTGTATTTGGTTTTATATTATATTTTTAATATTTATTTCGTTGACTGCTTTATGCATAGTGTGCGATTGTTATATGTGTGTATGTGTGTACGTGTGTGTATGCATGTGTGTGTGCGTGTGATTATGCCCCATTAGTATGATTGTTTCCGGCCGCAGAAGCGGTTACATGGCCCCGGGGCCCAGTGAGCCGTAAAAGGAGAAGCAGAAATTATGGAAATAAACATTTCACTGGATTTGATATCCTTGGATGTGATCATGGTGACTGTGACCAAACAACTCGACAGGATCCGCAGCGGGTCCTGATATCTTGACAAGGTCAAATGATGGCCACAAAACGACGACTCAATGTCAAATGTGGAAATCTGGGCGCTATGATTGTATGAGGATGTAATGTGTACGGTTAACCAGGATAGCCCAAAATATGTCATTTACATTGGCCACATCGATTGGCCAAGAACATTCAAGGACACTACTTGAACGACAAATTCAAGGACATTTCAAGCGACAGCTGACTTTTGGCCAGAGCCCGTGTCCTGTTTTGTTGGCCTGCTGAATGTTGTCAACAGCCTTCCACAGCGGGTGCAATGTCCTTTCACGACTCATCAGCATCCTGCCGTGTGTATCTCTTGCTGTGGATCTGTCGTCCTGCCATCCTGCCATCCTGCCGGCCTGTCGAACCGACTGCCTGTCTGCCTGACTCCCCTCCTGCGCGCTGCTGGTGCAAATCGTTGCCATTTAACACTAACCTTCCGATTCCTGTTGCCACTGACTGCCGCTCCTGCCTGTGGCTCTTCTTCTGACACTGCTCTCCTGCCGCTCGTCCAAGACAAAGGACACTTCTCTCGGCAAGCAATCTAATAGTTCGCAAATAGAAAACACCTGAGGCACTTTTCAGCTATTCAACGATATGAAAAATATTTCAAAATTCAAGCAAATGTTTTCCTTTTCCCAATTTGGAGCAATGAAAACATGCAACAAGTTCCTTGGATGGAAACTCTTTGATCTCTTGTCGGCAATGTAATTCGAGTGAGTTCCCTCCACACTTGCACTCACACTCAATCTCACTCCCACTCCCGCTCCTGCCCCTGCCCCTGCCCTGTCCCTGCCCCTGCCTCCTTTACTGAGTCGACACTTCGTCGTGTCTCAAGTGTTTCGGGGTTTTGTAATTAACCGACATTCGAACACATCAATGGCAACTCCCATAGTAATGTTCATGGCCATGCCCATGCCCATGCCCATGCCCATGTCCATGCTCATGCCCATTTCCATCGCTGGCCAAGTCGCGTTCCGTCCACGCCTAAACACTTCACTTGGCGCATGTGTTTCGTCTCCGGCAGCCGGTGTCGGATTTCCACATTAGCCGTGAGCTAGCAGCCTTTCTTGCTGCCAGGCGGCGCCGCTGTCCAAGAGGAGCTGCATTTACCGCTTGCCAACAATTCTGACCGCTCCACTACCTCCCTACCTCCCGCTCCCGCTCGAGCTCCTGCTCGAGGCGTTAATGAGAAAGTGTCACTGATTTGACGTCTGTCGTCAGCGCCTGCAGCATCAGCATCAGCATCAGCAGCAGCAGCGCCAGCGGCAAAGACCAAACACTCTTCCAACATGTCATCATCTTCATGGTCTTGAGGTGTCGAGTTGTCGACTTGTCGTGGTGTTCCCCCAACAGACCGAAGGAGTTGAAGTTCTCCAGGAAGTTACAGCCAAAGATAAATGGATCATTTATATTCTTAATTAAAGTAGCTAAAAAAAATGTTATATTATTTTTTTATAGGCAAAACTCAAGAAAAACTTTTCAAATTTTAAATACTCTTTGTTTTTATCTTCCAAACAAAATGAAAGGACTCGCTATCGCTTCTTTATAGAAAGTCTAGTTTATATAATTAAAGTATATATCCTTTAAGAGGATTGAAATCAATTCTACGTCACTTGCGTCTCCACAAAAAAAAAAATATTCTTTAACGTATTCCTGGAAAACATTCCCAGCCAAAGCTGATAATTTTCCTGGTGTTACAGGACCAACAAAGAGGTGACAACATAAGCTTTAAAGGCGAAAATCTATTGGGTCAATGAGATCCTTTTGAGTTGCACTTCGCGTGATTTTGGGCTAATCTTGTGATTTGAACAGAAATTGACAACATTATCAGGCATTAACAGGCGGCGGCAAAGATGACAACGGCCGCACAGTGGGACCATAACACAACATACAGGACACGAAGGAGCAAAAGTATAGACATATACAGATGGAGGATTCATTGTTGCCAACGTGCCGAAAGGTGAAACAAAGCTGTTAACGCAATAAAAGCAAAATGTCACCTGAAAAATGCAGCCGTTGCTCGAAAAGAAAAGCGAAGGACGAAAGAAAATGAGACATAAAAGATAGAAAAAGGACCTCAAAGAGAAGCCACATTGGTGGATCGGTTGGCTTTGATGCTTTGTCTTACAAAGACGCTATCACATTGTCAGTGGCACAAGAAAGCAGCCGCCGGGCGAAGCCGCAAGCGGAATGTCTCAATTATATGATCGGGATGAGGGATGAGTACAGAAGGATGCGAGGGGGAATCGTAAAGGGAAGAAACAGCTGAGGCAACGCCTTGAAGTCTCTCTCTATCTCACTTGGAGTTAGACATCAAGCGCATGACGTGGAGGATCAAGGCGATGACTAACACAAATGAAAGGCGAATTGTGCACGTTGCGCCGCAGCGGGAGTCCTTGATTTATGCGACGCTGATCCTTGATCCTAGCGCATTGACGCACACGCAATCAGAGAGTGTTAGAAAGAGATATTAATTATGATTAGAAGAATCCTAATAATAGGAGAAAAAGAGAAGCAAAGTTGGAAATGGGAGGACTACAAGCAAAAACACAAATGATTGCAGCGCGTGCAAAATGTTAAGGCACAGGACGAGGTAGGACAACGTATTTGGGCGGTGTTGTATGGTAAGAGAGGAGGAGGGGATCTTGTGTTAGTACTGGCAACGGGCAACATGCAACTTGCAACTGGCAACTGGCAACTGGCCAATCCCCCGGCCACTGACTGATCCATAAGCCAACAACAAACGGCGACCGCCAGAACAATACCATCCAAAATAAAGAACTTCCCATAAGCGGATTGTTAGCAACGTTCGATTTTATTTGTATTTTTTTTTTCTTCCTTCTTTTTAATAGTCTTAAAGATCTTTTGGGTTTTGGCCTTATTGAAATGAGCAGCGCTGTTTTTGTTGCGTGTGTGTGTGTATGCATGTGTTTGTGTGTGGACGTGTTAACACAGCAATTAACTTTTTACAGTCAACAAAATAGGAATATTTCTATGTTTGATTTATGTATTGGCAGGATATTGAAGGAAAACAGGAACAGCTGCCAAGGTGTTGTATGCAGTAATCATGATCAGGTTTTATGAAGATTTACATGGGCTTCTCGAGGAAACAGGTTGAGGCTTAGCTGTGTTCGATGCTCTTTAACGCTACACAGGATAATAAATCAAAGGCAATTAGGATAAAAGATCTAAATATTCAAATATTTAAAAAAAATTAAAAATTATAGGAAATTTGTTTGTTTATATTATTTTTTTTTTGTTTAAGCTTAAATATTCCCTATATTTGATATAATGATATAAATTGTTCAATGGGCATTTATTTATAAGTCCCAAACTCCTTATTTTAAGATTAAAATTATGGGGTTTTTTTTAAAATGGCTTAGAATTAGATCAAAGCGTAGTAATTCTTAAATTTAAATAAAAAATAAAAAAATATAAAATATAATTAAAATTTAACATAACACTAAATTAAAAAAATAAATAATATGTTGATGTATTAAAATTATATAAATTAAAAAATAATATATTAAAGAATAATATACAAAATAATAGTATACAACAAAATAATATACAAAAAAATAATATATACAAAATTATTATAATAAACAATAAGACCCTTTTAAAAATATATTTGTTGTTTAAACCCCAAACTTCATGTAATTTTTAAAAAAAATTGTATGTTAAATATAAAAATCGTTTTAAAATGATTCTTGCTTTAAAAATGGGTCTATAAATTTAAATTGAAAATTATTATTTATATAAGTAACTGTTATTAATTATTATTTATATTAGACACTGAACAAATTTTATCATTTTTAAAATATGAAACTAGAAACTCCATAAAAAAATAGATTTCAAAATTGTTAATATACAGTGGCGAGAAAAATAATAGTAGTGCAACATTAAAATAAAGAAAAGCCTTTGTTCCCGATACTTCCAGTCGCACAATTTTAACGAAAATTTACAATTATTTAGAATGGAATGTTTGGAAGAGAATAACAAAAAAGTCTCGTTATATATATATATATTTATATAATATTTATAGAATATTTATTTCTGAGATAGTTAGTTTTTAGCCTTAAATATTTCATATAGTAGTTTAGCAACGTTTAACCAAGAGAACTTATCCCTAAATAATTTTTGGTGTCCTCCCCCAACTATTCTCCAAAAATGTCAGCTGTACTTTTTAACAACTTTATTATATGGACCGCAGAATCAGATGCTATAAGTATGTTATACTCAAAGGCAGCTGCTTACCATATCGAACTAGTATGTCCATAAACCGCTCACTAAGGACTTTATGGTCTGCGGAACAACGCGACCGCATTAGGGTGGCCCATAAACTATCCAACACTTACAACAACTGCGACTCGTAAGCGGTACTGCCATAAAACTGACAACACCCACTGTAACCGATCGGTTCCACAAAAAAAAAGGCGAACGATTTCCTTTTTTGCAGTGCAACTTATCGATTAAGTTGTCTAGGGAAAGGATCTGAGCCAGCAGCAGAAGGATAGTCAGGAGCCAAGCCATATGCTAGACAGGATACATGCTATGGCGACCATAACTATGGAGCGTTGATCAAATTATAAAGGCAACTGGTTGCCACAGTGTTCTGGTTCGTCCTGTTCTGCTCTGCTCTGCTCTGCTGAGACCCAGGACCTACTCTGGCTGCCTGAGTTAAATTGATTCGTCACACAGATTTCGATACATTAAATGCAATCATTTGACAACAGGACGAAAATATTTTCATCCATTGTGTCCTAACAATACAGGAACAGTACACCATCACCTCTAGTCCTGTTCGCTTAGACTCCCCCCCAAAGCGTAGCAAATTTCTGATACAGGATGACTCCTTTTAACAGACGTTGCCTTCTACCCTCACTCTCTGTATAATTGTGATGGTGTGTGAGCATTGTGTGTAGATGACTCTTTTTATATTGTATTTGCGTGTGTATATGTGCGTGTGTGTGTGTGTGTGTGTGTGTGGAACATTGCCTGGGAGCCGGCGATAATTGCTCGTTAGTAGCTAAAATTTCGATCCGGAGCTGCCCTGTGGGGGGGAGTGGGATATCTGCCTGATGATCTGAAAAATGATATTCGCTTGTGTTCAGTTTTGGTAGGGATTGAAAATTTGATATGTTCATTTAGCTGGGGAATTTTTAGAAATGAAGGAACTTTGATGTCGCGAATTGCTGCCGGCAATCCTAATGATGTTCAATCAGGTCAAAAAAAAAACAATTTTTAAAAAAAATTAAATATTTTTAAATTGGCATAATATTTTTAAAATATCAAAGTTAACCCAAGAGCTCTTATAATGTTCTCTAAAATTTTTGAAACTAAGAAACCTTTTTGAACCTTCATAGCTTCTGGTTGAAAGATGGTTATTGATAAGATACAGAATTGGAGAGGAAATTTAAAAAAGAAATCTGTACATATTTGAGAGCTGCTGAGCATATGAGGATCATGTGGAAGCCCAAGTACCGTTTAGAGATCAAACGAAGCGAGAAGCTACCAAAAACATGGAAAGAACAATAAAATAAGGAAATACTTAGACAAGTGGTCTTTGTTTTGGACACTTGCTCGACAAATCAAAATGAAGACTACATACACATTGATATTGCTGGGGTATGCATGTGTGTATGCATGTGTGCATGTGTGCATGTGTAGTATATAGATTGTTTTTGCTAGAACAATTGAGAAAATAAATCGACCGAAAGTCAAGTACACACAATGAAGACGTCAGCGCTGTGGGTTATTAGACGATGTCTTCATTGGCGTCGGCGAACCGCTTTGATATCTAAGACAACTTGACAAAACAATCAAAGCAACGCCAGCACGAACAGCCAACAGCCAACAACCAAAAACCAACAACCAACAACCGACAACAATAACCAACAAAAACAGCAACTAGCAACCAAACACAAAAACAACAACAACAACAACACATGTTCAAACGACTGTCGATTAATTTGCGCCATAGTTAACTACTGTTTTTGTAGTTGTTGTTGTTGTTTTTCGTCTTCATCTTTGGGTATTTTTTTTTTTTTTTGCCCAAATATTTTGTACGTGTAGAGCAACAAAAGAGCGGAGGGAGTATGAAAATAAAAAAAAAAGGGAAGAAGACAAAAAGTAGGCAGCGCACTTTGACGCAGTAGTCCAATTGCCGATGATAATGATGCACTCAGTCGGCAAAGTTGAAAGCACAAAACGAAAGAAACTCTACGAAGGAGCATGCGTGTGGGAGCGAGCGCACGCATAGGCGATCGTATGAGTTAGAGTGTGAGAGCGCTAGTGAGAGTTCCAGTTACAGTCGTAGGCGGCAGCACAGCAGACAACGAAGGGCAGAGAAATAAATGTAGATTTGTCCGCCTCGAATTTTCATTTCTCTTTTGTGGTGACCAAAGCGGCATCTCTATTCTTCTCATTACATTGCTTTTCTTTTCTTTTCATTTCTTTGATTCTTTATTCGCTTTATAGTTGTTTTTTTTTTTTCTTCTGTTTTTGTTTTTGGTTTTTTACTCGGCGTGGGCAGAGTTCAACTAATTGAGTTGGAAATTTTTGCAAATGCCATGACCAAGAGAACGGGCATCAAAGGCTATGCCGCCAGCGTGACTATTCGACTTTTACCTAGTCAGGGTATGGGCGTTGGCTACTTCGGTGTGTATCCTGATCCTTATCCTGTTCCTGATCCTGGCGCATTTTGACAGCCGCGACAAAACTAATTGATTTCAAAACTGTATAAAGCCGACAGATCCTTCAAATGCCCACACATGAGGTGGTGTTCAAAAAAAAAAAAGGAAGATGATAAAATGGAAAATACTTTATCGTTTTTGCAATTATTTTATTTTTGAGAAATTAATATAATAATAATAATCAAATTAAGTTTTATATTTATTCAATTGTGATTAAAAACAATATTGAAGAGTTTAACATAAGAAGGAAATATCAGAGTTTCTAATGGAACACCTTCTGCTAGGGTTGAGTTTGAGGTTGAGAAATTCAATCTGAATATATTCGGATAGATTTGCAACAGGTAGGAAAATCGACAATGGAAATTGAGATTCCCATGGTTATTATGCCGTATCGATCGCAGATCGAAGCTGAAAGATGTGTCAGATGTGTCACAGTCACTGATTGGTGATCAGCATTGGGATCCACGCTGGCAGGCCATGATCTGGCCACATGTTGGGTGACATTATGGTTTCATTGCCAGACCACACTTAGGAGAGCTTCACGGTTGTATCGCCACGCCTGGCGTATTAAAAAACATTGGCGAATTTTGAATTCCACGTAGACACCGTGGCCACAGACAATGTCCATGTAATTTTGAATTAACGCCACAAGATTCGTCCGGGAAAAGTTACGGACATTTTGTTTCGCCGCTGGTGGGCATTGAGTCTCATAATTGATCGTAATGTGCGATATACGTCCGGGCAACGGGCCTGTCAACGGACATTTCAGAGTTTGAACAGAGCTCGTAGCCGTGCTGTCAACAGCAGGACACTGGGTGCGTGATAAAAAGGACATTCCTTCGCTGCATTTGTCGCGCTCGACAGCCACTCGCTGTGTTCGGCCCACACTCGCTCTCGCACTTCGATGTCCTTTGTACCCAGTGCCATACGATGGAATTCAGGATACGGAAACTCTAAGACTGTAGATTGTTGTCAATTTCACGGCAGGAACAATGCACATGATCGATCGCCAGTATCGCCATTTGCCTGGACATTACTTAATTTGGTATGCATCGAGTGCTTCCATGTGAGTGGATTTCTTCCAGCAGGCACGCATCCCTGCTGAAGTCTAGCAACAGATTGCACCTTCACTCTTTGCGTTCCCTTTGAAAATGTCCTCGTTTTGAGCCACGCAAATCTTTGCTTTATTGATAAATCGCGGTGTTATCTCTAGATTTGAATGAATCCTGGTCTTAACTTTAAGGTACCTAAAATCCTTCTATATGTTGCTTTATTGGTGGCTTTATGACCTAGACTTATAGCGCAAGTCCTTCGCAGGTAGAAACCAAATCGCTGAGTTTCCTTTCCTTTTGCAAAAATTTTCAAAAGGTAAAGATAATTCGGCACTTGATGACTTTTTAACCCAAAACATTGTTTATAATTATATTAGAGTAATTAGTTTTTATAGCCCAATATTTTTTATGATTCGCTTATCAGATATATAATATTTATTATTATTTATTATTATATTATATTATTATTTATTAATATAAAATATTTGTATTAAAAGAAAGCAATATAAAAACCAAAAATAATTTTTTTTTATTTTTTGTTTTAAAATATATAAAACAGACTTTTGTTTAAGTGATTTTATATTTAGAAAGATAAAATATATACTTTTACTCGGGTCGAAGGAACACTTATTTTTGTCCTTGTATAAAACCCTCAAACAGATTTTCTTGATTACAAATAACCTTCAAAGACTAAAACTAAGCAAATATTTAAGTGGGTCCTCTTCTATAACCAATTTCAATCTAAATAAAATTCTTAAGAAGTGCGATTAATAAATTTGTCGTGAAACTAGAACAAATCCTGGCAGACGCTAGACATGCTTAACCCTTTGGTTGCCACGGACACGAACGGATTACCTGCCACTTGAGCTCCATTGAGCTGTTGAAAATCAGCGAAATTCGGCGAGATTCAAACAAAATGTTAAGCCAATGTGGATTTGAAGTAATCCCAAGGAGAAAATCCTGCAACTACTATTTCGAGTGGATTAGAGAATATTCATATTCCACGAATTTGATGTTTGATTAAAGCGCAGATTTTGTTTTCGCTTTCCTTTAATTAAGTATGCAATATGCCAAATCAAAACAATGATAAAAGGGGGAAATCAGCAAGAAGGTGAAACAGCCAAAACGTTTGCGAGCACAAGCCAGAAAGAGAGGGCAACTGTTAAAATGCAATACGCCTACAAGAAGAACGGAGAAGCAACCCCTGTTTGGATTGGATGTAATGGATATTTTGACGCCAAAGCATGCAAAGGGCTGCAAATAAACATCCACAAGTTCCAAAACAAACGGCAAACTGAAACACCAACAAACAAATAGCGCTCTGTGGAAGGCAAGTGGAACAAAATGGTCCGACAAACCGGTTTCGGTGGTTGGGTGATTAAGAGGCGGAGTCTATTTACCGCCGCTGTTTTCTGTCTACCTAAATTGTTTGCTCTCTTTTGTGTGTAGAGCGCGCATGGGGTGTATGCATGCATGTGTGTGTGTTCGTGTGTATATATTTGTTTTTGTGTTGGACTTTGTTTTTGTGTCTGTGAGAGCATGCGCAAGGCGCGCTCAGTTGACCGAGGAGTATAAATAGTGCGCCCGACGACCGTAGAGAGTCAGTATTGAGTTACGCTTCGAAACGTGCACAGCAAACAACAGTTAATTCCGTGTGTGTGCTCTGTAATACAAGCAAACAAACAAACTAAGAAGAAACATTAAGTAGATTATTAACAACAAAGATTTGCGAAATGGTGAAAAGTGTCTGCGAAATGGAATTCAAAAGTAACTTCTCCATCGATGCCATTCTGGCAAAGAAACCAACTGCTCCAGTCATCAAACATGAACCAATGCCCTATCATCCCGCACCAGTGATCAAACATGAGCCAATGGCTCATCATTCGCATCCATATCATCCATATGCCAACTCCGATGGTGAACTATCGGCATCAGAAGATTTTGACAGTCCCTCCCGCACCAGTACGCCCATGAGCAGTGCTGCCGAGTCTCTATCCTCTCAGCATAACGACAAACTAGATGTTGAGGAATTCGATGATGAAGATATTGAGCTCGATGAGGAGGACAGCGATGCTTGCGATAATGCCAGCAATCCCAGCAAGAAAGTGAAGACCAGCTCCAGCAGCAACGACAACAAGAAGCCGCCCTACAGCTACAATGCGTTGATCATGATGGCCATCCAGGACAGTCCCGAACAGCGATTGACCCTCAATGGCATCTATCAGTATCTGATCAATCGGTTCCCTTACTTCAAGGCCAACAAGCGCGGCTGGCAGAACTCCATACGCCACAATCTCAGCTTGAACAAGTGCTTTACAAAGATCCCGCGCAGCTATGATGATCCCGGCAAGGGCAACTACTGGATTCTGGACCCCTCTGCCGAGGAGGTGTTCATCGGAGAGACAACTGGCAAGCTGCGCCGCAAGAATCCTGGCGCAAGTCGCACTCGTCTTGCTGCTTACCGCCAGGCCATCTTCTCGCCCATGCTGGGCGGTGGGTATGGGGCTCCAGCCTCTGGATATGGATATCCCGGCATGCCCTTTGCTGGTGCCGCTGCTGCTGCTGCTGCTGCCGCTGCTCTCTACCAGCGCATGAATCCCGCTGCCTATCAAGCGGCTGCTGCTGCTGCTGCTGCTGCTGGCTACGGCCAGCCCCAGATGCAATATCAGCCGACAGCTGCTCCCCCACCACAACACCCTGTGGGCCATCCACAACTCCAGGGCTATCCGGGTGTTCATATGAATGCTGAGCTTTTCCAGCGCATGCAGTTCTTCGGCAAATTTCCCGCCAGCTAAGCACATGGCTGTTTGCCACGCCCAGCGTTTTGGTTTATTGGGACAAGGCTTTAGCAAGCCGCCAACATCGCCGCCGTCGCCCCCATAGTCGCCGCAGCACAAACCCCTTCGACTTCTAAATGTTGCATTTAGCAGAAAGTTCAAGCAGATCTGTGACCGTCGCCGGCCTGGACAGCCGGCCAGCTCTCGGCTAACACCAGCGGATGAGCAGCGTCAATTTCGGCCTCGCCGCCTCGGACTCTAAACGGCGGCTTGTAGTTTGGCTACGAAAAAAAAAAAAAAAAAAAAATGATCATTCACTGAAAATTAAAAAAAAAAAGTTTTTAAATAAATTGCATACGAAAATTGAAAAACATTCTTTTAAAAAGAAACAATTTAAATAAAATAAGTTTTAAATAATTTATAAAATATGAAGTATAAAATATTTTAAATTGATTTCCTTTTAATTTTCCCTTTCCCGAAAAAGTCTTTTAATCATATTTTTTCGGGTTTTTTAGCTTCTGGTTTAAGTTTTTAGCTGGCAGTTCTATATATTTAGCCTTTTTAAAGCAAGATTTTCATGGATGTCAGCGATAATTCTTAGCGGCTTTTAGCTGCCTGATGAGTTAATTAGTTGCTCCTGCAAGCGGCAAAAATGAAATTTGTTTGAAGCAAAGCTGCATACACAATACACACACACACACACACACACACACACACTCGCACACATATACTCAGGAGCACACATACTGACACACATTGTTGTTAATTGTTGTTTGCTGTCTCAATTTCTTGGCTCTTTACATGCCCAGTGACAACTCCAGCTGTGCACAGCACCGCAGGTAACCCCAGTGCCGATCCCTACGATCGACTAAGATCGACTACGATTCGACTCCTTGCCACTCCGGGGCGACTCCAGGTTCCAGCCAGGCCATTGTCTAAGCAGCACACTTCTATTTGCTTAGACCTCATATCGCATGGGAGAGGAGTACAATAATTTTTCTTAACTTTTGTTATACAATTTCTCGACTAATATGTTTTGGGTAAAAGTGAAAGATGAGAACCTTAGAAAGGGCACCGACAGGCATCCAGGCTCACTTCTCTTCCTCTTCTTCAATCTGATCTATAGGCGAAGGCGTTGTTTGAAATTTCTCAAACTGTTTTGTTGTTCTTTTCGGGAACCCAATGTTGATGTCTTCATTTTCAAATATTCCTAAATTTTGGATAGAAATTAGATGTGCGGCATCCTCTTTGATCACTTGTGTGTCTCTGTGTGTGTGTGTGTGTGTGTGTGTGTCTGTGTACCTCTGTGTGTGTTTGTGTGTAGTGAGTGAAACATGTGAGAAAAACGGAGCATCATCAACATCATTATCAACAACATTATCATCATCATCAACATCAACTTCATCCATGGTATCAACAAGTTTGGGTCTTTCCCCGCCGCTCCCCGTCGTAGCCCCCACTCCTTTTAACAAGGCATCGCAATATCATAAATACTACGCTTTTCTCCGACTTCTTCGGGGCGATTTGTAAACGAAGGAAAATTATAATTAATATCATCGTTAGGAAGTTTTATAGAGTGCATCGGCGAAAGGGAGAGAAAGAGAGAGAGAGATGGAGTGGAGAAAAGAGAGGGGAGGAGGGATATATTTGAGCATAGGATCGGTAGCAATTATCATACTCGTATTTTCATCTTTTCCATGCATTTTCAATAATTGTAAATTATTATCCAAATGTCTTTGTGTGCATGTAAATGTATGTGTTTGCATGTGTATGTATGTGTATGTGTGTTTGTGTGTTTGTGTGTATGTGTGTTTGTCTGTGCGTGCTTGTTGTTTGGTGTTGTTAAATCATGTTATTGAAACGATTAGCTGGCAGTTTTATAGGGTGCCAAACGCGGCATTGGCTCCCCTCACCCCACTGTAGAGGGACAGAAGAAGGGGGGATTAAGTGGCTGAGTTGTTGGAGGTTAGTTATTGCCTTGAGATCGGAAAAGGGTTCAACAGTTCGTAGCACTTATTGAACCCTCTTTGTCTTTAATCGTTTTATGAACAAAGTTTATGATCTGGAAAGTCGTAAGGATATTAGAATAATGGCTTGCACTTTGACGCTTGAATATTTTAGTTATGGAAAGGATGTGAATAAAGGAAAGGCTTTATTATTAACATATGTTGATCAAGGACTTGTTAATATTTTGGAACATTTTTAATTAATTAAAATAACACTTACATTTAAAAAGGATATCATCTGGTTAAAGATCTAATGATATTATCTTTGTATGTCCTTTTCGATGTTATGATGACGTCCTGCGTCTACTTCTATCTTAAAACAACAATGATACATTCATAACAGGATATGAACTCCTTGATCTTTCTTTAACTGAATTTAAAATATGAGCATCCATTTTGCATGATCCTTAACACATATGCTATTTTATGACAGTCCTGGACTTCCAACGGATATCTTGATCTTCTAGATGCTTGCGCATTTGAGTTCCTTTATAAATCCTTTGCTTTGTACCCTTCATCTGTTGTATGTGGACATATGTGTGGATGTTTGGAGCTTATGTGCAGCTTAACCCATTCGAGCCTCGATAGATCTTTACAGATCTCTATATGCGATCCAATATTTTGCATATAGAACCCACGCTTAGCCGAAGACTTAGCCTGTGGAACTTTGTGTATGATTAGGACAAAGGACTTTTTGGGCTACGAGCAACTGGAAAATAAATACAGATAGTAGATTTAGGACTTGAATCGGAAAAATGGGTACACGGCAGTGGCAGGAGGAACGGAACGGGTCATTGTTTGATTGGATAGCTTGCCCAGCTTAAGGAGCCGCTTGTTATTGAAAATACGATGGATGAGCGCATTATATACTTAACACATTTTCCAATTATGGCCAAAGATCGAGCTCTGGCGGTGCACTGGATTTTGGATTTGCTGAATTGGATTCGGATTGAAGTTAGCAATCCACTTACCTAAGCCGGACAACTCAACTCCGAAGGATACTCGTCTAAGTCGCTAAAGCAGTTCGTAGGCTCGCTTTCTTTCAACCTCTCTTTCTCTCTTCTCTCTCTCTCTCGCTGTCTGTCTCATTCTTCCTGTCTCTTTCTCTTTTGACTAGCTTGATTCTGTTGTGAATTGTTAGAGGGCCGAGGGCATTGTTAAATTATTAGTTCACAACGTTGGTAGAGGATTTCTTTAACTGTATCACAAGGATTGGAAGATGTAGCACGCGCAAGGAGGATATCCTCTAACCAGTGGCTAAGCACACACTGAAACACACACACGAACACACGCAAATCGTGTGGAATTGGCTTAAGTGCTCGACATGCAATTTACAAAGATAACAAGCAGGAGCAATGCATCCCTAAGAAGGATCTGCGTTACTTATCTTATTACCCGGGTTAAGTGCACGGATTACGATGTCGAAAGAGCAGCAATAGGAGCACTACCATCAGTACCATCACCATCACCATCACCCGTACAAGCACTAGGAACAGGACAATAGCCAATGTCTAGTCCAGATGCACAAGCTGATTACCTTTAAGATTTCGTCTCCCTTTCATCTTCCTAGCTCATGCCCAGCATGTATCCCATGCTCATATCCTTGCGTGTGCCGTCTGTTACACTTTCTGCCCAGGAATGGTTTTGCTCCTGGTAATCTGGGACCCAGTTTCATTAATGATTCAAGCCCAGTTCTTGCTCCTGTCCCTCCGACTCACTCTTTGTGGTATAAATATTTAATATATATATTGTCTATAGATCGGATTGTTTCTGGGTCTGGTTTAACCCAAACGCTGCTTTCTTTGGCAAGGATTCAGTTCGGGTTGAGCGATGCTTGTCCAAGGAAAAGACCTCAAAGGTGTTAGCCATTTGAAAAATGGAGTACTTGTTGAAAGGAATAGCATTCTGAGGATAATATCGTATACGGAAGATCTTATAGAAAAGATGTTCTATGGAATAGGGGGAAATAAAGGGAGAACTTAAAAGTTAAAGGATAGAAAATTATTCTTTTAAAAAATTTGAAGTTATTAATTTAAGATAATATTATTTTAACTGAATACCCTAAAATACCAGATATACTAAATAATAATATACTGAATATATACTAGATGGTAAATACCTAAGAAACTCTTAAATTTTAAACATAAATTGAGACTTTGGAAAACTTTCATAATTTGAGTTCCGCTTTTCCGTATATCCCCTCGCTCATTATGTTCATCAGATTTATCTATTTGTAGCACCCTAGAAGGCCATATAATAGTCATTTAAGTGTCGGCTTTAGAGCTCTGATTTATGAATCGATTGACCTGTAAACTGTACTTAATGTCAGTTTCGCATTAAACGTTCTCTCTCTCTCTCTTTGAATCTGCGACTATCGACTTGAAGGTGGAAATTGGAAAGTCCGTTTGGGTTAGGAAGAGGGGGGTATGGCGGTGCAGGGTGCAATTTCTGGGATTGGAAGCCATGCAAGCGATGTGTCGGGTGTGCCGGGTGTGTCTTGGAGGTGCTTTGTTCCCTGTACCCTGGTGGAACAGTTTGCCTGCACCACTCGGAAGACCCGCTCAATACCGACGACGAACACACACTGACCACAAAATGTGTTTTTAATTGAAGGCGATGTGGTTGCCCAGCTTGGTCAATGGTTCAGATGAGGGCAAGACATACACTACACACTCACACACACACACGTCCGCACTCATTCAAATGTTTATTAATAAAATAATTGTTGAATCGGACAAATAATAATCAAATAACTGCAATACAAACAGAAGCTCATGGAATTGTAGAAAATATTTGAAAAATATTGAAGCGACAGAAGCAATAACAAAATAACAGAGCCACCGCCAGCATGTGGGTTTGCGGTAGGTGGTTGTGTAGGGGAGGGCTGGCTAGGATGTAAGTCATGTAGGGGAGGAGGAGGGAGGCTTGGCTCGGCTTGGCTCTTTAATTAGTTTCTTTCATTATCTTGGCCTCTCTGTTGACCCGAATTTCAATTAAGTTAATTTACGCGCGGCTGCCACACATCGGGGGCAACATTAAAGCGGTGACTGCAATTGTGACTGCGATTCTGACTGCGACTGTGACTGCGACTATGACTGTGACTGTGACTATGAGTGCCAATGTGACTGTGACTCTGCTGTGGACCTCTGCCCTTTTTTAGAACGTCAAACGGAACCAATTCCGTATAATAAATAAATATAGTAAGAAGAATGAATGAATAATTGAATGAATGAATGCCTCAGAGGAGGAAGAAGAAGATGTACACAATACTGTAAATACGTTTACAATTAAAAGAAATTATGAATGACTAACGGCACTTGAAGATGTTCTCTTCCTATCCCCCCTCCCTACCTAACATGATCTTCCACTACTTGACTGGACCCGCGACTCATGCGATGTCAGTTGACTGGCGGAACTTGGAACGGAAGTGAGTTCAGGCGGGTTGACAAGCGAATAACAAGAGTCCAACACATGAACGTCGTCTTGCCATCTGAACTCTTCAGAGGATGTTTACGGTTTGAATAAAGAGATTGAAAACAGACAGACAGGAGTAACAGACTTCAAGGACCGAAGCGATGGCAATTTTAAAAAGATGATCTAAGGCTCCTTAAATATTTCAAATATATAGTATTTTTTTTTTTTATAAACTTTGGGAATTTATTAATTAAATTTGTATGCATTTTAAAAAATTAAATGTAGGTTTTATGTATATTAAAAAATATATATCCTACTTTAACCCTTAACATTGACCTATCGATTTTTAATACCTTAAGCAAATATTTACATAAATATATATCTTGATCCTGTCTATATTCTGTTTATATCCTGCTTGAATCCTGCCTATATCCTACCTATATCCTACCTGAGCTCCCACAGCTTCTTCCGCTTGGGAAGCTCTTGGTGTTTATGCCAATTGCTTCCATCGGTTCGTTGAGAGTTGCCCTCGATAACCCTACTTCCTTCCAAGATCTTGGGTTAGATTGAAAACCATCGGGGCTGGGGCAGATCTCACACCGATGGAGTGGCTGTGAACTGTTGACAGTCTTGCGGATCGGGCAACCATTAACTGCCAACACATGCAACAAATTAAGCCGGGCCAAGGGTCCGAGGCTTGGACCTCAATTAAATTGATTTGGATCAGTGCCAAGTGAAACAGTTGACCAGTTGAGCGAACCCAAGCACCGCCAGCATAATCAGCCAAGCTTTGTACGTGCTCCTTAACCTTCCTTTCTTTCACTTCCACTTCCACTTCCACTTCTCCTTCCCTCTACCCACTCCCCGCGGGTCTAACTCCTCTGCTGTCCGATTATGTAGCAATAAATCCGCAAATGAACCCGCAGCAAACTCGAGAACGGGAACGGGAATGGAAATGAAAATGAAAATGAAAATTATAACGGGAGTTGGACATCGGATCTGGAAGCAGAGTCGTGTGCGTGGCCAGTGACTTTTTGGTGAGCATCGTTATCCGCAGCTCCCTTGTTGCGCCTTGTTTGTGGTTGTTGTTATTGTTGCCGTTAATTGTTACGCAGTTCATTAACGCACAATACATACAACCCACACCCTTATCAAACATACACACACACACACACACACACGCGCGCGCGCATCACACACACCATGCACACCACATAACTCACCACAAACATACAGAAATCATGTTGCTGTGTTTGCACTTTAAGCTGTGCCACCCTCGCGTGGCACACGCGACCATTTCCCACTCCCCCACAACCCCGTCCACTGCTCCCGTTACCCAAAAGCGACCGTCGCCTCTGCTCAGCTCCCAGTTCCCAGTTCCAAACATGAGCTAACGATGACATCTAAGCGGTTCCCGTCGACGCTAACGACGCTTCCGACGACGTTCATTTTTGTTGTAGTTTTTGTTGTTGTTGTTGTTGTTGTTGCTGTTGCTGTTGTTGTTGTTGGCGCTGCGTGAGTTTTGGCAGTGTTTCTTTTTGTTAAACGCGTGTAAATCAGTTTATAACACATTGTCAACAATTATCAAGTGTTGGGCGAAAACGGGGTGTTAACATTTGTAGAGTCTTCGAGCAGGGGCATGTTTTTTAAAGGTGCATGGGGGAGGGCAAGGGGGCGTTTGACGAACATGAAGATACGCTACGTGACATCGAGTATGGGAGATTTTTTCTTTTATAGATACGAGATATAATAATATAAAAATTAACCATTTTTTACGGCTTCAAAAGTATTTATATTTAACTGTTTATTTTAAGATTAAATTAAATAAATTAAATTAAATAAATATTAAATAGTTAATGCATATAAATTAAAAATATAATAATTACTTTAAGAAATATTTAATTTTATTATTTATTCAAATATATTATTAATGATTATTTTGAAAAAAATCAGATGTCCACCCGATTTGTCATATACCCTTCTACAGGGTATAAGCGCACCCACTAGCTGTATTTTTGTCTACCTCCCCTCGCAGCTCACTTTCTGTGACCCCCCGCCGTTAACCATGTGAGAGCTCACACAATAATCTCTCACTTCGTTACCCCTTGGTTTCCTGTTGCCACCCCACGTCCATCACCCCCTTCGAGCAGCGCACCGCTCCCAACTTGTCACACTTGCAGGACACTCGTTTGGCTGTTTATTTGCAAAACGAAACACACGATAATAACAACAATAACAAGTGGATGCCAATGTCCAATGTCCGATGTCCTTCCGTTGTCCTTCGTCCTTTGTCCAATGTCCGTGGTATATTGTCCAATGGCCCGTAGACCGGAAAAGCTTTAGCGCGTGATTTCAACAAAATTTGGCCAATTTACCGCCCCCTGGGAAGCTGCGTGGACACAAGCCTCCCATTCACAGGACTTTGCCCGTCCATCCCCCCTTGTGGAAGTTGACCAGAAAGTAATCATAACTGTAACTGTTACTATGCTTAGCTGTTTAACGGGGCTCGTTGCGCCCTAAACGAAATCAGATGTCAGGCGAGTAAAAGGGTTTACCTTAAACTTAACCTTCCGCTTAACCCTTTGCTGCCGGGCTTTCAATCGAGACAAATCCCGTGCTCTGATGTTGGAAAATATTTGCATGGCTAAGCGACGGCGATTAGGATGAAAAATTCGAGGAGTACTCCACTGGGCGCAGCCTGAATCTACATGGTATAAGATTAATACGCGCTAAGCTTAGTCCGAAATCCGAGACACTCGGGACAAGCAAACAGACGGACAGACGGACAGACAGGCAGACGAAGAGATGGACAGTTGGACGGGCGGACAGTCGAAGAGTTGAGCATGAATTTAATCCTTGCTTAACTCTTTCGGCACGGACACGCCAGAGCCACAGCTAAAGGACCATGGACCAAAGACGAAATATGGAAGACCAAAGTAAGTTCCAAGTTCCTGGGCGTAGGTAAGACCAATTTGCTGCAAATTTGGCTACTGTTCGGGCTTAACTGATGTCCACGTCGCGTCGCCTGGTGCATGTAAACAGACAATATAAACAACGGAAGCGCATTGCCAATGTCCTCATGTCCTAATGTCGCGATGTCCTGATGTTGCTTGACATGCACTTAACCCGTTCCCATTCCCATTCCCATTCTCAGTTCTGTTCCTGCTTCGTGTAGGTAGCCAAAAACAAAAAATCCACCCGCGCCTAGGTAGTCGCCACTGTTTGTATGCATCGCGTTGATCCGTTGGACAAACAAGCTAATCCTGCGGTTAAACTGCCATTGAGTTTATCAAAATAAGGCTGTCCTGTCTACCCGGAAGGACCTGCCTCACACAGATCCTCGATGGGCGTTGCAACTTTGCTGTGGAACGGACCTGAGCCAGGAGCAACAGTAGCTGGACTTGGTCACCCGTGAAAGGGTTGAGATGCTCAGCACACGGATTTATTTGCCCCTCCGGCTACTTGTGTGCAAATATCAAGAGTCTCTGTATCTCCTTCCCTCTCCCACTCCCTTTCACCCTCCATCTCTCTTTCATTTACCTCACGTACGTAAAGAGCACCAACAAAAACAAAACTAAATGCCATCTATAAATCTGGCCGATTAGTAAAGTACTCTCGCCTCCTAGACACCGATCCGAGTCCCAATCTTCGACCCCGATCCTGTATAAATGGCATTTGGTTCTCAGAGTATTTGATTTTCCGCATTCGACAAATAAATCAAATATCCCTTGAATTTTCAAGCCTTCTGTCAATGGAATTTATTCAGAGTTTTTCCTGTTTTTAAAATTATTTCCCGAGCAGGGATAAATACGCGGTACCTTTGTTAGAGGCAGTATATAAATGTTTTTTTATATAACTAATAATGTGATAGATACTTTAATTATTTTTCTAGAATGTGTAAATTTTTTTGAAAAACAATTTATTAAATATAAAAGAAAAACCTAAATTTCCTTTGGAACTCATTAAGTCTTTGAAAGATATTTAAATACATTGAATATATATTCGTACAACTTTATAAGATTTAAATTAGATACGTTTTTTATTTTTTTTTTTTTTTTTGTCTTTTTAGATCTCAACATAAAAATATTTCCATCATCTCTTAAATCCAAGTAAGTACAACTCTTTCTTTACTTCAATATAATTATTTTTATTTTTTCCACATTTTTTGTACATGAATTTAATACAGTACAAACCGCCTATATGCAAAGCCTATAAAGCAGACAAAATTTTGCATATACGCGATATTTTTCCTTTTAAGCAATTAAAGTTAATAATTATAATGTTATGATGATGTTTAAAAATAAAATTATTTTGCATTTAAGCAATATTTGCATATAAGCAGTTTGCATATAACCGATATATACTGTATTCCCATAAACTTTGCATATTTTTTATAAGTTGATTTGTAACTGATAATTAAAATTTTATTACTGACTTTTATTGTTATATTAAATAATTCTGAAATTCCAACTGTTTAAAAACTTATAAAACTTAAATCTATAAATATAAACATCGGCAATCAAAATAAAATAAATGAAGAGAAAAATAAATTTATCACTAATAAAAAAGATTTTAAAAGTAAACAATTATTATATATAACCTACCACTATATTTTTGCTAAACTCTTCTAAAACTATTAATCTAATTTTTGAATTTTTTTTTTTTTTAAACTATTGAAATTATATTATATTATTTTTTTTTTTACTACAATTACCTATTGAAAATTTTCTTGAAAATTCTATATTTCCACTTTGATTTTTAATTATCGTCCACTGAGTGAAATTGAATTCTACCAGCGATATTTAATCCTGCATGCAAATTGTGAAAATTGAAATTGGTTGCAGAATATTCAATATTCGATATTAATTATAGTATAGAAACTATAATTAAAGAATTTATAGCAAAGTATCAATTGAAGGGTTTTGAGGTCAGTAATTAAAATGATTTTTCTTGCGCCATTTTGTTTTGACCTGCGGCCCCCATTAGGCATTAAAAGCGAGCGAAAAGAAGAGAGCAAGACCAAGAAACGAGCGTAAAAGACATGAGAGAGGAAAGGAGATATATAGAGAGAGAGAGTGTGAGCGAGAGAGTGAGATAAGAAGATGGGAAGAGCGTGGAGCGTGTTTTTATGTGCCGAGGCTTTTGCGCGCATGTCTCCACTCTCCACAAAAAGCGCACGTCCAATAATTTGTGGCTATGCATGCAAACACATACAGTCACCCATGCACATGCTTACTTACATATGTATATATATATAGATATGTGTGTGTGTGTGCGTGTTTAGAGCACAAACACACCGCATTCCGTTGTATGTGCCCCAACAAAGCAACAAAAACAACTACAATCCACATAGTGACGGGGATTGCACACAATACGAAAACTACAGCAACTGACAAACATGGCGGCTTACGATTTATTTATTTGTTGTTTTTGTTGCTGTTTTCCGACTGCATTTTTATTATAGATTCATTTTTATAGTAATTTTTTCCTGCTTTGTTAAGGTAAAACATGTTTCACCTTTGCAAATCGTCCAGTTTCTTGCCTCCAATCACAACTCGGTGTCCTTTTTTTACGCTATTTTTGTTGTTCCACACACACACACACACACGCTCACATACATACACAAATATCGAGTACACGCCCCCAAGTAAGAAAAACAATTATTATGATTACAAAATGATTTCTTCAGCATTCGTGGCATGGGCCACATGCGAATGGCAACAGCTGCTGCCATTTGGAAAATTCCTGGAAAGTATCGACCAACACAATTAAATCTAATTATTACAAAACCTATTAAATCGCTTCAAACAGTGCTGAACGAAATTGCCATTTTCTTTTTTATAAAAGAATAAAGTTAACATATGTTTGTGTTCCCCATTATATACATACATACATACATACGTGTAATAATAATAACAATAACAGTAACAAAAAAAAAAATAGCAACTAAACACCAAATTAAATAAAAACCTTGTTAACTAGAGCTTAACAACATCAAGAAAATACAGAATATCCAAGGACCTTTTATGTGGCTCTGTTTATGAACTTAAACTCACATAAAATCATACATACACACACACACACGCACACTTGCACAGCCCATACAGTCCATAAAAGCTTTGAAGGGGCAAGACCAGCAAATAAAGACAAACAATACAATTAATAATTACATTTGTATGTGTGTTTGCAATGAACTACATATATCTGTATATACATATATATGTGTATATTAATATGTGTGTGTGTGTGTGAAAACAAGAAATCCATTAAACGAGAAACCCGTAAATAACAGTTACAAAAGCAGCAGCTGCTTCGAAAAGAGCAAAAGAATCAAACGCCTGGCGTATCAAAATGCAACCCACAACGGGCACCGAGTGTATGTGTGTCCCAGTGGCTGAAACTCTGCATTCACCCACCTTCCCCCACTCCGCTTTTTTCTAAACGATAAAAGCAAAAACAAAACATCGTTTGTCGTCGTTGCCGGCGTTCGTGTCATGTCATCAGCAATTAGCAACGAATGGTAAGAATCTGTACACAAACACACAATAGCAGAGAGTATGTGTGAGAGGGAAGGAAATGGAAAGATAGAGAGAGCCATAGCATAATGGCTTGACTGAATACAAGCATGAAGCAACACCGAATACAGTCCACAGCTGCCATTGGCCGTTGGACGACGGCAATGGGAAACGAAACAAGAGCCATGCACACGGCAACTGGATTGAGATTTTGAAAGTCTTGTTGTTTAGTCTACATAAAACGCCACAGCGCAACGGACGTGCGAGCGACGAACGTTTAACGGTGCGAACGTAATCCAAATTGTTACCGAAGCCTAATTTGAATTCCCAATACGCGTGTGTGGGAGGCATTCAGTATTTTTGCTGTGATATAAATTTAATCAAACAATATAATGAAAATGCAAGGTTAGCAGCAATCGAGAAGCAAAAAAAAAATCAAATTTAAATAAAACAATAATAATAAAGTGCAAAATGGTGAAAATCGTTGACGAGCTCAACGCACATCATCCACATAATCATACACCACACACACTCACACACCATCCACATACACACACGCACCTCAATACCGTCGGCGCATTGAATCTCAATCTGAACTTAACGCCGGCAACGCTGCTCATGAAAATGGCACGAACCCCGCATCTGAAATCAAGTTTCTCCATAAATTCCATATTACCGGAGACTGTGGAGCAGGACGAGCAGCGGGAGCAACACGAGCAGCGGGATCAGAGCGGGGATCAGCTAGACAGCCAAAAGTTTAATCACAATAACAACAACAACAATAACAACAATAGCTCACCATTGGGATCTGAGCCAGACAGCGATGTGGAGTCCGACTTGGATGTCACGTCTATGTCACCAGCGCCACCAGCCGATGTCGACGAACTGCCCGAAGCTGACGATGAGGATCCAGATGCGGATGCAGACGCCGATGCGGATGAAGATGTAGATTGTGATAACGATGGTGATTCCGAGACGAAATCGACAGATGGCAAACCCATCAAGGATAAGAAGGGCAACGAGAAGCCGCCCTACAGCTACAACGCTCTCATCATGATGGCCATCCGGCAGAGCCAGGAGAAGCGCCTGACACTGAACGGCATATATGAGTATATAATGACCAATCATCCGTATTACCGGGACAACAAGCAGGGCTGGCAGAACTCCATACGTCATAATCTCAGCCTCAACAAGTGCTTTGTGAAGGTGCCGCGTCACTACGATGATCCCGGTAAGGGCAATTATTGGATGCTTGATCCTTCAGCGGAAGATGTTTTCATTGGTGGCTCAACGGGCAAGCTAAGACGTCGCACCACTGCGGCTAGTCGATCCCGTCTGGCCGCCTTCAAGCGATCCCTAATTGGACCCATGTTTCCCGGTCTTGCTGCCTATCCCCAGTTCGGGCAGTTCCTAACGTATCCCCAGGCGGCGCCTAGTCTCCTGGCCAGCATGTATCAACGTTACAATCCCTTTGCGCCAAAGAGCGTTCCAAGTGGAGCTGGCCTGTTGCCAGGCATGGTTGGTCATCCAGCGGCGGCAGCAGCAGCCGCAGCAGCAGCAGCTGCAGCGGCAGCAGGACCACCGCCACCGCCTCCTCAGTTTGTAGGCCCCGCCAGCAGTCAGGAACTGTATCAGCGGCTACAATACCAACAGCTTCTCCATCAGCATGCCGCCGCCGCCGCTCTGGCGGCACATCAAAGACAGCTCAGTGCCGCGATTCCAACTGCGCCGGCGCCACAGCCTCACATGACACATCTTGGCCAACCGCCGTCTTCACCCAACCAGCAGCATCACCACCAGCAGCAACCGCCACCGCATGGGGAAGGTAGCTCCCGTTCACCGGGTCCGCTGCTGAAGCCCGTCACAGTTGTCACCCGCAACAGCTGAAGGGAGCTCTGGCTACTGGGGGCGGGCAGGGGCGTGTGTAGTGTATAAGTATTCAATGTATATAGAATAGCCGCGACTGAGGCGCTAGACGCTTGTAAATAGACAGACGGAGAAAGGGAAAGAGACAAATAGAAAGAGAGAGAGAGAGGAATAATATGAGGTGGAAGAAGGAACATTTAGATCGATGTCTTTCTTCGGCTAGCCGAAGCTTAAATATCCTTGCCGAGGCTTCAAACTGAACATTGGAAATATAGAAACGAAAAGAGAATAGAAACTTTAAATGAATGTAAAAAGTCCTTAAAATTATTAAATATTAAATTAATTAATTATTTAAATATTAAATGAATTAATTAAATATTAAATTAATTGATATTTTATTTAATTTGAGAAAAAGTTCGATAGCCATTGACATCCTAAGAACGTCTACAGCTTTCTTCATATTTACTGTAAATGATAAATCTTGGTTTTATAAATTGATAAAAAAAAAGAATTCTCTTGAGTTTAATTAAAAAATTAAATTTCTTTTGAAAAACTTCTAAAATTTGCATCTCTTTGAAGTCTTTTTGGCGAGGATATGAAATCGTCGGCAGAAGAGTTTCGGAGAGTTTCGAGCCACGATAAAGATACTTAAGCGCAGCAGAAAGAAAACACTATTTAATTTATATTATTATTATAATAACTATTATTATTATTATTATTATTATTATTAATGTGTAATTTAGAGGGCGGACGATGTAAATCAAGTGAAATAAAAATCGCAACAAAATTAAAATAATTTAAACAAAATTTTCTCTCTTCGCTCAATTGAACTGCAACGCGTTAAATTAATCTGTTGTCGCGACAAAAGAAGCTGCTGTCCAACAGGAAGTCCTTAATAAATCGCACACACGCACATGCACGCAGGCAGACACACACACACACACACACACACACATATGGAGAGACACGCACACAGACATGCATAGAAGCTAAAAGCCATTGCCAAGTGTCAAATCAAATAAAATTTTAGCGCATGTCCCACACACGCCAACAAAACGAGAAGCAGGAATAAATGGATGAGGAGGAGAGGGTGGGAGGAGGATGGAGAAGCGGAGTGGGAGTGGAAGTGGAAGTGGAAGGCGGCAAAAGGGGGGAAAAGAAGGTGGGAGAGGCAGAGGGCTACCCCAGCAACGGCGTTTCTTCTGCTGATGAAATTGTTTTTACTGACTTACTAGATATTATGTTGTTGTTGTTGTTGTTGTTGTTGTTGTTATTGTTGTTGTTCTTGTTGTTGTTGTTGTTTTTGTTGTTGTGGTTGGTATCGAGTCTGGGGACAGGAATTGCTTGTCGCTTAGAGGAAAATGCGGGCCAGACACTCAACGCGTTTGCGTTGGCGTTGGCGTCGAGCAGTGAAGATGCAACCAAACGGAATGAAGTGCCATTTGAATTTGTTGCATGCAACCAAGCAATTGGAAATATTAGCCGGGTACTACTTACTATACTTAAAGTGTACACAAGAAATTAGAAATTTAATCCACAAGATTTTCAACTCTTCGCACTTGAAAAATGTTATTAATTTGTTGCTTGAAAAAAAAATATAGTCAAATTTTTCCAACTGAAAATTAATTGAATTTAATTAAATTACTACTTAGGAAAATTTAGTGGAAATCATACGTTTAAAGATTTAAATTAAATATTTTAATTTATTTTTTAATTTTTATATATTTTAATTAATATATATTTTTTCCGGTTTTTTGGAAGTTTTAAATGGCTTTTAGAAAGCTTCAAAATATTTTTTTTTTTATTTAACATTTATAATTATTTTTCATAACAAACTCTCTCAGAAATAAATAAAACATATTCTTAAAGGTATTAATAACATTTATTTTTTTTTTTTAATTTTTTTAGATAGGATTTATTTTTTAAAAAATATTATTTTTATTTTTTTGATGTAAATACAAAAATATTAAAAAATGTTTCTTTCTTCGTTCAAAGTAATCATGATAATATTTATATGGATAGAAATATCAATATTTTAAAATTATTTAAATAGTTTTAAATATAATTTTAATATTTTTTTAATATTAATCATAATTCCCCAAGCCCCATCATAAATGAATAAATATGTGGGACATTAATAGATCCTAAATTTTCATAAGGTAAGGCCACAAGTGGCACTACGAGTCTAACAACTTTCCAATGGGCAAGTGTGAGATTTTTTACCCGTCAACCCCGATCCCTGCTCCACTCTTCCTCCTTAGAATCCGCTCAGGCGATGCTTCAATTGAGATGAATGAATTACTTGAAATTGTCAAGATTTTTGCAGGTTAATAAACTTGGAGGTATTCTTTGAGCAATGCAACTACCTTTTGTTGTGAGGTGGTGGGTGAAGGAGTAGGGTGGAGGTGAGGTGCATGCAACAACGGGGCGAATGTGGAATATCGCATCCATCTAGATGACAATTGGCGGTTGACATTTAACAGTTGCACATTTCAATTGAAGAAAAGATCTTAGACATCAAATTGGCGACATGGCGACGCCAGTGAAAATAAAACTGAATACGTGGAAGACGAGGTGGAGCGAGAGAAAGAGGGAGAGATAGAGAGAGGGAGAGGGAGAGAGAGAGCAAGTGGATGTATCTGAAAATGAGATTATCCAATTCAGTTAGTTTAACGTTTGGAACTTATCGTTGTTGCAACATCGCTTGCTGCTTATTGCTGGTTGCTTGTTGCTTGTTGCTGGCTGCTGGCTGCTGGCTGCGTCGCTTGCGCGTTGCTTGTGAGTCGCCTGCTTGTGGTTCTGTTTTGCCTGCTACTCAATTCCATTCAAGTTGCCAATTATGTGCCCATTATTCAATCAAAGTAAATTTATTTGTTTGTCTCATTTCCACGTAAACCGTAGGAACAAAATCTCCGGAATTTTCTTCAATTTATTCGCCTTACGCGACGGATTATTGTCTGTGTAAACATTTCGAGTGAATTATCCTATAGATGATGTCACTTGTAGTTGCCACAATTGCCATTCAAGTTGAATGCGTCAAGTTGCTCTGTACGCTGCGGTACATGATTATGGTGCAGGCTGTAGTTCGGCCCCGGGGGCATCTTTGCCTGCGGCGTTTCAGGTTCAAGAAACTTTCATGCAGCAATCTTTGAAGATCTCAGATTGAAACTGGCGCCAGTTTTTCTCGTTCTGTTCTGATCTACAAATAGTTGCTATTTTTTTTTTCTCTTATTTTTTATTTATTAATGACATACATGTACGTATGTGTATGCATCATCAGGTAGCTAAATGGAACTGGTCCTCCAGTCAGCCGATTAACTAAATGTATATAACTTATGTGCTCCAAAGAGTGTTGACAGGAACTCGAAATAACTTGGAGAAAACGACTCGACAAATCATAATAAGTTTTCTCTCTCAAGGAGTTCTTGAAAATTCCAATTGAATAGATCAATATATTAGCTTTGACAATCAAATAGTTTATGTGCCTTTGATTCAGATCGGCTCTGATTTTTATTATTAAATTTAAACATCGAAATTAGTTTTTTTTACTACTGAGATTTATTTTTATAAATATATGAGCGGTTTCATTGTGTATTTAAAAATTATAAATAAAATAGTTTTGTTTATAAAACTTATAATTTTCTATGCCGCCAATGGGCCTTTGGCATCTCATGAGTAAGCAGTTTATTGAAATTGTTTTTGCAGCAATTAAATGAGTGAATGAGAGGAGAGAATTAAAAATTATTTATGGAATGTTGTTGGTTAAAAAGCTGCACGCCTAACCACCAAGTCACGCCCTCGATCAGGGCCACACCCACACCAAAGGAGACCGAAACGAAACGAAACGAAGCGAAATGTTCGTCATCGTCAACGTGCGGCAATTTGTGGCAACTGCAACTTGAGGTTCAAAGCCAGTAAAATAAAAAAAAAATAAAATAAAATAAAGCCATATGAAACGCCGGCAAGACGTCGGTCAGGGGGTAGCCGGGCGGGGGGGTGGCGACCTGTCAGAGAATACAATGTTTAAAATCGCTCATTAGGAGCGAAATTTGTAAACTTTGGGCGATAAAGATCGGGCCAGTGGCTTGAATGGCGCCCTCCTCTGGCGGACAAAAGACGTCCATTGGCCGATAGCCTGGCCATGAACAATGGAGGCAGAAAGCGTGTGGAAATAATTTGGTAACAATTAAATAACAAAAGAATTTGTTTGGCAACTCTTGTGTGCATTTTGGCCAACAACATGACCACAAGGCAGGTGGCAACTGTCTGAAGCGCGTTGTGGCTGGGTGGGGCGGGTCGGTGCGAGGTAAGGAGCGGTACGGGACGGGACTGGTGGAACGACACTGAGACGTTGTCGGCATTACAAAAGCCATAGCCACATTACATACCCCGTTGTCCTATGCCCCATTGTCCAATTGTCAGCTGCCGCATTCGGTTGCCGCTCCAGATTAAGCCGCTGGCCATTCAGAGTGGGGAGTTGGAAGTTGCTCGTTGGTCGTTTGTCGCTGGTCGTTGGTCTTGGGTCGCTGGATAATTAAGTACTCCAGACTGTTTACCATAACAATGAGGTGTCGCGGCAGGGAAAAACACCTTTTCCAATGCTCCAGCCAAGTCCCCGTCCAGTTGCCTTTCCTTCGCACCGCTCAGCGGGCGTATCAGGTGTTAATGTCTGTGTTTATGGCCTAAGTGAATAGCCAGCCAAAGTCATTGGGGTCTCTCTCGCTCTTTCCTCCTCTCTCTATTTCTCTCCCTCTCTCGCTGCATCTCTTTCCTTGTCGCTCGCTTTTATTTGGTGTTTCTAAAAAAAAAAAAAAAACCATTGCCGACTTATATGAGGCGCGCAATTATCATCATTAGTCGACTTCCCCGTAACCGTCCATTTCCCCACTCCCACACACCTTCCCTTCACACGCCGCGCTCTCCTTTCCCCCAAGACCCTGGCCGTCATCGTCTCGTTCCATTGTTGTGTTACGCCGCTTTAGTTGCGGCTTGTTGTGTATCGATGTGCATGCTATAATTTAAAAAAATGATTTCTTCATGCCAGTCACACTCACAGCGTCGCGTCACAGTCATCATAATACATAATCATGATCATCATCATTATCACCATCATCGCCGTCATCATCATCATCATCATCATCATCATCTCGATCTTCGTTCACAGCGCATCTTGAATATTTGCCCCGACGCGTCACTTCCAATTATTACAGTTTATCCATGCCACAAGTCAACAAAAGATGCCTCCGTTTGATCACAGAGTCAGCCGATTTTCAGCTATATATATATATATATATTTACATACATATTTATATAACTTATGTGTGCTTTTAATACCCAAAAATATCATGTATATAATTATGGGAGGATCAGACATAAATTAAAAGGTTCCTTGACTCCTCACAACAAATACAAAATCAGTTACATTTTTAAGGCTTAAACAAGGCTTCAATTAAGTCAGAATTTTAAGGCTTAAACAAGGCTTCAATTAAGTCAGAATTTTAAGGCTTAAACAAGGCTTAAATTAAGTCAGAATTTGCAACCTTTAAAAGAAGATAGATATTTTTAATAATCGATATTTAATATCGATAGTAACTCGATATTCTTTATACTGTGAATCTCTTCTTTGAAATAAATATGTTTAATTAATAAAAAATCCTTTGTCTTCAAGTAAGACAATCCTTAATATTGAAAAATCTTCAACTATAATTCCATATTTTTGGGAATCATTAAATTAGATCATTTTCTTAACCTTTTCTTATATTACATCAACATCTGTCATTATCGGATTATCAATGTAATATTGGCAGATCCTGCGGTTCAATTTTTGACCCAAAATCCCAAGAGAGAACAAAAGTTCTGGCTTCCAAGTAGTTCAATGGACCTATGAAAGGTGCCATATCATTTACCCCAACTTATCGAGTACATCCTTTTGTGGCCAGCAATCGGATGTAAGAAAAAACCCTATTAAAGGATAACGCAATCTTTGCTGCCCACAACTGGCCTAGAGATTAGGCCAGAATGGAAAAAAAATGGCAATGAAAAAAGGAAATATTGCAACTGTTTATCCTTCAGTTTTCTTTGGGAATTGCACAATTGAAAACTTATCTAAGGATCTGCACAACAAAAGGTCAAACGAACTGTGTCCTGTGCACACGTAAGGCTACACCTCAAGCAGATTAGGATTGTCTTTAGGGGGCAGATGCAGGACATGGAATCTAAGAGCTCAGTGGCCATTGGGTAATACGAGCAATAATATTTTCTTGGACTGAAATTGGCTTAAGATTGGATGAGTCTGGGAAAATGTTGACTCGAGACACACACACACACACACACACGCACACACGCACACTTGCAGCTGTTTGTGGCAAGAGATTGTAATTTCCTGGGAAAGCTTTTAAACTGCAAGCCAAAACACTTGAGCACTTAAAAAGGCGCATGAACATGACCCCGGACTCTAAACATCCTGACTCCTGTACATCCTGACTTCCTGACGGCCCTCGTTTTCTCTTCCTCTGTGTGCGTGTGTGTGTGTGTGCGAGCGGCAAACAAACTGATTGTTTCAATACGTTGCACGAACGTTTGCATTGTTGGGAAACAGTTGAAATGCGCTCATTGATTCCAATTGACTGATTTCCATTGGAGTTAAGTGTCTGACGCAGCCAAATGCCGCGAGTCCTTTGACAGGACAGGAGCGTCAACCAACTACCGATCGTTGGGCATTGAGCGTTGTGTGTTTGAGCAGCGAACGGCGTTGCCTTGTTGACTTTTTGGCTGCGGTAGCAGCTGAACACCGCTTGAGGCTTTCCCAACTTGGGGGTGAATCTTGTCCAGAACTATGGTTACAGGGCATTCAAGTGCCTTGTTAGCTGCCGACAAATGTGCCACACAAGTGGCTCACATCAGCGGGGGCAAGCGTTGTGCGCTTCTCAAGAAATCCACTAGACTTTATTTCGACCTACTCGTTGCCCATGTCAAAGTTCAAAGTTGCTGACGTTGCTTTAGTTAGTTAGATGTTGCTTCCGTTCAATTGATAATTGAACTACTGGTTCACTCGCTGCTGCTGCTGCTGCTGCTGCTCCACACGTAAGTCCAAGTCCAAGTCATGTGCTCGTCTCATCCGCATCCCAAGTTTTGTACTTAATTTCCCGTTTAAAACGCCATTCATTCAATTAAGCCAATGAATTTGTGGCACGTCAGCGGTAGCCTGGCCCCAGACTAGTTGACATGTGTTGCATGCATGTGTGTGTGTGTGTGTGTGTGTGTGTGTGTGTGTGTGTGTGGATGTGGATGTGGGTTGGGGTCAGAAGGGGATGCAGCATCTCATCAGTGATCTTCAAGTTGCGCCGTTCTCCACTTTTACTAATCAGACGCGGGTCAAAATATTTACCACTTGACCCTATTGATTTAATTAAATAGTTTCAAGACATTTAAAGCATTTGTTGCACGCAGAAATTCCAATTCTCTCTCTCTCTCTCTCTCTCTCTCTCTCTCTCTCCCACCATCTGTTGTCTCGCTCTGTCACGATGTGTCAACACTGATTTCGCCTTACTGCCCACTAATAACGTGTTAATTAACAAGAGTTAACTAATTGTTGTTAGCAAAATATTTTCGTAATTTGATACAAAATTAATGTTCCGCTCAACTGACTGGCTGCCTGTTTGTGGGCTTTTGTGTTGTCCCAATAAACCCGTGTATGTGTCTGTATGTGTGCCTGTATGTGTGTGTTTGTACAGTGGTTAAACATTAGCCTAAAAGCCGTATAACACTTAATATGTTAATACTACTTATTATGAGAGTATAGAATTCGGACTTACGAGTAAAACAAAAGATCCCTAATGAAGTTTTGTGTATTAGTTGAAAATTATGTAAATCTCCTTTGCGATTTTTAAAAAGTTTTTTTTTTTTTTTTTTAATTTTTAAAACTTATATTTTAAGCTATCGCTGTATTTGAGCTTAAGTTTTTAATTGATCTGTTTAATATGCTAGATGCTTTTTATGTTTTATGTTTATTCAGTTCAAGACTCTTAAAAAGCTATCAAAATTATACACAGAAATTTTAAAGATTTTATTTAAATATCTTCTCAATATTTTTTTTTTTTTCATTTAATATTAAAATTTCCCTCGCGATTATTAATTTGATATTTATTACATACAATTTAGTTAATATTTAATAATTATTATTTTTAACAATTAATAATAAATAATAATGTATTATTTGTTATTTTATGTTATTTTTTTTCTTTAAATTCGATTTTTTTCTTTCTTTTATTTAAATTTAGTTTTATTTTTTTTTCTTTATTTTTTTTTAATTTTTTATTATTTTATTTTCTTATTTAAATTTAGTTATGACTTAGAAAAAAAATTAAAATTAAATTTATCTTTATTTTTTTTAATTTTTTATTTTGTATTTAGTTTAGTTTTTTTTTTAACTCACGTTCTGTAACCACTGTGGCTCCAATGAGCCGCCTCCAATGCGGTCGCCTTTGTCGCCATTGCTTTTGTTGTTGTCGCTGCTCATGTCTTGGAACTGGGAATCGGATACCTGAGAGTTGAGCAATGGCCACAGAAATGTTTGCAGTACGCGGACGCGCGGCGCGCGCCTCTTGCCTCATGGTCGGAGCTTGGCTTCTGGTCCAAAGCTCCAGAAGATGCAGATGCAGAGAAGCTCGAGCATATGAATCGTTTTGGGCAACGCCTTAAATGTTTTATTGTTTTTTTTTCTTTTTTTTTTTTCTCTTGGATGAGCGTTGGCAACAGAGGCGGACAGGAAAGACACAGAGCACAGTTCCAGGACGATTCTAGAATCCATAAATCAAATCCTATAACATTTTAAATATTCATGAGCAACGTGTGAACAACAGGCCGAGGAAAAATGGATGAAAGGCCGAGACTGTGTAATGTATTAATTTCATTTATTGCCATATTTATTCTCATGGACAAGGATACGATGGATGATGAAGGGTATGGGCAGGGAGGGCAGGGGACTTGGAAAGGTGCGGGGTAGCGCGCACAATTTAACGGCATTGATGGAAACGGGAGCAGACATTGCGACATATAAATGACAAGGACACTCCCATATTTAGCACGTTTTTAACATAACGCACAATGGCAACTGTGACCAGGATGCACGTTGGTGCCGCCACTGCCGCTGCTGCTGCTGCTGCTGCTGCTAATGGTGCTGCTGCTGGTGATGGCGGTGGTGGTGGTGGTGGTGGTGGTTCATCCCATGTCTATAGCACCCCTAAATGTGAACCACATGCGCGGGTTAAATGAAATGGAGAATATCCTAATTATGTGTTCCTTTCTGTGTTCCTGCCTCTTGCATCTCTTTTGCTAAATATGCATGTATATATATGTGTGTGTGTGTGTGAGTGTGTGTATGTAATTTGTTGTCCTGGGCACCCTTTTCTTGGCCTGTCGTCGCAGCCATTGTTACTGGCAGCCGCAGGATGAAAGATTTCGCTATTCGAGTTTCTGTTTCAGTTTCTGCTTCTGCTTCGTTTGTTTCATTCGCGTATCCTGCACAGCCGTCGCTCCTGCCCAGGACCCTTTGTCCCGGCCAGCCGCGCTTTATTTATTTGTGTTTATAATACAACAAAATCAGCTACGCTTGCACCCCGCACCCCATACCCAACGCTCAGTACACGCTCCCTGCTTGGACGCCCTGCCCAACGCTTTGACATGGCCGCTGCATCAACATAAAACTGGTTGTCGCTGCCGCTGCTGCTGCCTTTGCCACTGCCACTGGCGCGGCTGCTGCTGTTGCTGCCACCTCACCCTCCGTCCATCAACTCCCAACAACTCCCATCCATCGGTTCGTCTCGCCTGTTGGTTATGACTGCAATGTCGACGTGATGTTTACATTTATGGATTATTGTTTCCGTATGTCCTGGGTCCTTGTTTTACGCCGTTTCTACGCCTCTCCTCTCTCTCTCTCTCTGTTTCCCTCTCTATCTCTCTCTTTCTCTCTCTCTCTCACAATTCGTATAAGTTCCGCACAATCATGTTCATCAGCAATTTTTGTTCTTTGCGTGTTTGACGTTTGGGCCCAAGACCCAAGACGCACAGTGGGTTGGGCATGGCCACAAATAAGGCAAAGTTACAGTCTTGTTAGTGCCACAAGTGCCGCAAAACTTTAGGTGTGACTTGCAGCCACTTCATGTGTCAAAGTTTTGAATAAAGTACTTAAAAGTAATGGAAAACCAAAGGAATATTTTATGGCCAATTAAAATAAAGTTTCAAGTCATAAACAATTTCCATTTATCATATGATATTGATTGTAAGGTATTTATTTTAAAAATCCAAGATTAATTCTAAAACTTAAAATGGTCCTTTGGATAAAATATTATTTATAGTAAAAAAATCTTAAACTGAAATAAATTTCAATTGCCTATTTTTTTAAGATTAACTGAATCAAAATCTTGATTTTGTAAAGTCAGAGAAAATTATGTAAAAATTTTGTTTAATATTCTATAAAACAATATTTAATAATATAATAAAATTATTATTTTAATTTTTATATTTTATTTTTTATATTTTTTTTTTTAATTTTTAAATTTAATTTGATTAATTGAAATGAAATTTGACTATCTTTTCGCTCTTGTAAAGTCAGTCAACATATATAACATATTTATCATTAATTTATTCCTTCACTTACAATTATTTTTTTGTCCCACTGTGCCTATTCAATTGCCAACTATGAACAATCACGATTCCTGCGCGAACTGCTCTACCTTTTGGCTTTGCGTTTTCCACTTGAGTTGCATTTGATTTGGTCTTCGACGTCGTTGTCTACTTATAAAGTTTTCCTTTGATTTAACACGCACACAGCAACACATACACACACACACATACGGAGAGAGACACACTCGCATACACACATACATATGCTTAAACCTTTGCCTCAGTTGCCGTGGGGCCGCATTGAGATTCAAATAAATAAAATAATATTTGGGATTTCGCACCCTAAAGACTGAGGCAAGTTTCGTGTTGCCAGTTGCCGATGCCTTTGTCGTTCGTTAGCTCTCCCCCTGCCCCTGCCTCCCCATTCCATTCCACCACCCCATTCCCCTTTCTGGCATTAGTTCGGCTTTATAACTGTTAAAGAGACGTTGACGTTGAGGTAGTTCTTAATAATTTTTTATTTTTTTTATTTTATATTTTTTTTTATGATTGTTGTTGCTGTTGTGATTCGCTACGACATTACACACATTACTACACACACACACACACACACATATGCATATGCATGGCATCCATAGTCCTTGATATAATTCCTGACCCGCTCTGCTGAGGTCTTAATCTAACCAAAAGTGTAAATCGGCCAACCAACCCCGAGGGGGTTTCTACTTTCAGGGCATATGCGAATCGTCCTCTCTCCCCCCCTCTCTTCCTCGTTCCTCTCACTATTCCCCTTGTACTCTCTGTTGTATTTTACGGATCTAAATTACGCTCTATTGACTTTTGCCCATTCGCCGGCTCTTCTTGTTGTTGTTGTTGTTGTCGACAAGAGGCCGCCGGTAACGAGTGGGCTTAGTTTTGGGCACTGGGAATAGGGATTGGCATTGGGCATTGGGCATTGGGCATAGGGCATTTGGTATTTGGTATTTGGCATTTGGCATTTGGTATTGGGTATTTGGTTTTGGGCTGAAAAGAGGAATTGCGACTGGGATCGGTATTATCACCTCTTATGGGAGGGTATGTGTCGCCATTTAGTTTTTGGGGTGTTTGCCATAAACGCAGATTAAGACATTAATTTAATTGCCTGACACTGCGAGGTGCGAATTGTGGACTGCAAAAAAATGTTGGCTAAAATTTCGCTTCTTGTTTGCATTTTTGATTAGAGATCCTGTCAGTGTCAGTCCTTGGTATGAGATCTTGATTTATGTAATAATAGTGAATGTTTATTTTTCCCATGAAACCAACAAAGTTATCCACTCCTCATCCACTGATCAACTACTAGACTACTAGTTAAGAGACACTGGCCAGTTTTTTTTCCGGAAAGTAGAATTTAAATCGAGAAAGACAACGAATTTAAATAATTTCTTTTAATTTAATTTTTTTTTTTTTAATTTTTTTTTTTTTAATTTTTTTTTTTTTAAATTTTTTATTTATTTTTTAATTTTTTTTATTTTGTTTTTAAATTTTTTATTTTTTTAAATAAGTATAATTTGAATATTTTTTTCAAAGTGAGTTTTAAAATTAAAAATGGTAGCTAAGATCTGTTTTAAATCTATAATCTATAAAAAAAATTGATCTTTAAAAATTAAACAAAAAATGTGAAAATCAAGTATTTATATATATATATATAGTTTCTGCTATAAAAACGCTACCGATTCGCATTTCGGTGTGCAACAAATTGAGACATTTACCTGGCATATGTTTAAATGCGAAACTACCTGTAAGGCAGGCCAGGAGACATGGTCGTATCTCAGCGGCACTCAGGATCAGTTAAGTGCCTGGCAACAAAAATATTATCAATAATAATTTTCACATTTTCAAATGGCAACCAAGAGGAAGGAGCAAGGAGGAGGAGAAGTGTGAGGGAGTGTGGAGGATGGAGGGTTGTGGTGCGGGAATGTGGAATCTAGAGATCGGGTATCGGGAGTTGATTTCAATATGGTTAAGCAGCGTCAGTAAATGCTGCTCAGCTGTCCTGTGGGGCAACTGCAACACTGCAACCGCTTCTCGTAAATCGCTGCCACAAAAGCAACAACAGCAGCAGAAACGGCAACAACAGCAACAACAACAACAACGAGCGACGAGCAGCGAGCAACGAAATCCGAATCCCAACTGGTGAACGCCTTTTGTGGCTGGGCAAAAATGTTAATTAACTTTTCAATCCTTAAATAATGAATGATCAACGCATCCGCGGCGACACGCTGAGTTCCTTTTTATCACTGTGCCTCAGCGAGTGTCTCAATGCCTCGTTCTCTGCCCGAGTCTGAGTCTGTGGCAAGAAAATGAGCCGCCAACAACAAGTGAGAGTCGCTGTATATATAAATATATGTGTATATATATTTTCCTATGTATGTGTATGTGTATGTGTTGTTGTTGTTGCTCCACTCTGATCTTCAGATATTGCCTTATATATAATTTATATGCAACACGATAAATTTATGCGCTGGATGTGCGCGCGCATGCGCCTGCAACTGTGAGACTACCGTCGGCATTGAAGGTGGACTCAGTCTGGGAGCTGAAAGAGTTGGAGCACAAACTGAAGCTGAAGCTGAAGCTGCAGCTGGAGCTGGAGCTGAAGTCGCAATTGTGGCACGAAGGGAACATCTCAACTATGCGCAATGTCAGCGGGTGTGCCGAGTGTTTACACGCAAATTTACACTCTCATTTGTTGCAAGCAAAAGTTTATGTTATTGTTGTTGTTGCTGTTGCTGTTGCTGTTTGGCAAATCCGCAAATCGGTGGCTGCCGCTGCTGTTGTCGCTGCGGTTGCAAGTTGATCGCTTGCCACCGCTTGCCATAAATAAAGTTTTGTATTATGCGCACTCGCATTTGGCAGCGCATCCCACAACAGCAACACCGTTGCCCCATCCTTGTCCCTTCCTTGCCCCTTCCTTGCCCCTTCCTTGCCCCTTCCTTGCCTCATTCCTTGCCCCTTTCTTGCCCCTACCTTACCCCTACCTTGCCTCCTTCCTTGCCTCCTTCCTTGTAGCTCGCATTGCAGCAACATTACAACCAAGATTTCCTATAGTTGCAGTGGCTCCTCTCCTTATGATGTTGCACGTAGTTTGGGGCACCTGCAATTATCGCTCACTGTGCTGAGAAATTGGTTTTTGCCACTTCGCACTTTCATGATTTTCAATCACGTTCAATTTTAATTGAAAATATTTTCAAATGCAACACGACTGAAGTTGCAACATTGTAAACTCTCTCACATGCTGTGCCTGCAACAATTTTAAGCATACTCCGCCATGGCTACTGTGGCATCAACGTTTGTAGCAACCTTTAAAGGACACACTTACCAAAGCCTAACTATTCGATAACCGATAAACAATTCGATTCGAGGAAGAAAATTGTTTTATTACTTAATTAAGGAGAGTTTCTATATACGGGGTCAATTTGAAAGGATATTGGTGAGTAGGATGTATCCTTGTTTGAGTGTGTTGAACGGTTTGAATATCTGAAAAGATGAAGATAGGAACTTGGGTTCAATTATTTCCAATATTAAAAAATACTATATATGAGTATCCTATAGATAATATCCTGGCATCCTTTATCGCCTTTCCTGTCCTTGAATGATCTTCAAATAGTTTGTTTGCCAATTGATATGATCTTCAGGGCAGCGAACAAATATTTGTTCTATACTTTCCATTAATTATTTTAATCCATCATGGAGCTTATAGCCAGCTATCAACCACCCTTTTAGACTCTCTTCATCCACTTCCTTCTTTCTCTCTTCTTCTAGTATTTGCATAATTTTGCCTACAACAATTAAAACGCTGACCACATTTTGCCATCGTTCATAAGGCTTGCCAATCACATTATATAGGACTTATATATTATACAGATATATATATATATATATATACATGTCTGGCTTCTCTTACTCCCCTCCCCTGCCCCAGCCCCACCCCATTGATTGCAACAATCGTAGAGGCGATTATAAAACATAATACCCAACGAATACACCGAGTTCCATGCCGCCTTATCGAGACCCTCGTTGAGCGGGTTGTTTGGGTTGTTGGGTCCGTTTGGCTCCTTAGTTGCATAACGCTTACTTCTCTCTCTGTGTGTGTGTGTGTGTAAAATGTATCGAATTACGATCGCTGATAAGCTGCCGTGCAAATACATAAATACATATGTATATGTATATAATATATATATATAATATTTATACGCAAAGTTTCTGGAAAAACAACAAACGGCGTCTGCCTGACAGGCAGATAAATGGGCTGTGTGCGTGGAAAAACAATAACAGAGGAGCGGAGATGGAAAAAAATCTTGGATGGAATGGGACAAATTGTTTGTAATGCAAACGGTAAATTTTTGTAATGATTTTTCAAACAACCCTCGGAACTTTGTCGATTTGGATTTCAATTCTGATTTGGATTCGAATTTGGATGTCCTGATGATGATGTTTGCTGCTGTTGTTGCTCTTGTTTTTATTTGTAATTGTTGTTGTTGTTGTTGCTTCTTTCTCTCTAGAGATATCTGTTGAAATCGCTACAACAAACACGAGGCAACAATGAAACGAGAGAATCTCAACAAATGTAACAAAATGCGGATTACCAATGATTGCGAGTACCAAGCACCGAATGCTTCCTATGTCCTGCCTACTGAGCTCTAAGTCCCGTGTCCCGTGTCCCGTGTCCCGTGTTCTGTGTTCTGTGTCCTGTGTCCCGTGTCCTGTCGTCCTGTGTACACATTAATGAGAATATTGTTAAATTAGAAGGCTTTGAAATGTGATACGCCCAACCACAGGAACGTTGAGCCCAAGGGTCCTGCGACGGCTTGACTTTGCAAAACGAGCAGCTGTACTGCCACAAGCAGGGGCAGGAGCAGGACCAACCAAGGAGGGTACAACTCATGCATTTGCACTTCTGATTGTAAATGTTATAAAAATGGGTTATTTTTATAGCTTCCCAATGGACATTTGTTTTCTCTTTTGCTCTCGTTTTCTATTTAACCTCATCTAGGCCGTTTCTGTTTAACCAAGCCTGTAAGGACTTTTGGCCCAAAGCTCCCTTAATAGGCTTATAATAAACATGACACTTGACTTTTGTGTGTGAGCGTTGCTGCTTCCCAAATTGCCAGTTGACACTCAATTTGACACATGAGACCCGCAAAATGCTTTCGCATAAGACCGCCAAGCCGCCAATTCCTCCTCAGAGTCGTCATCATCGTCATCATCGTTATCATCATTATCATCGTTGTTGTCGTTGTCGTCTTCATGTGCCACATGAGGCAACCTCAAGTGTGCTCCATGGTAACTTCGTCTGGGCTAATGATGTGCGCCGTTGGATTGTGCTTTGGGCTTTGCTACACTTCGGCTACGGTTTCAGGTCAGACATATGAATAGCTAAACATTCGTCATTATAACACAACCTCCACCCTCCCCAAAGCCCCTCAACCCACCTCAACCCAGCTCAACCCACCTCAACCCACCTCAATCACCCAATACCTTTGCCAGCTCTTCCAGCAGCTGGTTACAAGTTTGGGTTTCATTGGTGAAGCTCAAAGTTTTTTTTGGATGGCAGCAAGTGGGAATATCAGAGGATATGCAAGGATAAAAAAGGATGCTTAAAAAAAAGAAAATATAATTATTATTATTATCAAGTGTTAACCCAGGAGATCAGCTCAAATCAAAAGATCAACTCTGGGGACGTCATAAGAATTTAACACCTTTTCAGATGATTTATACAGCTTCCAATTTGTATGTTTACAATCAATTATCGATTATATATCGATAAAATTGGAAAAGACAAAAAACGATTTGGAAAATCTGTGAAAATCTATGGAAACTCGTCTCACATCTTTGGTAGCGACAACTTAATTTCTGTGATGCTCCAAAAAGTGATGCCATATCGAACGAATCTATAATTGGCCTAATCGCATATTTTATTGGCTACCATTTAGGCCCAAAAGCCTTGTCGACACCATCTTACCCGAAAATTTGAACCACATTGGGAATTAAATCGAACCAAACTAAGCGGCACCTCATCAACACATCAGCATCAGCATCAGCATCAGCATTGATATCAACATTCACATCCACATCCACATCCACATCCACATCCACATCCACATCCCCATCCACACTATCATCATTATCATCGTAATCATCATCATTATCATAGTTATGATTATCATAATGGGCATCAGTTCCATCGGGCATCCAATAGTTATGGATCCCAGCATAATGACAGCAATAAAAATAATATTAAGAGAAAGAATGAGGACTTTGAAAACCTTTACCTATTTTCAACATTTCAAATCGTCCCCATGCATTATTATTGAACGAAAATATTTATGATTATGAGAAATACACGGCAGGCTTATTATAAAATATACAACAACTTTTCCGAAATCAAAAGAAAACCGAAGCTAAGCCGACGCATAAGCCCCCGCCTCGGATCGTATCCAACATCATTTAAATACGAAATGTCTCCCGGGTTTCCTAAGTAGCATCCGAACCGTTGGATTGGATCGCTTGGTACGTTCGATCGGTTTGTCCGTCTTGGCCATATCGACAGGTAGCCCCAAATATTTATAGTGTTCAATAATTGAGATACACATTAATGAGTTCGACGGGGGTGGGGGACAAGAGTTGCTGCTTGAAGTTTGGTTTGAGGGGGGGTGGGGGATATTGACTTGATAGACTTCGTATAGGAAGTCGATTGATGGAGCTGCATGCTGCAGTTGTGGAGTTGGGGCATGGAAATTGGCTATGCAGATCGATTTGGAACTTGATTCGGAGTCGGAGTTAGTTTCGGACTTAGTTTTCAGACAGAATAGTAGCACTCGGTATTTAATAGTGAACAGAACTGCTGCTGGCTATACCCTGGAATATCAGGGAGACGAGTAGTGCAGTTTTTAAGCATAATTTGAAACGATTTAATTTTCGACTCGGAACTAGCTGTGTGGAATAATATGTGTATTAAATAAATATAATAAATCTCATGTAAGTCATAAAAATATACTCAAATTTATAAAAACAATATTATAAATTAATGAATATATTTTCTGAATTAAATTAATCATATATAAGGTACTGTAAGGTACTACCTCTTAACTAATTCTTTTTTATATAATTTAAAAAATAATTTAAAAATTTAAAATAATATATAAATGGCATATAATTTTGAAAAAAATTTATTATATATAATTATAAATAAATAATAAATAATAAATAAATAAATATTAAATAAATAATAAAGAAGTAATAATTAAATAATAACTAAATAAAAAAAAAAAATAATAAAATAAAAAATAAATAATAAGTAAATTAAAAATAAATAATAAATAAATAATAAATAAATTAAAAATAAATAGTAAATAAATAATAAGTAAATAAAAAATAAATAATAAGTAAATAATAATCAAATAATAAATAAATAATAACAAAATAATAAATAAATAATAAGTAAATAATAAATAAATAATGAATAAATAAATAATAAATAAATATTAAATAAATAATACATAATTAATAAAGAAGTAATAAATAAATAATAAATAAATGAAAAATAAATAATAAATAATTATTAAATAAATAATAAATAAATAATAAATAAATAATAAGTAAATAAATAATAAATAATAAATAAAATAATATTTATATTTATGCACATTTGTAGTGGCTGCTAGAAGGAAGACTTCCTCAAAGATAAAGGATATTCTGCAGTCGATCAGATTTTCAATTATGTTGCACTCTTCTGCTCGATTTTGGTTGCTTGTTGTTGTTAGTTTTTGTTGCTTTTGTTGGCTTTGTTGGTTTTGTTGGTTTTGCTGCTGCTGTTGTCATTGTTAATTTAAATAGTAATTTCTTGTATTTTACATGAATCTCTTTTGGCCGCTTTTCTCACCTACAGATGGACACATGGTCGAAGTCTTTGGTTAACTTTGGGCAAGTAACCCAAACCTGGGCTATCTATGGATCGGAGATCGTTTGGGGTCTCAGCATGGCAAACGAATCTCGCGGCTCCTTTTGTCGGCCTGCCTTCGCTTTGATTGCGAGTCAACTTATTAGTTGTTGTTATTTGTTTGACTAGACACAGTCATATATATCTGACTGGGGGCATTATAATAATGATGTTCCTGTCGTTGTTGTTGCTGTTTCTGTTACGAATCGAACTCTAAAACACGATGTCGCCTTTTTGGGGGTGGGGCTAAGTTTGCCAGTTGGAAGCTGCCGCTGTCTGTGGTGATAATGGGATAAATGTCGAGAGAAATAACTTGGCTTAATCTTCAGGTGTCTCTTTGTGGTGCTTATGTGTTTGTCTGTGTGTCTGCGTGTGTGTGTGTGTGCGTGGTTGCATGTGACTGTGTATGAGTGTGTAATTTGTGCCCCTTTCTTAGCTGTTGTCAACATAGCCAGGCTTATGTGAGTCAGAATTATGTGACGATCGTTCGTTCAGTCGGTCTTTTTGAGGTTGAACTGAGGTGGAACTGCATCTTCCATTGGCCACATGTTGTTGCAGCTTTAATAAAGACATCAGCCGCGTATAATTATGGATTTGTAGTAGCAGTTCCAGGTCCAGTTCGAGTTCCTCACCTCCGCTGATCCCTGCCTCGTTTCCAGACTCCACACAACACACAACACACCACACACACCACACACCACACACCACAATCCACACTCCGAACTTCAGACTCCAATCTCTGATTCTGCTCTCTCACAAATGCAATTCGTTCAGCTTCGTTTTTCAAGTTCTTCTTTCATAAGTCGTAGATTGGCATTATTGTCATGGGTTTCGGCTCCCTTCTCAGTTCTTAGTTCTCCCTTCTCCCTTCTCCCTTCATCTTCCCCGATGCACCACTCCTTTCAGGTCTTTGGCTCCTCTGGTTCCCAACATCCAAGTTATCACTTCATTCTATTGCATATCAACGCATTCCATTTGCAGTTGTCGTCATCGTCTCGAGATTTCTTTCAGAGATTGGAAAGCAACTCCGACTTCGATTTCTCGGTATGGAAATGAGCTCTATTTAGAGGTGCTATCAATTCTATGATCACTTTTGGCTACTATGCAAGTCTCTGGAAGCTCCAGTTTTCAGGGTGTGCAGTTAGTTTGTTGCTTTTAAAATGTAATAAAAAAAATGTTTTGGACTTTTTTTTTTCTTATTTTTTGAAACTGTTATGAATATAAAGATTCGAGAATGTGATCTTCGGTTTACTGTTTAAGTGTTTCCGATAAACGAAATGAACGTGAGCTCCGTAAATTTGGTAGAAAATTCGAGCAAGTGACATAAATGTGGGTTTTCTTTTTGTGTCTGTGAGTCATAAGGAAATCGAATTAAAGAAGCTCTAAAAGATATTTATAAATTAATTTACTTAAATGAAACTAATAAGCTATCAAAATATTTTTTCTAAATTTATTTTTAAATATATTTTTTTATTTTTTTTTTTAAATTTTTTTATTCTTTCTTTAATTTTTTTTTAAATTTATTTTTCTTTTAATTTATTTTTTTTTAAATTATTTTTTTAATTTATTTATTTTTTTATTTATTTTTTTTTTAATTTCTTTTTCTTTCTTATTTTTTCTCTAATTTATTTTTCTTTTAATTTATTTTTTTTAAATTTATTTTTTTTTAAATTATTTTTTTTTATTTATTTATTTTTTATTTAATTTTTTTTTAAATTATTTTTTTTTTTAATTTCTTAATTTAGGAAAGTTTTTTTTTTATTTGTTATTTTTTTCACAGGACACCTTATAGAATCTGACTATAAGAGGTTCTCTGGTAGAGTGAGCAAAAATATCCAGCAAAATCTTTATCCAAATAATTATATTTAATATTTATTAATATCTGCAAAGATAATAATAAAAAACTGATATAATTTTTAAGTTACGAATTAAACTAAGAAAATCTACAGAAAAATCTACAAGCATTTGCAGTTTAGGGTGAATTTCCAATGGAATCTAATTTTTCTTCAATCAAAAAAATATTTGTTAAATTTAAAAAAAAAGTCCCAATATTTAATATTCCCGTCTTTTCTTGGTATTCAAAAATGTTCATTTATTTATTTATTTTTTTTTTTTTTTTTCGTTTGTTATTCATACTTTATATGAGCTTCTCATGGTCTTTGTTCGATTTAACGATCTTCCCATACAGCAGCCGTCCAGCTGGGAGCTAAAGCTCCTTCTCCAAATCTCACAGGCGGTGACAATCCGCCGTGAAACGAGTGTCACAAATAGATTAAAGATGAAGGGTATTATTTTATATGCCGTCCGTAATCTCACATAGGCAGCAAACACCTCTTATCTAGGGATAGACGCCCCCGTCGCTGGAACAAGCGAGAAGAATCCGAGAATTCGAGAAACTGAGAATCTGAGAATCTAAGAGATTTCAAAATCTGAGAACCTTAAAGCCTGAGAACAGTTTGTGCATCGATGTTGAAACATATTAAAATTAACAAATGTGTTTTAATCTCCGACAACAAATTTGAATTGTATTTTGTTGGAATTTGTTTACCTATGTTGTTTTAGTTGTTGTTGTTGTTGTTGTTGTTGATGATGATGTTGATATTGTTGTTGTTGTTGCTATTGTTGTTGTTCTTTCGCGAAATATACATACATTCGCTCGATCACCCGCTGCTCGTCAGGTAACCCTCGCTTTGGGATCTGGAACATGGGCTCGGAGACCGTCGCCTCTGACTGAGTATTGTGCCTCCTGCGATTGCCATGCTACCCGGTTAAACGCTGACCCGTCGCCTGGGCTCTCGCTGCTGTTGCTGTTGCTGCTGGCATTGTTGAGCAGGTCGATCGATCTATGACAGATGAGATCATGTTGACTGGGCACAAAGCATCAGGCACAACAACAGCACAGCAGCAACAGCAACAGCAGCAGCCGAGGCAGCAGCAGCCGCAGGAGGAACACCATCAGAGGCAGCACCCAGACTTCAAGTTAACGTCGTGGTAACTGGCGTTTCGTCTCGAGATCCTGTTGCTTTGGCAATGATGATGTATCGTTTTGAACGTTTTGCAACTCGGGACCTCGCCCCGTTTACCATATAGACCATGGGTAATATACACCATTTGCCCATTTGGCTTCATGCTATGCTGCGTTCCCCGTCTCCAGCGCAAATTCTCATTCGAAGTGACATTTATGCCATGCACTACACATTCCACGCGATGTGATTGGACTGGACTCCGGTCTCAGAGGACTCAGCGGACTCAACGGACCCAACGGTTCCTAACTGTGTTTGGGCTTCCCTTTTGGGACAATGGCTTCTTATTATTGTTGATTTGTGTTTCATTTGTTGACAGTTTATTTGGCTTATCAATGCATTGAGCCCCTTCTCGCCTTCATTTGTCAAGGATGTGCATCCATTTTGGCATTAATCCTACACATTTCATTCCTGCTAGAAATTAGCAGTTTCTACACTGACAGAAATTGAACGTGGAATAAAAATTGCTATGGCGACGAATGGATTTAATTTGAGTGGAGAACAAATCATATTTAGATCTTTATAAAAATGTCACCTAAGTAATATAAATTATAATTTTGTATTTTTTATTTATTTGACAAATTTCATTTAATTAACAGTATATTTAGTTTTGATCCTTTTTTATATTATTTTCCTTACAATTGTTTCTCTCAGTGCACGCACACAATTTGCATGTCTCAAGAGCCTCTGCTGCAGATTATCAGTTGGCAATTCACACGCACCTACGGATTTACATACTTACACACACACACACACACACACACACACACATATATATATATTTCATATACAGTTACATACACATACACAATCGCACTTATAGAGTAGAGTCCAAAACGATGTAAAAGTGTGGACATCTCTCGTGCTGCGTTTAGTGGACATTTGCCTCTTATTGTTGCTTCCGCAGGAGCAGCAGGAGTGACAGGAGCGGCAACAGAAGGACAGGAGCAGGGGGAACATGACTGAACTGGACCTGGCTTGTGTGCATGTCCAGCTGACATTTGCTGTTGTGCTCATCGAAGTCAACAGCTCGGTCCGATTTGTGCGAGTTTCTTGCCTTTTTTGTTTAGGACATTTTTGCAACTGTTTGCAGGATCGCTGGGATGATCATTGCCAGTTGCTACGGTTGCAATTGTGGGGCAGTTTGACGTATATGCATTTCTTGTATTCTGTTTGTTTTCCAAATCGTGTTGACAGCCTGTAGAAGCAGCCGATTCCGTGCTGCAATCAATCAAACTCCGGACAATTCCACGTAACTCTGGAAAGGATGACTTTGTAAAGGCCCCATGGGGAATTGGTTTGTGGCATTAGTTTTGAGGCGTGCAGTTGTATTATTTATATTGTTTGAATTTCTCTTTTCTCTCTTTATTTTTCTCTACTTTTTTTTTTTTTGTTTCCTGGTTACCATCGCCGTCATCTCCATCATCTTCTGGAGTAACCGCGTTCGGCGTAATCAATTGTTGCTACCATAAGTCCATAGAGGCACGCGTGGCAACAATAGCCTCTAACGGTTAACAGCTGCCTCTTCATATTTTTGTTGCTGTTTTTAATATTTTTCTAGTTGTTGCTGTTGTTGTTGCGGCTGTTGTTGTTGCTGCTGCTGCTGCTGCTGCTGCTGAACAGCGCCCCAAAAACTTTGAAGTCTCCACAGCGTTGTGAGTAATTACAATTTAATACAAAAACAATTCAGCAAAAACGCCGAACAAGAAAAGAACAACTCATATTTACACACACTCGCCCTGCACACACAACCCCACACATACACACACACGCACACACACATCCACACACTTTGATGGTTCCATATGAATATCATTTGGCGTGCCAAGCCGCTTTGATCACAACAACAATGCTTGCCACAACAAAACAACTTCTTTGGCTTTGTGTTGCCTGCCCATACACATACACATGCACAGCTACACGTATATATGTGTGTGTGTGTGTGTGTATAGATATAAGAAATGTGTGGAAAAAAAGAAAAGAAAAGAAATCCATCTTCGCGGCCGTTTACCACCGATCGCACACACTACAAGTCCAATCACAGTGGTTCTTTGTGTGCATGTGTGTGTGTGTGTGTGTGCGTGTATGTGAGTATTGAATAAACATCAATAGCTCCATTTGGTCACACACAATGGACGCCATTGCACTGGTCACTAATCGCAATAAGATAAAACCTATAAAAAGAAGGAAGACAACCCAACAAAAAAAAAAAAATAAATTAAAATAAATAAAAATAAATATAAAAGTAATAAATATTTATTATTATTTTATTTTAATTAAAAAAAAAAAAAATTAGAGAATTTATTAATTTACTTATTTTATCTAAAAGACATACAATATATAAATTTGCACGGGATCCTGAGATATCGCCTTATTAATATGCAGATCAAATGCCCATCAAGGAAGCATTCGCTCCTCCGGGAACATCCATTTGGAGGTCTATTACTCATTTTTTGTCTTCGTTTCGTGCGTCGAGTGGAAAAACATTTCGTACTACTTGAATCACGGATTTGTAAACAAACACGACAAAAGCGGCGGGGCCTGATCTCCGACCTCCAGTGCCCGCTTCTCCTCCTGCCACTCGGCTCCAAGCTATGCGGCATTCCTTTTACAACTCTAACAACAACAGCAACAGCAACAACAAATCCCAGCACAGAAACTCCAAGAACAACAACATCAACAACAACAACAACTCCAACAATAGCAGCAACGTCGCTTTTGTAGTTGTTTCCACAGAGTACCGCAAGTGTGTGGCGTTCCAGGCATCCTAATGATAATGGATGGCACATACCTTAAATATGTAAATGGTACAGTGGGGCCAAGCACTGCTAGCAGCCAAGCAAATGTGAAAATTGTTAAGATTAAATTTATCTTAAATATAAAAAAAAAAAGTTTTATATATTTTTTAAAATATTTCTAATTTTTAAAAAGTAAAACTAAGCATATTTTTAATTAACTTAAAAAGTTACACTTTTAATGGGATTTTTTTTTAAATAGTTAAATAAATAATTATTTGTTAATTATTTACAATTTATGACTAAAATATAAAAGTAAAATTAATGAGGTCGAAGTTAAACTAAAATTTTTATTCATATTTTTTTTTTAGTTTATATTTTGGGGGCAGTTTGATGATTAACTTTAAAAGCTTATACTTTTCTTATTTACTTTTTTTGTGGTCTATTTAAAATGCTTGTCCCACTGTGGTGCATGGCATTGTTTCCAAGTGCTTTGGCCCAAACAATTCAATAACAACAATAACAATAACAACAATCATAATAATAACACAAAACACCAGCAACAGCGGCTATATTGAGTGGATTACAAATAAAACAGCTACAGCAACAACAACAATAACAACACTACTACTACCACTACATCAGCAGCAGCAACAACAACAAAACCAAAAACAAGTCAAAGTTGAAAAGCGCAACCACATCACAAGCCTCGTATCTACACACATGCTTCTTTGTATATAAACACCCCCACTCACACACACACACACTCACACATACATACATACATACATACATACATACATATAAACATACATCATAACGCACCGATGCCGACGACTGATGAACGACGTCCAAGCGACCTTATTCCTCTCACAATCCGTCAAAATTGAAAATTTATTGAATAACGAACCGAAAAAAAAACAACTTTAAATACCACACTACAAGTGATATGTGTGCGTGTGTGTGTGCGTGTGTGTGTGGATGTGTGTTTGTTAAGATCAACACAAAGGATTTCTTACCAAAATAGCTCGTGTCAAAAGACTTTGATCCATTAATCAATATGCCGCAGCCGCCGTGTGCGAAGGTTTTGCCAGGTTGAATTTACTTCATTCTCACTCTCTCTTTCTCTCTCTCTCTCTCTCTCTTTTCTCTCTCTCTCTCTCTCATTCTCTCCCGCTCACTAGCTCACTCCACTGCCGCCCTTTTACCCCCCCTGCTGACTGCTTGTTGTAACTCTGGCTGGATGATGAGTCAAAGACAGACTTCCAACTTCAGTTCCAGTACCAAGACTTCAATACTCACCTCCTCTGCCCCCCTCCCCCGACCCTCCCTTTGGCCCCGTCCCAGTATCTCAGTCCTCAAGATACAAAAGCCCAGCTCAAGATCATGATGAGTCGGTTATTTCTTGCATTTGTGTTTGTGTTTGTATGTACATTGGTTACCTCCAAGACACACGGTGGGTATTCATCATAATGACGCTGAGGATGACTGTGACCCCCATTGGCATCGCCTGACGCCCATTGTTCCCGGTAATGCCCCGAGAGCCATGTGACATGTGTAAGTGATAGCGTTAATGCTGCTCTTAAGTAGTAATTACTACTTCAATTGGATCTTAAGTTTTCTGCCGGCGGAGCGGGGAGTGCAGGGGGAAGGTGGGGAGGGTGGAGGTGCACGGCGGACAGGGCAATAGATGGGGCAGCGCTTTGAAAGCGTAGAAAATGCGTTAGTTGAAATTAAGAGATGAAGAGAAAACCACAAAAAAGGAACAGAGGGAGAGAGATGGGAAAAAGACAGAAATGGGAAAAGAGAGAGAAGAAAGTTGGTCACTTAATTAGATGGCAGAAAAGCCTTTCCAAAGGATCAGAGTTCAGGTACCCGTGTAAGATTTGATTTCATTTAATGCTTCGAAATTTTTCTTTGGTCTTTCTCTTCGTTCCCCCGCATTGTTCCTCTTTTCCTTATTTCAATTTCTCTTGCTCATCCTTTTTGTCCTTTATTCCCATTCGCTCCCTTTCCTACTCTTTGTTTTAACTCTTAGTTAGACTGTGAATCCTAATTCATGGTAAGGACATTCAATACCGGCGCTTAGGAGCCTCTTGTTGTTCCTGCGGTTGCTCCTCAGTCAAAACCAGCAACCAAAACAAAACTCCATCAGATCCGTGTGAAGCAATAATTGCCCCCTAATCCACAAGGAACCACGGACAGATCCTTCAATGGATCTTGGCGTGGCTTTTGTCCTTTACATAAGTAAATTAAACGACGGCTGTGCAGCTTTTTGCTTTTATTGTTGTCATAATTATTGTGTTTAGTGGCGCATTCTGAGCATCCTGCGCATCCCGTTGCCAGCCAACTTGTGTCCTGGCCGGATGACCCTGCCGCCTGGCCGCTTAGCCGCCCGCATGCCCCCGGACCTGCTGCCTGGCTGCCTGGCTGCCTGCTAAAATACAAATGTACTACATAAATCGCGCACACAAACGAATGGCTGGCGATTGGATGGGATGTGGGATTAAAGAGCAAAGATATCGAATTACACACCTGACGACGGGGTCCACAGAAACTCCAGCCGAAAACGCGCATTGAGGGAACAGTGACAGGAGCAAGAGCAAGAGCAGGAGCCGGGCAGAAGCTGTGGCGGCAGTTTGAGGGGAGACCCGTTGCCTGCCAAGAAGCAGACAAAAGCTAAGCCGTCGTATTTTATTGTGAACTTTCATTTGGGATTTTCTGGCCTCCCGCTCCAAGCTGCTGCTGCTGGCCAGGCCAACTCCAGCATTTGCCAAGTGTCAAAGTCAGCTGGCTCCGCTGGCTGGCTGGCTGGCTGGTTGGCTCGCTGGCTGCCTAGTTGGTTGGCCGATCTGTTAGCTGACTGGCTTCCTGGCTGCTGGGCTGCTTGGTTGCTTGGCTGGTTGGTTGTTTAGCTGGAACGGCTAATAACCAAAGCATGGAGCGACGGTCCGACGCAGTGCATCGCATCCTCAGCTGGAAACAGCATCAGCATACTTTATGGGCATTAAAAATTCAAGTGGCAGCAATTTTTCGTCGACAACTTCAAATGGACGAAGCCGCATAAAATGAGCTTCGCTCTTCTTGGGGCTCCTGGGCCCCAATTTAATGTGTCGGCGTGTTTATCGGCTAATGAAGTTGACAACACGCGGATTAGCGCATTTAGTTGCCAACTGCTGCGACTCCATAACTTCCTCTCTCTCGCTCACTCGCTCACTCGCCCGCTCGCTCTCTCACTATCTGAATCTCGTACTCTCTTACTTATGCCGTCAGTCCTTATCTCCAAGTCCGCCCCACCCCTCGCCAGCTCTTGGCATTAGCACAAACAACATAAGTTAATAACGATAACGATGAATATTATTTTTATGCTCAAATTGCGGATTGGGAATTGGGGATTGTTGGCCGAGGGGGTTGGGGGTTGAAAGGGGCTGAGGACTGCGGATTGTGGGACTGGCAATGCTTGCTCTACAGGTAGATAAAGGCAATCATCTCCAGGCATTCACAAGTTCATGTTCCTATTCCCTTCCTCAGTTTTACTTTAGTCCCGTCTCTCTCCCTCTCTCTCTCCCTCTCACTCTCTCTTTCTATATATATCTCTCTCACTCTCTCTCTCTCACACACACACACGCTCTTCCTGGCTCAAAGGTATTTTTCTACTGCGAAGGTTTTGGGCCAACGACCAGTTACATGACACTCAATACCCTGTTAGGAAGGAGTGGTGGGGCATGTGACAGTCTTAAGGATATGCATGCATGCGATTTAATATCCTTTAAAATTTATTCTCCATAAAATTAACTTTACTTTTTTTAGTATATACGAAATCCAACATTAAACAAAATTTAGTTATCCTTTAGAATATTTTTTAAGAACTTTAGTCTATTTTATACCGATTTTTTTATAAGTTAAATAAAATATAATTTATTTTTTATTTTTTTGATTGCAAAAATATTCACCAGATCATTGTTTATAATAATAATTAATAATAATGTTTTTATTCCCTTTCACTTTATCTTCGCGTTTTCTAAACTCTCCATGAGAAAAACTACTAAAAAAAACAATTTTATTATTTTAATTATAAGAAATCATCTATTACCTATAAATATTTATTTACAGTAAAACTTTCCATAAAATGTTGAGTGATATAAATTTAAAAATTATCCAGAATTTTTGTATTTACCAAATTAAATCCTAGGCCTGAGAATCCGTAAAGAAATTGATGGATCTTCGATTACAAACTTTCTCTTGGTTTTCTTTGTCCTTTTCTTTGCTCTCGAAATTTTTAATAATTTATATAATAAAATAATATAATTTTTATTATAAAATTAATTAGACTTCTAATCAATTAATTCATCTATAGAGTATCTTCTAGTCGTTCACATTTGGCCAACCTTCGTCCCGCCGTCGTCCTACCTTCGCTTTTGCGCCTTATGCGTTACTCATGGGTGAATGTAAATTGTTGTCTCTCCTGTTTGTCGCCCCAACCGATCCAAACCGAACCAAAACGAACCGAACCGATCCACAATTCGATTCCATCTGGTTTCCAGTTGCTGTGGTGACACCGAAAGTTATACGATGTGATAAGACAATAAATATTTATACCATTTACAGTTCAATTATGAATTCGTTTGCCACATAAGACACATAAATTTGTCGTCTCTCGAACGGCGGATCGGCCGGGTGTCTAGTGTTGCATAAGGGGGATCGGGGGGAATTGCAACCACTTTCTGGACATGTTGGCGGCTATTTACATTTGGCCTATATCTTGGTTTTGTTTCGGCTTCCACACACAACTCTTGTATCCAATCAAATTGATTGGAAGCTAGTCCCCAGGCCATGGCTATGGCTGTGGCTATGGCTATGACTGTGGCTGGGGCTGTGGCTGTGGCTGTGGCTATGACTATGGCTGTGGCTCCCATGAACAGGCTCTTAAACTGAAAAGATACAAAAGATCGAAACATGAAAGATACAAACATTTGATGTTTGATTTGTCAAACTTGTCATACAGGATCGTTTTTTTTTTTTTTTTTCATTTAATACTTTACGTCACTTCCTTAAGTACTAAGCAAAAATTTTGTTTTAATGTCTTGTTTTAATAAATTCAATTAATTCAATAAATATACAAAATGATCGGCATTAAAAAATGTATTTTTAAAAAGGCATAAAATATACAAATTTGCATTTGATTTTATGGACTCTTTGGCTAATTCTTATGTATACGTTCGATATGTTTGAAAACAAATAATGGCCAATTAGGGGAATTTATACAAATCCTAATTAATTATTAACGAAATCATTTATTTACATAATCGTTTTTCAATTCAAGTAATACATTTCCCTGCATTTTCACGCCACAACAGCTGCCAGTGGCCATGAATTTTCCGACTCCGTCGTCCGTACACGTCATTTCTCAGGCAAATATTTATCGTAATTATATACAACAGACATATAGCTGGCGCATCAAATGCGGCTTTCAAATGAATTCATTTGAAGGACTCTGCAGGTCCTGAAATTCTTGCAATTTGTGTACAAACATGCGACATCGAAAACTAACTTTCCGGAAAACAAATCGTGCTCGCTTTTCCAACCACAGCCAAGGTCTATAATTATTGAAAAGCGCTGCCTCCCCTTCCGACCCCATCATCCATGATTTATACCCGCCCAATGAGGATGTGCACTAAAGACGATCGCCCCCAACCGCTGCCCAGTTCACATTTTGAATAGCTAAAAAGTTGGAGGTACTTTATAATTTATAGTTTTAGACCAGAAATTATGTTAAATTGCTCGGGAACCGCACAAGCGGCCAGCCCCAAATGTATACGTGTGTGTGTGTGTGTGTGTGCGTGTGTGGATGTACCTAAAGTGGTGTGTGGTGTGTGGTGTGTGGTGTGTGGAATGGAAATGGTGTGCCGTTGCAAGTGGTGGCAGCTTTGGGGTGTTGAATGCCATGTAATTTAAACCAACTTTAAAATTATTAACTACCTTTGGGCCAACGTGCGGTGCGTGTGAATGTGTGTGTAACAGAGCGTCACTAGCGCTTCACCAGCTGTTGAGTTCGCACTGGGCCCAGGTGAATTGGTACCTTCGATGCCTTCGTTATATAACCTATCGAGCCCAAGCACAAAATCAAAGCCCATGCCACACGTCACGTGGCGTGGACGTTGCCTTGACATCGTTTGGGTCTCTCGGGCGGCAATCGCACGGCGGCAAATTAATTCTGAGTTCTATAACTCAGAACGCAGAGCTGTCAAAATATTGAAATCTCTTACGTTACGTTTTTTCTTTCTATATTAAAATATGCACGTATATGCATATGTATGTATATGTGTATTGGCTATGTATATATGTATGTGTATGGTTATGAATATTCTTAAATAATCAGCGGTTTGAGGAGAAGAAACTGGGAGAAGAAGCAACGAATGAAAAAGAAATAACAAAAGTAACAAAAATTTCGCAATGTTGTTGTCAACGTCATTGGCATCATAATAATCATAATGAACATCAGCATCATCATTATTAGCATTAAAGCCAAAGGTAGTCAAAGCTGACAGACCCTTGCGGAGATTTGGTTCCAGTTTCAGTTCTGGGTCCACTTCAAGTACAAGGGAGATGGAGAGAAATAGAGAGATGGAGAGAGAGAGAGAGAGGGAGAGAGAGAGAGAGAGGGAGAGGAGAGAGAGAGGGAGAGTGAGAGAGCGAGTAGGAGTAAGGCAATGAGAGATGACAGCCCCGTTTTCGTGGTTTATCCATAACGACTAATAAATTTTGATTTTTATTTCACCGCCGTCAAAGAAACGGTAGAAGGTAAGGCTTATAGACTTTTATTGTGAGCTCCATGAAAACAAAATAAGCAGTTAAATTAATCGCCGACTTAGCTGACGATTAAGTTTTATATGACCGATCGGGCAGGGCATCCATTTTGTGTTGTTTGCATGTTCGAGTTGGGATCGGGGATCATCATCGTATGGAAATGGGAACTACGAGTTGTTTAATCGATGAGTTTAATGCGTGTCTGCAGCTTGCGAAACCTTTGACACTCGCTTCACATTTGCGGGCCATTAGGTTAAAAACTAATACATATATAATTTAAAGGTGTTTTTAAAACTAATTTCAAATTGAAGCCGTAGGGCAGGTGTATATTTATTATATTACATATGAACATAATTTTTAATCAATTCTCGTTTTACTTTCTCGTCTTCACCTCTCATTGTATTTCCACGCATATGTTGAATCCTCATAATTTCGATTTTTCTTTTTTTCCCTCTTTTTTTTTTTTTTTTTTTTTAAGCTAAACGTACGAGTATTTCCTACTTTACACCTTTGACTATCCATTACTTTTGTTGGGCATTGTTAAAGTGTATGAAACTCTGGCTTAATCCCAAACTCAACCAATAATTATGTCCTTCGGTGTAGAGACGCAGATATGATCTTAGCTGGGAACCCGAAGGCATCTCCATTACGCAACATATGCGATTAAATCACGACCATATGTGAGTGTCCTTGGAGTGAGTGCGCGTGTAAGCACACAAATCAGCCATCAATGGGTAAGGTTATACTCTATAGATAGGGAGAACCCCTTTGTAATTGAATAATGGCAAAGTGCGGTAGCTCAATTCCTTGCGATGATGAACACCTTGAACGCTGTGTAAATTGAGACCTAATCAAGGCGAAGGATCGGACGGAGCCTACGAATCCTTTTCAGGCATCTCATGTTAACCAAAAGGTGCCGAATATGGCAAAAGGCTTAGAAGAAGGGAGGGAGGGAGGTAGGCTAGCCAAAGCGCACATATGTGTGTGGTTGCCGTGAAGGTGTGTGAGTGTGTGTGAGTGTGTGTGTGAATAGAGCCAAAATTAGTTATATATATAAAGCCAAATGAGAGTCCCTGTGCATTGTGAAGGCGGCAAATTAATTGCATTTTATGGCTGAAATTTGATATTTTCGAACGTCGCCGCCCACACGTGCACGGAGAAACGTGGGGAGAGGCAGTGAAACACAGGTAAAGAGCAGCCTCATTTCTCTCTTTCATCATTTACTGATATCTGCTGTTAATAATTATAAACGTTTTGTGTTAATTAATAATATTTAATAAACAAGCGGCGGGGCTTATCGCAAACAAAAAGATCTTCAAATTGAGTGCAGGTTTTGCAGGTTTACGAGCGGAAAACACTGAAATCATTGCCTTGGGGCCACACACATACACGTAGTCAAACACAGAGATCAAACAGCTTCTGGATTAGGCGCATGGACATATCTTCATCTGCCATCGTTCAGCCGCTGCACCGCAAAATGTCTGAGAAGCAATGTCAGATATATACAGAGAACACGTTAAACACTTTCCACAGATGAAGATAAGTTCATCATCATCAGCAGCAGCACCAGCATCATCAAGCACAACTGTTGGCTGCTGCAGTTATCCCAGCCCTGGGCCAGTTGGACAACATCTTGGCCTGGTCTGGGTCTGTCTGTCTGTGGTGTTGACGTTTTGTAGGCGGTGCCTTGAGTGCCGTTTAAACGCTCATAAAGCCGCCGTGCCAGCCACAACTTATCGACAGATTCGTATCGTTTTTTTCTGCCTCTGTGTTTGTATGTATGTGTGTATTTGTGTGTGTATTTGTGTGTGTATTTGTGTGTCTCTGTTGTACCGCACAGTCAGGCCTCTTATGGTCCCTGTCGCAGTGCTTTGAGTTCGAGTTTGCCGCAGGATCTGCGATAAATCACTTTGGTGCATCGCCATCAATAAAAAAAAAAGTAAATAAATGTATAAATTGAAATGTTGATGTCTTCATCAACAATATGAGCGGCGTTTGATCTAAGCATTCGTTACACTCATGTAGGTCGGGGTCCGGATCATTGGGCTATGTGCGGCGTGTCTGCATGTGTGTAGTCTACAGGTAGATTAACGTAATTTAAGTTATGTCTATCACGTTTAAAGAATTTCAGACTTTATTAAATGGCATTTTTAAAGACCAATAAAATACCCAACTAAAACGAGAAAAAGAAGAAAAATCAACAAACAAAAAAATAAAAATAAACTTCAGTTGAAACATGAAATATAATATTTCAAAAATAAAACATAATGAGAAATAAATATAAAGTTCACTTGAAATATAAACTACAAAAAAAAATATATATATATATGTAAACCGTGCTTAAAATTTACACAGAGGAAAATTCAAAATTACCGCGCATTGAGCGCTTGGCTCTATGGGCATTACTTCTGAATGGCCACACTTTCTGGCTGGCTTATCCTATCGTTTGAAAGGCGGCAACTTTTAGTATTTTTTATTTTGTTAATTTGGCATTTAAATGCCAGTGCGCACGGGCACATTTCGTTTTATTGTTGTTGTCTATAGTTGTTGGACTTTTTGTTTGAAAATAAGTGAATATTTTTGATCTAGTGTTCAAGTAAATTAAAGTATAAACATTTTCGGCTTCCTTTTTAGCAATAAATACAAAATTATTTGTGTGCGTGTTAATGTAAAAGGTGAGTGATTGTGAGTTTTCTCGAAAATCAAAACTCCAAATTATGCGCCACGCCGGCTGCACGAGGTCAGCAACAACAACTATGACAATAACAACGACAACATAGCAGCAACAAATTTTACGCGGGCTTCGAAAAATTTAAAATAGTTTGAGTCTTTTGGCCAACGCCCAGCGATCTTGATTCCATTGATTGCAAACTAATTAAGTTTTCGATTAACGAGACCAATAGACGCGACACAAAATAAATGATCGGTGCGTCGCATTGTGTTTTGCTGTGAAAATAGAGACGGAGTCACAGGGGTAAGCGGCGTTGATCTTGGTGATTTGCCATGTCGAAAATAGCAGCCATTGACAGCATGCAGCACCCTCTGGCAGGCTCGGCATACAGTGACAGAGTTTTGCTTGGTTATCACGAGCATCACATAATTCAAATTCAAACAAAATATATAAAATACGTTTGCTTTTATTGTTACCTGAAGTTATGATTTTGCCTTCTTTTCAATAGTAATCAAAATTTTCTGTGGATCACAATGGCGCAGATAACAGCTGATAAAAGAAATACGCAGACGATGCGTACACATACACCATCAGTTGCCGTTGCAGCAGGACCCTCTGCCTCTGGCACTGTCTCAGCTACGAAGGAAAACTCTCGGCATCATGCATCTCGTGGAAAAGGTATTGAGATATTAGATTTTCACGAATCGTGGCTTGAGGAGGTCGAGCTGTATAAGGATAAGTTGGTCATGTGCAAACAGCTGTCGCATCACAACCATCAAGCACCTCATCAATCACCTCGCCCATCAAATAATTTCAATTTAAATAAACCAATCTGTCGGACCAATCAAACACGCGCCACCGGGGGATATTCGATGGGGACATCACCGGCCAAACCCCAAAAAGTTCCGCAAAATAAATCACCACCATCGCCAAGACGCCAGAAGACTTCAGATGCTTCAGCTGCTGCTGTTGCCAATGCAGCGCAAAACAAGTCACCATCTCCGCGGTACACATCAAAGCTGAACTCTGTGCCAGCGCCTACCTCCAGCGCTCTTCAATCCGAGCCATATAAAAAAGTTCAGGTAAGTTCCACAGCCGACTGTCTTAACTAACTAAAACATCTATTGGATATAACAGTTAGATATAAGAGTCTACTTCCTTCTCTTTGCAATTCCGATGATTAACAGTCGTAAGATCGTCTTGCATGTCACACATTTAATTTGTGTTTGATATTTGACTCGTTACTTGTTGTTAGTTATATGTTACTTGTTACTTGTTACCCGTTTCATGTTCATGTGAATGTCCCCCTTGCTTTGCCTGAAATGCTAACCAGCAGATGCTTTTAAAGCGTGCACGTGAGGATGCTCTTGCCAAAAATGCTACCTACAGCATTGGCAACAGCAGCAGCTGCAAACGTTCTAATGTTAATTCGGCTTGCATAAGTCCCCCAAGAAGTGGATTAACCAAAAGCTGCAGTATAACAACCATCAAGGCACCCAACAAAATAGTTGTTAACTCCTTCCACGGTAGTAATATCTGGAATGGGCAGCAGCATGATGAAAAGAGTAAAATCCTGACTCAAAATGGTTTAACTAAATCGGCAGTTACAGCTTTGGAGACAAGTTTGTATGCATCGCTGTACGCGCAACCTCAGCTGCAACATCAATCCTGCCGACTTAATTCTACCGAGCAAGGCAACCTACTGGGAGTCTGCCTGAATAGGGGCATGAGTCCCGGCCATGAAGTCCGTGATGATGATCCATGTGCTGGTAATATAATATAATTTCTTTTAATCCAAAATTAAATGTTTGATTAACGTTCGATGTTTTTTTTTGAAGCTATCGATGAGATAACAAGCTATGACGATTCGGATTCAGAGGAGGATTACGTGGGCACACCGTTTTATTTAGACGAAGATAATTATGAAACAAGCCAGAGTCGTCATATACGCGTTAAACTGAACAAAGTGCCGTCCAAAGAGTCAATTGCAACAGCGACAACAACTGACTCTGAGGCATCGGTTTACTTTGTGCCAGAGAGTATTTTGTCGCCAAGTTTGTTCCCGAATGTTCCCCCATATTTAAATTTTACATCGCATGCAGACAAAGGACCGCAAATGCCTGCAACTCTTCATCGTGTCTTGAAGTGGAAACTTAGTCCGGTTATGCCAAAGATTGTCAAACGTGTGGTTCTCAATTCGGGCTTTCGCATCATCAAAAGTAAATCATCTTTTAATTGTTTAAGCGTCACTTGAATTCAACATAAAATAACATAACATTACATAAATTTAATGCAGATACAACGGACTGGATGGCGGTTTGGGAGAAGCACATGAAGAGTCCTGGTTTTCGAACCATACGCTCGCACCAAAAATATAACCACATGCCTGGCTCCTTTCGTATTGGACGCAAGGACACAATGTGGCGCAGCATAGCCTGCAACATGAAGAAATTCGGCAAAAAGGAGTTTGGTATTATGCAAAAGTGAGTAGATCTAAATAAAAAGGAGCGTTATATTAAGTAAAAAAAAATAAAACCAATGAAATACACAGATCCTACATAATGCCAGACGATTTAGAAAGTCTACGTCTAGCTTGGCCAAAAAATGCTTCAAAGCTTACCAAATGGATAGTGAAGCCACCAGCAAGTGCGCGTGGCACTGGAATTCGCATTGTAAATAAATGGAGTCAGTTCCCCAAAGATCGTCCACTGGTTGTGCAAAAGTTTGTTCAAAATCCTAAGCTTAACATTAAATTAACATTCAAATCTAATTTGCAATTATTTTTTAGGTACATCGAACGTCCATTACTAATAAATGATAATAAGTTTGACATGCGGCTTTATGTGTTGCTAACTTCCATAAATCCACTGCGTATCTACTTATTCAAGGATGGGCTGGCCCGATTTGCGTCTGTTAAGTATAGCTCTGAGTTGGGAAATTTGGATGAGCGCTGTATGCATCTCACGAACTATAGCATTAACAAATTCTCGCAGAATTATGCCAAGAACGAAGACTTCAATGCATGTCAGGGACACAAATGGACACTTCAATCATTATGGTCGTGTTTGGAAAATCGCGGCGTTAACACCAAACGACTTTGGGGAACTCTTCGTAACTTAATCATTAGAGGCATCATAAGTGGTGAATCTGGTCTTAACCGTATGTATCGACAGAATGTTAATTTTCGATACAATTGTTATGAGCTCTTCGGATTTGATGTTTTGCTTGATGAGAATTTGGTGCCTTGGCTGCTGGAGATAAATATATCACCATCGTTGCACTCAGAACTGCCACTTGATTTGCATGTGAAAGGCCCGCTTATACAGGCAGTATTGAATACAGCGTTGTATCAAGTTCCGCCCAAATTAAACGAACGACAGCAGCACGAGATACTTGATGAGCTGAACTTGCAGGGACCTTTGTGTCATGATAAACGAATTTTTACCACTTGCCTTACTGCTGATGAAGTGCGAAAACACAATCATTACACTAGTCGGGCAATTGAGTTTCGTGAGGAGTATGTGGATACCATACTTGATAATCTATTACCAGATGATGTTCGTTGTCTAATCGTTGCTGAGGATGAGCTGGCACGCTGTACGCCATTGGAGCGAATCTTTCCAACTTCGGGTTCACATGTCTTTCTTCCTTTTATTGAGAATCCACGATACTACAACCGCCTTTTAGATGCTTGGGAAAACAAATTTTCAAAGAACCGCAGTCAAGGAATTGCATTATTGTCCCGCTTTTGTGAAGATAAGTATCATTTACAGGTTTCCGAAGCAGCAATGGAAAAGGTAAATATTAAAAGCATTATTCATAAAAGAGGCTATCTATTATAATTGTCATTTTATATTTTGGCAACAGGAACCCAATGTGGCCCTTACTGAAATTGACATGCTTCATGTCAGAAAAGATGAATTAACGGACACAACGCCAATAATAATACCACAAATAAGAGCATCAGAAATTTCTGATTCTGCGTTGCGTAGTGGCACTGGACAAAAACCCAAAAGCCTGGAAGCACTATAGTTATATATTACTGTAAGACTGAATGTTGTAAACTAATCCAACTACATTGCAACTTGAATTTTCTATAATATTGTTTCGTGCCGGTGTAAAAAAAAAAAACATGAGACACAAAAGAAACACAGTATAAATTTAAAACAAGCAATAAGTTGAATTCTGGTTAATATATTCTGCAATACAGAAAATTATAGAAAATATTAAATTATTAAACCATTAAAGAATTTGTCTTTTTTGTGTTGTTTGTATTTATGAACCAACATGTAAAACAAACAAAAATAGTTGTAATCTGATACGCAATAAGCAGTGCTTCAAAACGCTTCTGTAATTATCGATAAGCATAAAACGTTTTACGATAAATCTATCGTAAACAAAATTGCAAATACACATATATATTCATAGAAATAATCGATGTATCGCCAAAGCTAATGCGCCAGCCCTAGACTATCGGCAGGGCAAACAATGAGTGCACGACGTACAATGACGTCTCGTTCTAGAACGAAAACGCGAAATTGTTATTAAAAAGTGTGCAAGTGTAAATTTGTGAACAAGAACCCGGTTACTACTACAAATGCAATTTCAAGTGTACGTCGGACAACAGCAACGAATTCTACAATATACTTAGATAGCTTCCTGAGTAGCGTCACGTAGACGGCAAGCAGCTTGCAAATCGATATTCACTAACACAAATACACACACACTATTACACACCAGTGCAAACAGTATGGAAAACACATTAGAAGGCGGCGGCGCTGATGGCGAAAATAACATTACGCCGCTGCCCGCCATGTGCCAGGACACCGTCACCATTATTTCCACCCCTGCAGTCACGAAACCAGTGGTAAATTAATGGCAACATTGCCTTTCGTAATCTGCCGCCCAATTTTTGCGCCTAATTCTTTTCATATACATTTTTAACGCAGACAATAACAAGCAACTGCAGCGACAGCGCAGAAGTCGTTGCGGCGTCATCGACAATGGCAAACAATAATAAAAAGCCCCAAGTTAAGAGTGAAGAGGAGAATGAAGTGTTGGGGACAAAGCACCACCACCATCACAATAACAACAACAATAATAATTACAATAACGAACACAAAGCTAAAGCTAAGCAAAACAATGAAATGCATGCAGGGAATGGAAGCGACAGTGTAAATACTACAACAACTAAATTAACAACACATACAACGAATCATGTCAAAGTTACGGACACAACGGTCAGAGAGACGGCGCTGAAGGCAGCAACGGATGTGGCAGTAGCTGCCGAATCGGACAGTAACAAGACGGGTAAAATGCCAAAAGCTTTTTGATATTATTTATATTTGTTTGTGTTTAATTACACAAATAAAATTATTTTTATTTTTTTGCAGAACGTAATCACAAGAAAAAGAAAAAAGATAAAGAACGTGAAAGAGACGATGAAAAGCGCCACAATAGCAGCAGCGGCCAACGTAAGGACCGCGATAGCAATATCTCCAACAGCACCAGCAGCAGCAAGTCATATTCAAATCGTCACACCGGCAGCGACTATAAGTCAAGTTCTAGTTCCTCCTCTTCAAGCACCTCACGTAACAAAGACAAAAAACAACACAAAAGCGATCGTGATAAAGACCGGGATCGAGATCGAGAGCGCGATCGGGAACGTGAACGTGAACGTGAGCGGGATCGGAATGGAGATCGGGAAAGGGAAAAGGTAAAGAATTAATTAAATATATAATGCACAGAGCTTAATGAAAACTTAATTTATCGATGTTGCATTGTGTATTAAGTGTTTAATGTTTAACACCTATGCATTGGATAAGTAGGACTTTATAATTAATAAGATGTTTTATCGATTGTTATCAGATACCATCATCATCTTCAAGTTGTTCTTCGTCACATCGACGTCGCAGCTCAGACAGCAGTCGCAGCAGCAGTAACAACAGTTCCAGTAAGCTAAACTTTATAAAAGAGGAGTTAGACAAGGAAAAGGATAAGGAAATAGAGACAGCCGCCGAAAGAGTAAAGATAAATGAAACATCGAAAGATTCTGCAATGCTCTCAGTACTTACTAACAACATACACATTAAGTCAGAAGCGGAAATTAAAAAAGAACCAATGGATTCAAAAGTTCTACTTAATGGTGATGTAGTTAAGGCGTTGATAAAATCACGTGAAGAGGTTACACGTCAGTTGAGCTTCAACAATACCGATGATTTGAAGACAAAGGAACATAGCATAAGCAACAGTAATATCAAGAACAATAACTTATCAACAGCAGTTTTAATGCCTTCGCCGGCGCCGAAAACGACGTCGTCATCATCCAGCAATAGTGGCAATCACCATTCCTCCTCCTCGTCCTTTTCCTCCAGTTGCAGTGCACGCAAATCATCTAGCTCTTCAAGCAGTCATCATAAAAGCTCTTCTTCATCCTCATCTTCCTCCTCACGCCACTCGTCATCGTTTTCTTCTTCACGTGACTGCTCAAAATGTTATAAGCGTTCTAAGATACGACGTAGCAGTGTTGGTGTTCAATGCGTTCAGCATGCGCCCGCTCCAAGTGCCTGGCAAACATCTACGAAAAGTTTACCAACGCCTAACAAAAAGGCACCTCCTGGCTTAGAAACTCTTAAATACGGACATTACTTTCAAGTGGAACAATATCCCAATGGTGGTGCCTCCGTGGTGCATCTTTATCAAAACGATATCGATGCATTGCCTCCGGATGAAATGGAACAGCTTGTGGATGAGTTCTTTAGTGTGTGCTTTGCTGAGGATGAACAAGGCTATGCACATCATGTTATGGGCATTGTGCACGACGCCGCACGCTATTTACCGGACCTTTTGGAGCACATGGCTGAAAACTATTCTACCCTTACTGTCAAAGCAGGGGTACTCGGTCGCAACTCTGATATCGAGACATGCACAATGGCTCAATACAATGAACAGGTGAGTGCTACAGGTCATAAGTGATAGGGGTTATAAGTAGTCACTTAACGGTTACTTTGGTTTCAGGTGGTACGGAATTATTGCCAGGGTACCTTTCGCTATGGACCACTCCACCAGATTAGTCTAGTTGGAAAAGTGCACGAGGAAGTTGGAGGATATTTCCCGGATCTGCTTGGACGCATCGAGGAGAATCCATTTTTGAGCAAGGTGAGCATTGCGCTAGAAAATATTGATCGATTCTAAATCTCCTTGTGACACATTTACAGACAATGCCGTGGGCTGTAAATTCCATATTACAAACGGATCCTCGCCAATCTAATGATGGACCAATACTTTGGATACGCGCTGGGGAGCAGCTAGTGCCAACGGCGGAATTGAACAGTAAAACGCCACTAAAACGACAGCGGTAAGCTTGAGTCATGCTTCGTATTTGAGAAAAAAATTCTGCTTTTAAAAATGATTTGTAGTAATTTGTAAATGGTTTTTAATAGGGATTAGTAAATATAATATCTATTATATTTTGTAGATTCAAGAAATTTTAATTATACCTATGTGGAAGCAAATGAACTGTTTGATATAAGTAAAGAAAGGAGTTGAAATTTGGATGATGAAATTGGCTAAAACTGTCTTATATATGTAGAGATGCAAGACTTTGAAATGTGGCTTTTATGTAATTTGGTTAAATCTCTAAATATATTTTTCTTTTAATTTATTTATTGTTTAATAATTTAAATTAATATTTATAATAATTTATCCCTATATTTACATCCTCAGCACACGTATTAATGAACTTCGGAATCTGCAGTATCTGCCACGTCTCTCAGAGGCACGTGAAACGATGATCGAGGATCGCACCAAAGCGCATGCCGACCACGTGGGCCATGGCCACGAGCGCATCACCACCGCTGCAGTTGGTGAGCTCCATTATTATTATTATTTTTTTTATTTGTTGAAATATTTTTCTATATTTTCTAAATGCTAAATAATTTGTTTGTTGATAAATAATTGAATTTTTCTTGTCTGCAACAATAGGAATTCTTAAGGCGGTGCACTGTGGACAATCTTATACCCAAAACCGCATTACAAAAGATGTGGTTGCCTTTGCCGCTCAGGATTTTAACACGTTGGTTGAAATGCTTCAGTTAGATCTACATGAGCCACCTATTTCACAGTGCGTGCAGTGGATTGAGGATGCCAAACTTAATCAGCTACGGCGCGATGGGATTCGCTATGCACGGATCCAGCTCTGTGACAACGACATATACTTTTTGCCGCGCAACATTATTCACCAGTTCCGCACCGTGACTGCTGTAACAAGCATAGGTAATGAGTCGGCAAAAAAAAAAATAATTATATTTAAATGCAAAGTTGTAAATTCTATTTTTAATACATATTTTGTAGCTTGGCATCTTCGCTTACGTCAGTATTATCCTGGACAAGAGGTAATTAATGAACAGAACAATCCTGTACTGGCTGAAACGCCACACTACAAGGAGAAGCAAACAATTTTGCCAAATCCTATTGGGCATGATGAACCAACTAAAAAGACTCCATTAAAGCGTGCCCACGATGGAAAGGCTAAACGAAAAGTCATTGACTTGGATGGTAAAGAGCGGCACTCGAGTGAAAGTAGCCAGGATGATCAGACACCAAGCGGATCCCCTATACAAAAATCGAAAAGCAATAGTAGCATCAATAGCAATATTAGCAGCTCCAGCAACACGCCCAAGAAGAAGTCGAGCAAAGACGATTCTAAGATCGATATGCGTAAAATGGTGCTGGACCATAAGTATAAGCTTACCAAAGCAGCGGCCTCAGCGGACAAGAAATCCTCTATTAAGGAAAAAGAAAAGTCCATTCGTGATAACGATAAAGACAAAGATAAGGATAAGGAAAAGGATAAGGAAAAGGAAAAGGAAAAGGAAAGGGAAAAGGATAAAGAAAGGGAGAAGGAAAAAGATAAAGATAAAGATAAAGAAAAAGAAAAAGAAAAAGAAAAAGAAAAGGAAAAAAATACTGACAAGGATATTGAAAAGGAAAAGAAAAAAGAAATTGATAAGGGCAAAGATAAAGATAAAGACAAAGAAAAGGGAAAGGAACGCGATAAAGAAAAGGAACGCAGTAAAAAAGAAAATAAAACTGAACTAACAGTGCCTACACCTTCACCAGCTAAAATTCCACGCCTGACCAACGAAACTAACACATCAATAACAGCAAGTCTTGGCGCCGCTGGTGCTGCGGCCACTACTGTTGTTATCGCCCCGACAGCCGTGGTTGCAGCTGGTGGAACAATGTTGCCTCTACCACTTCTGCCACTACTGCCACTTGTGCCTCAGACGCCCTTCATGCATCGAGAGGCGTATGTTAACAGTTTAAATCAAAAGGAACCCGAAATCAAAATACAATTAAAAATGGTCTCCGATGAACCAACAGCAGTGATAGCAAGCAAAAATGAAGCTTCTTTATTTGCACCCACAACAGCAGCTCTACTAACCCAGTCAACCCAAACACTCCAACACCCAACACAAGTAGCCCCACCCGTGCCATCCGCTTTACTAGGCGCACCCTTACCAACTATATCCCGACCATCACAAACGTCCCCAATTCTAGAAATCGAGCCTGATCTGGATTCGGATGTTGGCAATGAACTTATTGTTGAAAGCACACCACAATTAGTAGTTGATCATGAGGAAGAAGTAACTGAACTTTGCGAAGAGGTGATACCATTGGAAATACCCACAACATTACCCACACCACCGGTGGTGCCAACTGTGATGCCGACCGTTCTACGTATTAAGCAGGCACCCATGTCAACAAATGCAGCTACTCCACCACAAGTGGTTAAAGTTGTTTTGCCTGCTGCGTCTTTGACGCCATTGGTTGGTCGAATATCAGCTGTGGTGCTTACGCCCCCATTGCCGACTATGCCTTTGCCGCCGCCTCCACCACCACCACCTCCTCCATCGTCCTCATTGTCATCACCACTAACAACATCAACACTATTAACATCGTCACTAACAACAACAACATTATCATCATCATTGACAGCATCACCATCATTTTCAACACCATCACCATCACCATCATCATCATCATCATCATCATCATCACCATCAACATTAATATTGCCAGCGATTAAAACGCCTAGTAATCAAAAGACGACTACCACCGGCACGACCTATAAAACATTTAACCTTCCTTCGCATAAAATTATTTTAACTGGCAGCAGAGCTGCAGCCAAAGGAACGTCCCTTACACCAGTCGACCTACTTGGCTCGATCATGGCTAGCATGGACAATAAACCCAGTATCACAAGCTCTTCGACCGGCTCCTCGGCAGCAGCCGCTGCTTCAGCCGGCAACAGCTCGACAACAAGTTCGAACACTTCGCTCTCCTCCTATATGAACTCCAATAACAGCTTCTGAGTGGGACACAACAACAGCCAAGGAGCTTCCAACGGTCACGTTCACAGCTTCGTTAGCTTCGTAATCATTGATGCAACTATAAATTGTTAAAAGTTGTTAATGTTAATTTCTTCGTTTTTGGGAAACTTGAGAGTCGCTTAAGAGCGTCAAACGCAAACGGAGACCTCAAAGATGACCCGATTAGCGCTTATTGTACATAGCAAAGGGGAACAATATATATATATAAACCCGCACATACACATACACTTACACATACACTATGTATGTACACATACATATACACATACACATATCCTTATACATACACATACACATACACATACATAACACATAAAATCAAACCTTCCAACGACATATTTACGCACACTTGCAGACACATACACTAACACCCACCCACCCACACACACACACACACACACACCCTTTACACATTATTATTAAAATTAATAACTGTAGAGAACTAAGCTCAAATGCTAAACACTTTTAGACGTAGTTTTTAATTTATTACCGCAGGCACTTCAAAAAAAAACACACATTGGCAAAAAGTTAAAGTTAAACATGATATACGCTATATATATGTATATATAATTTATTTATATATGTATGTATAGATATTTCTCAATTTTTGAAAAGTAATGGCACTTCTTTATGTGCATGCACATTGGCCGACAAATATTTATAATTCAACAAAGTGCAAGGGCGCCCAGTTAATAATAGTTATTTTTTTTTGTGTTTTTCCTAACGATTTTTGAAAAGTGTTTTTGAGTGTGTCTTTAGCAACGCACTACACACACCTTTAGACGTACATGTCAGCACCTATGACATGTACATCATATACACATACAATTCAAATCAAATATATATACAACACATATATAAAAGTAGTTTTTAAAGCCATTGCACGTTGAAGAAACAATAAAGATTCGGATCGTACAAAATAAATAACATATATTGTTTACATATATAGAAAGAATTAAGATACAAATTAAACGATATTCAAAATAATGGGATCCTTTTAACTTTTATAAAAAAAAAATAAACAAAATGTATTACAATATATTTAATCATGTTTATTTAAAGTAATATGTGTAAAACCAATAATTGTAGTAACCTAGAATAATTCAATATACAATAAGAATTTTTTTTTTTTTGTAAAAAAAGGACCGAACCAGGATACGGTTAAAGCAGTTAAGTAAAAGGAATGTGTAGGATGCTTACAGCTTGGAGCGCATTTCATCGAAGCGACTCTGTGCTGAGCGTTGTAGGTCGACCAGCTTCATGGCCAGACCCATGTTGCCTTGAATCTTAATCTTGCCTTGGAAGAAGGCCTTCTGTGGAGGCAACTTGCCTGTCAGAAGCTCAAAGACATCATCGTCGCTGATTATGAAGGTAACATCACATTTTTCTGTAAAGTAGTTAAAATTTAAATTTCACTTTTGTTAACTATTAATTTTTAATTTTTAATTGAAACTTACGTGTTCCATTAAAGATAATCTTGCCCTTGCCCTGCTTTGCATCGATCACCCAGAAGCCAGTTTTGCCTTGAGGTCCATTGTTTACCTTGAAGCCATACACAGCACGCACCTTTTCAATCAGATTATCCTGATCCTCCTGCATTGCCTGTTCGAGTATTTTCAGCATTGTTGAAACCTTAAAGCCTTCTTCGCTGCTCGCTGCATTTGTGGCTGATGTCAAATTATGTTTGACGCCGCCAGCACCCGGGAAGCCCAAGCGATATAGAGAAACAACAACAGCACCACCGAGTCCAAGATTGTGTTGCAAGGCTAACTGTACGTTAGGTACTTGACGCTTTTCAGCCAGGCCACGAAGCTGCCAACATAGCTCAGCACATTGGGCCAGGCCCGTGGCACCCAGTGGATGACCCTTTGAAATCAGTCCACCACTGGGATTAATCACAAACTTTCCACCATAGGTATTATCACCGCGATCAATAAAATCGCCAGCCTGTCCTTCGCCGCAAAGTCCCAAAGCTTCATAAGTCACCAGCTCGTTGGCCGAAAAACAATCGTGCAACTCCACAACCTGTACATCTTGTGGCTTGTAGCCGCTCTTAGCAAAGAGACGCTGAGAAGCCAATCGTGTCATATCATATCCAGCAAGTTTCATTAAGCTCTTGTCGGCAAATGTTGACTCGGGATCAGTAGCCATTTCCATGCCCACAATTTCAACAGCTTGATTCTGAAGACCATGACGACGGACAAACTGCTCAGACGCCAGAATAGCAGCACCCGATCCATCAGAAGTGGGACAGCATTGCAGTTTGGTTAATACCCCCTCGACTACTTGAGGCGACTTCATAATCTGGTCCAAAGTGTATTCATCCCGAAATTGTGAGTACCTTATCATAATTCAAAAAGATAAGATAATTTAAAAATTTTTAAATTCTTAAATTATTTTTATGATATACTTAAGTGCACTTACGGGTTGTTAACTGAATGCTTGTGGTTCTTCCAAGCAATCTTGCCAAAATGTTCTGGCTTAGTGCCATATTTCTTCATGTGCTCCTTTCCAGCGTTACCAAAGATTTGAGCTGCCATTGGTCCAGTTCCAATTTCTGTTAACTGACCCATTTCTGTGATGTGGCGTTCCATGGGGTTTGTGCGATCGAAAAACTAGAATATTTATTTAAACACAATAATTTTTTTTTTTGTTTGGCAGCATTATTTAAATTGTATATAATACCTTAGCTCCCAAAGAACCACGCTCCATTTTTTCAAATCCAAGAGCTAAGATACAATCAGCATTTCCCGACTCGATAATCTGTTTGCCCAGATACAACGCACTTGATCCCGTGGAACAATTGTTGTTCACATTGTAGACGGGAATACCAGTCATGCCAACTTCGTAAACTGCCCGCTGTCCACAGGTGGAATCACCGTAGACATAGCCGACAACAGCCTGTTGAACATCTGTATATTTGAGCTTTGCATCCTGAAGAGCCTTAGTAACGGCCTCCTTGGCGAAATCTGGATAGCAAACATCGGATCGACGTCCAGGCTTCTCAAACTATAAAAGGTTTCGATAACATTAACCTTTAGGTCTATATTTATATTTATAGGCAAGTACAAGTCTATTTAATTGGACCACTTGTGATTATTCTAATAACTGGAGATTAAATTTATACAGCTTTAGATTTCTTGAGCGACCAAAGTGCACTGTAGTTCAAAGTCCGACTTGCGATAATTATTTTCTAGGGGAGTATTGAGGAACTCTTTTACAGTCGTTTTGCAATTGCAAGTTGTTTTCTTTTTTTTTGCAGCCTCTTTAAGATCCAACATATTTTAGTTTAGGTTTACATATACCTTGGTCATTCCAACACCAACAACGTAAACTCTGGTTTTGGTCATTTTGTTATTTATATTTAGTACTTTTTTTTAAGAATTATTAAGAACACGTACAACCGTTGCGTTTCGGCTTTAATCAATAACTAGGTTTTAATTATTGAAACTGCCCAAACAAGTGTATTTTTCAAGTACCTAACAAAAGCGATACCTCTATCGATACTTTTTCGTTTCAACTTATATCGATGATAGACTACAAATATACTTTAAAATATATCGATTAAAGGGTAGTGGGAATGGAATTGTTGAAATTAATTAATTTTCTATCTGCAGAAGTAAACCCGCGACGGTTCGTGAACTTGGAGATCATTCGTATTTTGATTGTTGCCCAAAGCAGAATAAGATCAGGATGACCAAGACAAAAGTTTACGTTATTGGCGTTGGCATGACCAAGGTACAATTTGTTAATGCGACCTTTGATTAAATTTGTAAAATAATTTTTTTTTTTACATAGTTTGAGAAACCTGGACGTCGCGCCGATATTTGCTACCCAGATTTCGCTAAGGAGGCGGTTACCAAGGCTCTTCAGGATGCGAATCTAAAATACACAGATGTGCAACAGGCTGTTGTCGGCTATGTCTATGGTGATTCCACCTGTGGACAGCGTGCAGTTTACGAAGTCGGCATGACTGGCATTCCCGTCTATAATGTAAATAACAATTGTTCCACGGGATCAAGTGCTTTGTATCTGGGCAAGCAAATTGTCGAGTCTGGTAATGCCGATTGTGTTCTTGCCTTGGGATTTGAGAAAATGGAACGTGGTTCCTTGGGAGCAAAGGTGAGTAAAATAATAAATTTAAATATAGCATTATTTTAATTTAAAGCTTTCAACAGTTCTTTGACCGGACCAACCCCATGGATCGTCATATCTCCGAAATGAGTGAGTTGACGGAAATAGGACCTGGACCAATGGCAGCACAGATCTTTGGTAATGCTGGAAAGGAGCACATGAAGAAATATGGAACAAAGCCAGAACACTTTGGAAAGATTGCTTGGAAAAATCACAAGCATTCAGTTAACAATCCGTAAGTCTTAAGTCCATTAATTACCATAAAGCTAAATGTTCGTTCATATAACTAAAGTGTTATCTTATCGCTTATCAAAAGCCCCATCCACCGTGACCGTTGCCCATGCTCTAAATTGGTAAACTGCACTCGTCGTATTAATGTTATCTGTATTTGCTTTTCTTTATCCTAGTTACTCGCAGTTCCGCGATGAGTACACTTTGGAACAGATTATGAAGTCGCCTCAGGTGGTCGAAGGCGTGCTGACCAAACTGCAGTGCTGCCCCACTTCTGATGGATCGGGTGCTGCTATTCTGGCGTCAGAGCAGTTTGTCCGTCGCCATGGTCTCGAGAAGCAAGCTGTAGAGATTGTTGGTATGGAAATGGCATCTGACACAGAATCGACCTTTGCTGATAAGAGCCTAATGAAAATTGCTGGATATGATATGACACGTCTGGCTACTCAGCGTCTCTTTGCTAAGAGCGGCTACAAGCCACAAGATGTACAGGTTGTGGAGTTGCACGATTGCTTTTCGGCCAACGAGCTGGTGACTTATGAAGCTTTGGGTCTTTGCGGCGAAGGACAGGCTGGCGATTTTATTGATCGCGGTGATAATACCTATGGTGGAAAGTTTGTGGTCAATCCTAGTGGTGGTCTTATTTCAAAGGGTCACCCATTGGGTGCCACCGGACTGGCCCAGTGCGCTGAGCTCTGCTGGCAGCTACGTGGTCTGGCTGAGAAGCGCCAGGTGGACAATGCTCAACTGGCTCTACAGCATAACTTGGGTCTGGGTGGCGCCGTTGTGGTTGCCCTCTATCGTCTAGGATTCCCAGGTGCTACCAAGGCCAAGTTGTAAACAAAATTTTTTATTTTGTATATATACATATGTACGTTGAGTTGATTAGCTTCTTGCATATCGATCTTAACTTAGAACTCGATGACTAGTTTCGCTTTTTTTTCAGAGCGGGTTTTGGATTCTGGCGCTTGTAGCCGCAGCACAGGCGCCAAAGTCCAAATAGGATGGCAGGCAGTAAAAACAAAACACAACACATTGTGAGATATACGTCCAGGGAGTAATACACAAAGCGATTGAGGTGCACAGCGCTGGGCTGCAATAGAGGGGCACCACGGGTCTCCGCTACGTGTTCCACCCACCAGACGGCAGTTTCAAGTGGCGTTTGAGGACGCTCATTGTACGAAGCGGCTATATTTTGGGCATTTACTTTGTATGTAGGATCCAGTGCCCTAGATAACGCGTCAAATGCCGTCTCCTCGCTCAAGTGGTGAAAGTCTAGCTGTACAGCCATTTGACGTTGCACCAGAGCGGCTACATTCAGAAACTGGTCACCATAGATTGGCATGCCAACAATTGGAACACCGTTTGAGACAGCCTCCGTCAGACCCATCAGACCACCATGTGTGAAAAAAACTTTTAAATTGGGATGAGATAGAATATCACGCTGTGGCAACCATTTCATGATGTACACGTTGTCTGGCTTATTAAGCAGCGTGTCATTTTCCCACTTCCAGATGACTTGTTGCTTCATACGTGCCAAGGCTCGTAACAGCCCATCGCGCTTGTCACTGGAAAGGGTACTGGCTTTCAATTGGGAACCCCAACTGACCAATATCACACCGTGCTCTGCATTGTCCAGTACTTGCTGCAATTCCTTATTTAATGGCTTTGGCTTGCGAATGTGCACTCCTCCCACCTCTATGACATTTGGTGGGAGAGGCTTTGGTCCGCTTAGCGAGAAATGCTGATTAATCATCATGAGCGATGTGTTTTTCACCAACTCGCTAGTGGACGGCATACTCGGACCGAACTTCTGATGCAGCAGAAAATCAGCGGCTGGAACACTGAAAATTCTGTCGAAAAATTTAAATTGTTATACGAAATCCTGGAAATCCTGGTCACTTACTTATACAGCCAATTTAATGAGTGGGTTACAATCCAATTGCCCAGACGACTTCCAAAGGTCATTTGTTGGGACTGGCCCATAAAGAGAGCCGATATATAGGAGGGTATTATTGGAACACCCAAACGCTCGTAGTGCCATGGCATAAGTGCACAGCTGCTAAGTGCGATAACTGGTGCTTGTAGTTGATGTGCTACCCCCATCATGCAGTCCGTATTGAACTGCTCCAAAATGATGACATCATAATGTCCTGCAGGCTTTTTGAGTATCTGTGCCATTGCGTCGCTATTGAGGGTAACATCACAGGCATTCTTTCCATAGGAGTGGAGAATAAAGAACTCGACGTAGGGCGTAAGTGAGGGTAAGAACATTCCCTCAAACATCTTTAATTATATAAACATATAAAATCGTTCATATTTGTTAGGTAGATTACAAGGGGGAACACTTACATCGAACCTAATCGCGCTGTTAAGATTGTCCGTGGGTAGTACGTAATCCGTATAACCAGGTGGTGGCTCGTGATCCGGAAAAGGACTTATGACATCAACATTATGTCCCCGTTCGGACAGTCCTCGAACGATCGGGTGGAAGAACTGAAAGTGACTCATAGCGGGATGAGGAAAAAGTCCTAAGATATTTAAAGCATCACTATGGCCATCAAAAAGGCAGAGTGAAACCAGGAAAAGAAAGGTAATTTCACGATTCCTAGGCATATTTCCAATATTTGTTTAACTGGGGAAAAATTTTCAAAGAATATGTAACGTAGACATGAAAAGTAGTACTTATACTCGATGCACAGCTATAATTAACACCGAAAATGATTATCGAGAATTTTACAAAATTAATTAATGCACGACAACGTCTGTTTGGGTCTGGCAATAATTTTCAACTGAACACCTAAAATCTTTTCCACAAAAATATTTATAAAAACCATCGTCAGGGGAGGTAAAAGTGTCAAATGCATTTTTTACAATTAAATTATTACCGAGCGGGAGAGAAAGAGAGAAAGAGCAGTAGATAAGAACATTTAAAAGTAAATATTGAATGTGCTTAGAATATTCGATTCAATGGCTTTGTTACGGTTGCGGCTCTCTCTCTTTCTCTCTCTCACTCTCACATTCTTTGATAAGGAAGTGACGAGCAGTGCAAACCTAAAGGTGTTCTATTGTAAGCAGTGCAAGCAGTGCACTGCTTCAACAATGCGCTGAACGAAATATGTCAACGTACTTTTTGAACAACGAAAATTATTTGGTAGTTATTTAATATATATATTAAATTATTTTAAATCAAGTAGTAATTAATTTAATATAAAATATTATTAAATGACGAACCATATGACGCATAGCATTCGTATAACAATCAACAGTCTCTATTTATTTGGAACTGGAGTCACTCTTTAGGAAGGGCTATGAAGAGATATTTACAGACACAATATCACATTTACTTAAACAATGATAATTAAGTTTAATCGATCTTATTTTTTTTCGCAGGACGCTTGCCTCGACAACGTTGAATCAGAGACCACCAACAGGCAACAACGATACCCAACACAATGCCAACAACTAAGTAACAATCCAAGGAGTAGTATACAAATCGGGACATATGTACTGCACTCGGTTTTATAAGTGGATCACCGGCAGTGTGGGCCACATGTTCCACCCACCAAACGGCTGTCTGCAAAGCCTGCTGTGGTCTATGCTTGAAGGAGTGGGACACAGCCTTCGCAGCATCTGCATGTCTGGAAAAAAGTAATACAATCACATACATCGTTAAAAATATTGAGGATAGGAAGGAAATGGCAAAACTTACTTCTTGTCCAGAGCTCGTTTCAAGGAACGCATAACTGTATTTTCTCCAATGTCCTCATATTGGAGTATTAAACCCATGCCACGCTGGACAAGTGCAGCTGCGTTAAGGAACTGATCGCCGTACATGGGTGTCGCCACTATAGGCACACCGCAATAGGCTGCCTCTGAGGAGCCCATCAGACCGGCATGAGTCATGAACACCTTTACATTGGGATGGCAAAGTATATCGCGTTGTGGTAACCACTTCATGACGTGCAAGTTGGACGGCTTGTTACTAATTGTTTCGTTCTCCCACTTCCAAATGACCTGTTGTTTGAGCCTAGCAATCGCACGCACAATGCCATCTCGTTTGGCGGCGGACAGCGAAGTGGCGCGAATCATGGAACCCCAACTAATGAGAATAACACCATGTTCGGCGTTGTCAAGTATTCGCTGCATTTCCGCATTTAACGGCTTCGCCTTTTGAATGTGCAGGCCGCCGAGCTCAATGACGTTGGGAGGCAATGGCTTGGGTCCACTTAGCGAATAATGTTGATTAACAAAGAACAATGAAGTATTCTTCACCAGCTCTCCCACAGAGGGCACATCGTGTCCAAACTTATGTTGCACTAAGGCATCTGCAGTCGGTATACTGATCAGTCTACAAATAGATTAAAATGAAATTAATTCTGTCCAGGACTCAGTACTAATGAAGGAACCTACTTGTACATCCAGTTGAGTGCATGAAACGAGAACCAATTGGCCAAACGACCACCATAATTCATGTCCTGCGACTGACCCAAGAACACGTTTGGCACATGCGATGGTATAATTGGAGCACCCATGCGTTCGTAATGCCAAGGCATCATGGCGCAGCTACTGAGGGCGACTACCGGTGCTTGTAGTTGATGTACCACGCCCATCATGCAATCCGTGTTGAACTGTTCCATGATAATCACATCAAAATAGCCAGCCTTGTGTTTAAGGACCGACTGAAGGCTGTCCGATCGCAGAGTAATATTACAAGCCTCCTTCCCCCACTCGTACAAGAGGAAAAAATCCAAGAAATGATTATAGAAAGTTCGTTTTTCAAATATCTAAAAAACAAAATTATACAAATTAGATGACAAATAATTTTATACCTGGGACCAACTTTCTCTTTTTTAAGAAATCATAAATCAACTCCATTCGTTGATCATGGGCTCCGAAAAAACAGCTAAAAGCTTATGTAAGTGTTTATAAAAAAGTAATTATATGTGAAACCTCAAGAGGCTGCGTCTAAGTTCAGGTAAGTCATGAATAAATACTTATTTTTACTTGTAGATATAAAATATGAATGTAATTAGTACTGAAATTAGTTGAATTATAGACTATAAATCTATAATGATCGTAGTTCTAAGACAGTTTAATAGGGCTCATTGTATAGAGTTGGAATTTCCGAAATCTATTTATTCGCAAAAATTTGTATATGATGAATACTACTTAAGCTTACTTTAGAGCAGGTGGAATATGCTGGAAAACCCATTTAATGGGTATATACAAATCTATATGTTCTCTAAGTACTGAAATAAGCCTAGAGAAGTATATAAATAGTTCTTAAGTATTTTTTGATGTAACTAAAACCCGTAAATATTTTCACTTTCCATTCTAGATGCATGCTCACCTTCAAGTCCACACTGTTTGTCAAGTGTAACATTCCCGTTAGTGGAAAGTCCCTGTAGCGAGCAGGCGGATTTTTATTCGGAAAGTGGCTGACCACGCTCACTTCATGGCCCGATTCGGCTAGAGCTGTCATGATGGGTTCAAAGAAATGATTATGACTGATGCCGGGATGTGGGAATAGTCCAAGAATTTTTAGTGGGCGACCTGCATCCACTTTGCTGTGAATGCAGAGTGTCAGAAACAACACCAACAACACCTTCACCACCGCTGGCAACATCGAACGCGGTAAGATCATGTCCTATGAAAAAATGTAAATGAAAATTTTACGAATACGTGAAATAACCTAAATTTAGATAAGCGAATAACAAACACTTGTTGGATTTGCCATTTGACGACCTTGGGTCGTATATTTTTCTGCGCATGGCACTCGTGCTAGAATTATATAAATTGTTGCAAGAAGCGAATTCACTTACAGAAGAAGAACTAATTTCACTGGACTCGCAGTTGCATTGATAATTAACTACGTTAAAGTAGTTTAATTTTTTTGAATTAATGTCCACTTAAGTATTATTTTATTTTATTGTTATTTAATTTAAGATGCTTAATATGTCGGCAATATCACCAATGACCACGACGAACACACACGTGCACTACGTTGGACAATCGATGTGCAACTGGCACTTACAATTTGGTGACTCGGGCAGAGTCTCCACATGGGAGCACTGAACGCAACGGCGTTCCCATAAATCAGTCGGTAAGAAATATTAGTATGTATTTGTGATCGAAAGCGGTGTTGTTGCTTTCTTTTCTACACTCTACACTCATTTTTGGTGTAAGCGGCAATATTCGTTCGGCTGCGTATGATAACGTTCGGCTGTGTTTGGCTACGTTCGGCTAATTTACCAATGTTTTTGTTTTGTCAGCGATCGCGCACACATAAACACATAAATGCTTCCATGCATGCAATCGAATGTGCAGTTGTGTCTGTGTGCCAGCAGCATATTAAGTCAAGTAGGAAGTTAATTCGGGTGGCTCGATCTTAACGAACTCGAACAACCGGTTTTCAATTTGCTGAACCTATAAAAGATCTTAACTGCCTGCCTGTCAATGTTGACATCTTATCTGTTCATGTAAAACACTCATATCACAAGCTGCAGCCAGAATTAATTTCATCAATGTTATCAATTATCAATTGACTTGCAGTCCATAAAACATTGCGCAACTGTGTCGCTTTTGATAAGCATACATTTGCCTATAAAAATTGATAACATAATACATTATCTTCCCAAGCAGTAGCTAGAAACTTCTTAAGATCTTTTCAAATTAAATGGAAACTGTATTGAGAAATTTTTTGAAGACATACAAATTTTGAAATTAGCTTATCAGTTTTAAAAAATTACATTTTTTTAGTTACAGAGGGTCTAAGATAAGATTAAGAAACAATAAGGCATAAACAAACATGAACAAGTGTCTTAATATATTATATACTATGATATTGTACATCTTTTATTGTTGCTTTCTTTTACGATTCAACGAGTTAAGACGACTACCACGGGTCCACTTGAGGAGCTTTATCATTTGCCAAAGGGCACATGGGGGCAGTAGTGCGATTACTATAAGAAATATGTATACATCGATCGAGTTAGAGATGAACCAATTAACATTTCTGGCAACGCTCTGCAACAAGGGAGCTCCCTTGGTAGCTATGACATGTTCAATCCACCAGAGTGCCAAATCCAATGGTTCCTGGGGACGTTCCCGGAATGCGATTGTGGAAGTTTTTACTTGACGTGCAAAACTGTAAGTATTAAAAAAAGTCCTGAGTGTGTGTATTCGTCAAGGACATATTTGTTAAACCTACTCAGCGTTCAAAATGATGTTCAGGGCTTCAAGGAGATGCTTCTTGTCGAAGTCGGCAAAACTTACGGTTACACCAAAACGACGCTGTACAATGGCACCGGCATTAAGAAACTGATCACCATAGAAGGGAGTAACCAGCATTGGGACTCCACAGTAGACCGACTCTGTTGTACCCAAGAGACCACCATGCGAAATGAACCCCTTCACCTTGGGATGACACAACAAATCCCTCTGTGGCAGCCATTGGTACGTATATAGATTCCTTGGCTTGTTTTCAGGTAAGGATTGATTTGTCCAACGCATAACGAAGGTATAACCATCCAGCAAGGACATCGTATCAAACAGTGCGTTTAGCTTGGTCATCGGTAGTGTGCTCGGATTGACCATGGATCCCCAACTAATATATATGACGCCCAAATCGGAACGATCAAAGAGGTCTTGCAGATCCTAGAGAAACTATTGCTTCAATTTGTATATAAAAAGGATATGTTACCCACCTTCGGCAGTGGCTTACTGGAGCCCACCTGCAAGCCACCTACTTCAACTACATTTGCGGCATAGGGACGGGATCCAGTCAGTGCGTAATGTTGATTGATAAGCATTAGAGTTGTGTTCTTGACAATCTCGTCGATGGGTGGATGACCAGTGCCAAAGCGTTGATTTATTAATGCGTCAGTTGCAGGCTGTGTGATGAGCCTGACAAATGATTAAGGATAAAAGATATGTGAGATAAAAGATATTTGTATAGATAGAAGCCATCCACCCACACTACTCACTTGTGAAGAGTATTGACGATATGGAAATGCATAAAGTTGTTGACACGTGCCACAAAATTCATCTCATCCGTGTAAGGCAGAAAATTCATTGGCATTATGGGGTTAAGAAAAGGTGTGCCCATGCGTTGATAGTGCCACGGCATAATAGCACAGCTGCTGAGACCAATTACCGGAGCACCTAAGAGGTGAGCAACTGCGGCCATGCAATCGTTTGCAAAGTGTTCTAAAATAATGACATCAAAACGCTGCGGGGAGCTGAGCAGCTGTGCAATCAGTGGGGAGTCCAAGGCCACTTTACAGGAGCGTAGGCCCCAATCGTGAAGCATGAAAAAGGTGGAAATCTTGAAGGGTTGACCAAACGGCCGAAATTCCGCTTCAAAGACCTGCAAATTTGATTGTATATAACTAAGGACATAAACGGAGGAGCTTTAAATTCACCTGTAAGTCCAAAAAATCCGTAAGCACGGGCATACCTTCAAATACAAAATCCGTGTAATTGGCAACTGGCTGTTTCAGAGGAAAGTAACTGTACATGCTGACATTGTGACCCCTTTGCGACAAGCCGAGGAACATTGGGCGAAAGAAATCAAAGTGACTCTTGCCCGGATGTGCAAACAGTCCAAGTATCTGTGCCGCTTCACTGGATGACGTCGTCAGCTCCGAGCCCAAGCCCAAGAGCAGCACCATCAGTAATTGTCCAAGCATTTTACTGCTGAAGCCACACAAGTTTGTGCCACACACTCAAGTACTGAAGTCAACTGCTTCAAGGTTCAGATAACTCTGTATCTGCAACTCGCGATCGTTGCCGCTGCTGCAGTTCAGATTCAAATTTCAGTCTTTATGTCAAGATCGTGACCGGCATTTAAGCGCAACAGTTGCTATTGTTACGACTGTTGCACACAGACGCTTGGGACGCTTTGGATATTGACCGTCGGATACCTCGTGGCAGCAATGGACGCAAAGCTATTAACACCTCTAGTCGTGGACTAAAGACGGTAAGTTATCTCGTTAATATGCTGTATTTAAAGTAAGCATCTTATTAAGAAAAAAAAAAAAAGAAAAGCAATTGCCAAAGCTGTCCAAAAATTTGAAGTTATCTTCAGCGAAGTCTCAATGCAAGAGTGCAGTATACCCTTTTTGGCGTATCTAATGCTTACAGGGTGTGAAAACGTTTAAGTTTCAGGTTCCTTCATAAATTATAGCTCCAGGTTCTATTGGTGAATTAATTGCATGCCAAAAGATATTGACTGCCTGGTTCAAGCAGTATAAATTTCAATTATTTGGGCGAACAAGTTTATAAAAAGTGCAATTTATGATCGTTTTGTAAGCTGCCAGATTCTTATAAAATATTTTCTTGTTTCATAATTTTTTATTATTTTTTTTTTTTATATATACATATATATAAATTTTTGACTACAAATTTTCAAGAAAATTTTCAACTTGTTAGAGCCACGTTTCAAGATAGACTAAAGTGTAGTTACTCGAGCCAATGCCTAGCAAAGCAGAGTCCAAGCCTAGACCCAGACCCAGACATAGACACACAGTCAGTAGTTAACTGTAATCTGTGCACATTAAAAGACACACAAACACATATACGAGTACACCTATCGAGTTGCACACTCAGTCATCCAATTGGCAAGCCCTGCATCATTAGGGGCAGCTGCAACTGCCACAAGCCGCACTCCACAACATCAGCTTTTATTGTATTGGGGAGGAGTAGCTATATAGTACATGTATTTAACGTAAATCGGCTGATTTCGTGTATTTAATTTGCACACTGAATATATAATGGCTCACAGAACTACAGCGAAGCATTTGCCAGCTCATCGAGTAATTGTTAAAAAGTAACTAGTACATGAACTTTGTAAATATAAACAATAGTGGCTGGAAAAAAACAAAAACTTTATCGCAGTAATTAAATATGAAATAAGTTTCAGTTTGTTTTTTAACTATATTTATTGTTTGTATATATTGTTTAAGCTTTGCTTATGCTAATTTAAAAACCATCCCTAACCCAAATAAATATTTGTTTTGCCCGAATGCATTAAGGGTGATTTTTGAAATCAAATTGTAAACGCTAAATTAATATCAATATGTTGATTATTTACAATTAATATTATATTACATATAAATATTTAATATCATTGTGATTAATAATTATTTTAACGACTAACCTAAAATGTTATATCTAGATATAGAGCAATATTGTTTCAAATTTACCAAATCTGTTATCAACATCAAAATGGTTCTATTAGATCCTTCGTTGCCCAAGCAAGTATATACCAGATCAGAAAATAATATTAAATATTAGATTTAAGTTTATAGTCTATTTACCGATTTAAGATAGAACTGAAAACTATTATTGTTTTTATATTTATATTTGTAGTTATATATAGATGTAAACAACTTTTTAAATTCGAAAGTTGCATCCCAAATGCTAATTTCCGAATGCACAAAATTGAAATTTAGCCGCCGCCTAAAGATATGCTACATTTTTAAGCATGAAATCAAAGCTGCTAAAACTGTGATGTTTTTGATATTTTGAATAAAGATGTTTTGTTTGTTTTTGTTGTTGCCAATGTGTGCAGCTGTTGTTTTCTTCTTGTTTTAAGATTTTGTTAAATATAAAAATAGTGTTCAAAATCAAATTGGTAAAAATGACTCCAACACGCAAGGTACGATGGTCGCGGCGTGCATCTAAAGGGTGCATCACATATAGAAGATCATGAGTTCGAATCTGGGTAAGGATGCATTTTTTGGCTCCTTGTTATTTTATTTTTCTTCTTTGTTTTTTTTTCTGTTTTTTTTTTTTCTTTGTTGTTTTATTTTTTTCTTTGTTTTTTTTTTTTCATTGCATTCGTAAGATTAATTAAAAATATAAAAATAATCATTAAGCACCAAATTGCTGAAAATGACTGCAACGATCTAGTTGCGAGGGTGGTGGCGTGCACTAAGTGCAGCCTAATGCAATGCACTGCGCCTGGTCGGTGGTTCGAATCTTCGTCAGGCTCTTTCGATCGTGAAGATTATTTTTGTAAATATAAAAAATAAAATTAAGCATTAAGTAGGTGAAAATGACCCCCACACCTAAGTTGCGAGGGTGGCGGTGTGCGTAAGCTGAGTGCATCGGATGCCGAAGTCGCGGGTTCAAATCTTGGCCACGGATATAAGGTAAGTCATTATTATCAAATAATATTTAAAATATATTTACTATACAAATAATACAATTCAATAAAAATTATTTGCAATACAACAAAATTTTCATATTAATTGAATTCTACTAGAGGTGGGCGGTATTTACCGTTGGGTACCTTCCACCAGCAGAGCACCTCTGGTGCATGAAATAATGGGTTGCAGGTTCAAATCTTCGGGGGGGTGTTTTTTGGATTTTTTTTTTTTTTTTTTTTTATTTTTGTTGCCAGGACGTTTGTCCTTACTGTGGTGCTTCTTATGACATTAAACTTGGAAGGATAAAAAATGGTACGGCCGAAATAAATATAAATATGGCACGGATACAAAACAACCTACCCAAAAAGTACCTACATTTTGGGTCCTTCGTCCTTCTTATTATTAAGACATATATGGAGGGACTATATCTACCTTCATGCAAAAGAATGTCCCGATTGTCCTTAAAATGGCAAAGTTATGAAAGTTTTAATGATTTCAGTAGATTTTCTGCCATTCATCAAGCGGCAAAACATTTCTGCTTTGTTTTTGTATTTTGTTGTTGTTGCTATTATTATTTTTGTTTTTTGAATCAGAAATTTTTGTTGTTTTTGAAATATGAAAAAAAAAACAAAGAAAAATTTTTGCAAGGGAAACCATAAGAAAAATTGTCAAAAATCACAAAAAGGACGATATTTCGGAAACTATAAGGAGGATTTGAATGTCCTTTGGCCAGATTGTTGTGCTCGCCGTTCTGCTTCTTTTGATATAGGACTTGCCAGGATATGTAAGGACACGGCCGAGAAAAAACGAAAAAATGATATATAAAAATATCCATATATCTCAGAATCCTGAAGGATATTCGTCCTTCCAAGATTGGTTTTGGAATTGTCCTGCCATGGAGTACATTTAGTGTAAAGGACATCACATTAGTCATGGAAATGGCTGAGATACAGACGATTTTGTGATTTTTGACTACTTTTTAAAGGGTAGGACCCGCAAAAATTTTAAAATTTTTTAAATTTGATCTATTTAAAATGAAAACAACTATTATTTATAAAAAAAACTTGAAAATAAAATAATTTTAAAATAAAAAATTAAATTAAAATTAAAAAAAAAAAATAAAAAAATAATGAATTAAAAATTTTTGTTTTTTTTATTACACTACACTTGAAAATAAAATAATTTTAAAATAAAAAATAAAAAAAAAAAAAAAAAATAAAAAAATGAATTAAAAATTTTTGTTTTTATTACACTACATTTATTATTCGAAAACAACTACAACCACTGCATCAATTTGTGCTGCCAGCCTCCATAACTACAGAAATAATTTAGAATATAACGATAAAGAAATTTTAACACTAGTCCTCTTCTTCCACCTGCAGCCAGAGTTGAACCGCGGACCTCACGCACCTAAATCTAAGTCTCTACACACTAAGCCATAACACGCTTTGATTCTATGTGCATTAAATTCAATACATTTAAAAAGATAACATTTTCTTTTTTTTTTAATAAAATATATAGTGATCCTTAATAAAAAACAAAAAACACAATTTATTATTTTTTTATTTTATTAATTATTTAAAACCCTTAATAAATATTTTATAATAACTAAAATAAATAAGAAATTTTGATTTTTTTTAAATTCGAAAATGTAGGGACAATTTCATTGCGGATCTCACTCACTTCAGTCCCGATTGCTATGCTGCACTGCACTATAGCCTCCAGGGGCGACCTAAAACGTTAAAGTTAGTAGCATTTATTTATTTTATTAATTAATAAAAATAAAAAAAAACAATCACCTGCTTTTTTTAACTGGTTAGATCCAGCCCGGATTTGAACTCCTGAACCGATGCACCGCATGCACATCTTTATCCACTGAACCACCGAACTGCATTTATTAAAATGTTTCGTTAATTGCTTCAGGATATAGCTGACAACTGATTTATGTGACGAATTGCGAAAGTACACAAAATGAACATTTCGAATGTCCTTTGAACTGTTGATAAGGTAAGTTCATAATTTGCGTTAAGTTTCGATTTGTAAATTAACTCAACTGGTACACTTTAGGTTTATGCCATTGCAGTCCCGTTGTTCAAACACTCAGTATATGTCTTTGGCGTCGATGGTGGACTAAGGAGTTCTCCTGCGCATCTCTGGCTAGAAGAGACGGAAAATAGTTGTTATTATTAAATGCATAGATATCACAGTTAACCCCTCAAGTCTTCAAAATAAATGCTACATTAAGAAAATATTAAATGTGTTTGGGGTCTGTGTTCTTTTGGAAATCCTTAGCTATCCTTAATACAAGTTGATTACCCTGCCACAATATTTGATGTTACGTCAGCTTCTAATGTAACATGTAGAAAGTATATACTAAGCTCTCTCCTTCCAAGTTTTTCAGTCTCAGCTTCAGTCTCAGCTTCAGTCTCAGTCTCAGTCTCAGTCCCAGTTTCGGCTTCAGTTTCAATTTCAATTTGATAATTCCTGAAATAATAGGCATAATTTTCGAGATACTAATTTCAAAATGTTGCACATATATAAAATATCTTTCTGAATGCTGCCATTTTCATTTGGGGCAAGTCGTAAAAATTAAGGAAATTATTTAATTAGGAAAAATTTTCACGTTCCGCCCAATTAGGCGTAAGGCATTCACAACTTGTCCCACAGATTTTCAACCTTTTGCCAGGGAAACTGGGGAAAACTGGACACCGCTTGGGCGGCTGACGATGTCAACATCTGTGCGTCTGTTGGTGTTGGTATTGGTGTTGGTGTTGGTGTTGAGGGTGGGTGGGTGTGAGGACGTCGCTGCACTGTTGGGAGATGCTTACGAGAATTTGTGCTGAAGGCGGGTGGCGGGGGGTGGTGGTGGGGTATGTCGATGGGCTGTCAACGCCTGGCAGGAAGTGTTGTGTTAATATTTGCGACACGTCATTAAATGCGCCTTAATTGTGAAAATTTTCAGAAGCGAAAAGTTAAATGCCAGAAGCACGAAAATTTACGACACATTATCAAATCAAGTGTGGAAAAACTTTCGGGGAAAATCGGCGAGAACACCCACACACACACACACACACAAGCTTAACAGCTGTGTAAAAGTTGAAAGCCTTTAAATGAAATGCCGGTCTGGGCTTTTCCATGAGAATTGAAAATAGAAAAGCATCCAAAATCCAAAATCAGAAAACTGAAATCTGAAATTGAAAACTCGCATCTATAAAAATTGTTCCCGTATCAATTTATTTTAACGTCTCCGCCATTTGATACTTACTTCTTTTCTTATCCGTTCGTGTATTCTACTTGCCTTTCTCTTACTTTCGTTCTCTTTGTGTTTACTTTACGCACGGCAATAAAACGGAATTTAAAATGATAGAAATCGCATTGAAAAGTCGAAGATAAGCTCCAAAAGGGTTACTCGGCTAGCGCGTGGCTGGGCTGTGAAAAGTGGGCGGGGCATTTCAAGAATTTTCCAGCCATTTACATTTAATAGAAGTGCATGAAAAGATAAGCGTGAGTGTGCGAATGATTGTGCGAGTGAGTGTGTGTGAGTGTGTGTGAGAGTGTGTGTGGGGTGTGCGCGAGTGTGTGTGGGGTGGGGTGTGCGAATGTGTGAGATTTATAACAAATCAATAAAATGACAATAGGTGCAAAGCTTATCGACAGATCAAGGTGGGTCAAGGGGATGTCTATGTATGTATGCATGTATGTGTGTATGTGTAGATGTGCAGATGTGTTAATGTGTGCATGTGTAGATGTGGCCATGAACGTCGTTCCATTGTGAAAACACATTTACTATTTAATATCATGTGCTGGTCTCCGGCAGGAGCGCACGTGGAAGGGGTGTCTGGTGGAAAACTCGACTCGTCTCGGCCCAAACGAAAGTTTGTCGATAAACAATTTTTCGCACGGAAGTGCAATTTAAAGTGAATGCTACGGATCCGTGTCCTGAAAATGCGGAAATTATACAGAGAAAGTTTCTAATACATTTGTTACCGCCAATCAATCGCTTTGTCGTAGGTGTTCCCAATGTCCGAAGGGTTGGTAATTGCTCGAAGATAGATGAACATATGACTAGATGGGTAAAGGGATAGATGAATAGATGAATACATGGATAGGTGGATAGGTGGATAGGTGGATAGGTGGATAGGTGGAGAGGTGGATAGGTGGATAGATGGATAGGTGGATAGGTGGATAGGTTGATAGGTGGATAGGTGGATAGGTGGATAGGTGGATAGGTGGATAGGCGGATAGGTGGATAGGTGGATAGGTGGAGAGGTGGATAGGTGGATAGGTGGATAGGTGGATAGGTGGATAGGTGGATAGGTGGATAGGTGGATAGGTGGATAGGTGGATAGATGGATAGGTGGATAGGTGGATAGGTGGATAGATGGATAGGTGGATAGGTGGATAGATGGATAGGTGGATAGGTGGATAGGTGAATAGGTGGATAGGTGGATAAATGCATAGGTGGTTAGGTGGTTAGGTGGATAGGTGGATAGGTGGATAGGTGGATAGGTGGATAGGTGGATAGGTGGATAGGTGGATAGGTGGATAGGTGGTAGGTGGATAGATGGATAGGTGGATAGGTGGATAGGTGGATAGATGGATAGGTTGATAGGTGGATAGGTGGATAGGTGGATAGGTAGATAGGTGGATAGGTGGAGAGGTGGATAGGTGGATAGGTGGATAGGTGGATAGGTGGATATGTAGATAGGTGGATAGGTGGACAAGTGGATAGGTGGATAGGTGGATAGGTGGATAGGTGGACAAGTGGATAGGTGGATAGGTGGAAGGAATTTGTTAAATCAAAATATTTACATTCGACTTCTATCCTTTGAGTTGAAGTATCCATTAAATAAATATCTTATATTTGTAGTAATAGATATATAATTAAATTAATAAAACAAAGCAATCCAAAACCCTCCTTAGCCTTACCCTTATTATGGCTTTGGTAGGCGTGAATTATCTGGCAGCCCCTTCAGACCAACTTTTGCCGCTGTGCTGAAACAACTTGGCAGGGCTAGCCACTCACGCTTACACACAAACGCACTTATACACATCGACATCGACACGCATACTTGCACACCCGGACACACACACAAACACCTCTTGCAGGTGTCTTTAATTGACAGCACAAACTATTTATTGGCACGTCACGTGATCTATAAACAGAATATTGTACCGTCTACTGTGTTCCTTCTCCCTCCACCCACCGTCACATTACCTTCGCCACCACCACCAGCACCACCTGAAGCTACAAGCTCCACCCTGCTTGAACACATACAGACTTGATTTACTCGTAAGCTGCTTTTGACTTTGAGACATGCGGAGGGTTCCACCTTGTGCCACCTCATAGCCACCTTGTGCCACCTTGTAGCCACCTTGTAGCCACCTTATGGGCTACGTGTCGTATCGTCCTGGTATATCGATTAACAAACAACTTTTTTCCAGCAGCAGCAGATGTGTGTGTGTGTGTGTGTGTGTGTGTGTGTCTGTGTATATGGATTGAAGCTGTTCTAGCCATTTCCGTGACAGTAATCAATTTATTTTTGGCAGTGCGCCGATTGCGTTTCCGTTCCAACGGAAGAGCTGGAAAGCCAGCGCCCGGATCAAGTTTTGGCCAAGAGGAACGTTCCGTTTGGTTTTGGCGCAACGATTTCCGTTAAAATGTCGATAAATCATGTCCTGGCAACAAATAAGTAGTGAAACTGCCAGTCGAGCAACAACTAAATGGATATGGGAATATACCTATCAGGCAGGGGTATGGGCATTGGCTTGGCTATTGTTGCGAGCCAAAGGACAGATCCTTTCAGGATGTTGGCGTGATAGATAAGTTGACAGAAGGGTTATCGCTGTATCGCTGTCTGTGGACACCGGCTTAATCAATCTCCTTGCTGGCAATTAATTAATTTTGGACCGAAAGTCGTTGACACGTGACCATCGGGAAGTTTCTTTAGCGGCATAGAAGATGAAGATGAAGATGAAGATGAAGGAGATGTCCCTTTAAAAATATCTTTGCCCGATTTTGGGTCACCAAAAGGCAATAACGTTAAATTTTAGTATCGGGTCAAGTACTGCAATTGATGTTTCGTTTATGATTTATCGCTTACCATCATCCTGGCCAGTCATCGTATCAGTTCCCCAATCCTCCAGTCCTCCAGTCCTCCAATCCTCCAATCCACCCAAGCACACGGCCAGCTAATGGCCAGCATATTGTACACAGCATCCATGCAAAAGCCCAAGGGCGGAGTAGCCGGAGTACCCGGAACACCCGGAACACCCGGAATACCGTCGGGTGGTTAGATGGCTTCTGCGCAACGTTGTCGTCATGCTGTCATAATCATCACAAGACAACATTCATCCATCGCCCCGTTTTGCAACGCCCACATGTGCCGTCCGGAGGCCGGAGTCTCCTCCTCCAAATCCTCCAACTTCTCCCTCATCTCTTTCTCCTTCTCCGCCCAGACATCTCCATCTGCGTGGAAATTCCCCAGCTCCTGCTTCAATCCTGATGTAATAACCATGTTTTCAGCTTGTAATGTGGCAGGGCAACAACAGAAACAACAACAGCAACAACAACAACAATAATTTGGCCAGACCTCAGCTATTACATTGCGGGGGTTAAAGTCAAGTCGCAAGGCAACAGCAAAGCAAGAGGGTCGCCCGGGGTCGAGGGTGTCCCGGGCGATACTTGGGAATGTTGTGAATTGTTTTTGATGTTAAATGTGTGATAATTTAATGACTGTCGACGCCTGACGTCGCATCGCAGGACTCTCGCATCCTTGTCCTAAATTGAGCAATGGGCAACAAGCCAAAGGAGCGCAATCCTCACTTGAGCAGATCGTTTAATTTAGTGGAATAATAAAAATGCTTTTCGGGCTGTAAAATCTGTGGCTGGCGATGATTTGTGCACTTTTCCTTTTCGATGTAACAGATTGTCTTTTAATGGCTCCCCGGCTCCCCGCCAATCCTTGGCCATTAGTAGCATCAGCTCTAAGTTCTAACTTAATTCGAGGGTTGTTACATCCTTTCCATTTCCGATGATGATTAGTCATTGGACTGTGGGAAATTTCATCTCTTTCATTTGCCAATAACTATGTAAATTAGTTGAAGCCACAAACAATTTAATTTTTTTTTTAGTTTTTTTTTTTTTTTTTTTTTTGATTTTTAGTATTAAAAAATTTCCAGCTATTCACGTAAGTTTCGTATTCCTGAAATTCAACTAGAACTCGTTTTTAGTAGATTATAGAAGAGAAATTTGAATACTTGACTGGCGGCAGTCACATTTTCTACTTCGATGAAAACTTGAATACAGCAATTTTCATTAATAAAATGAGCGTAACTTAAAAAAAAATAATAAAAAAAATTGTTTAAATATTAATCTTCAGCTCGTGCAATAAAGAGTCTTAAAACAAGTTCGTTACTTAAGAAATACAAAAATAAAATAAGGGAAAAACTTGTACTAAAAGCGATGCGCAAAAACATTAAAATCATTTAGATTTAAAAATCAAATTAATTCATTTAACTAATAAATAATTTATTTATATATATTTATATATTAATAAATTTATTTATATATTTATTTATATATTAAAAATGATAGCTACATAGAAAAAGAAAAAATTGAGTCTAGAAAAGGCTGCCAGATTTCTTAGCCATTGTTTACGTATGGACCAAATAGACCAAATTAAAGTTCACTTGTGTTTGAGCGGAATTAGGAACTAGTTCATTAGTGATTCAAAGAGTTCAATTTATTTTCAATGATTTTTATGTTTTTTAGTTTTCCAACTGAGTTTCTTACAAGCAATACTTTACTTTATGTAAGACAAGATTACAAACTAGTCGAGGTTTTTACTTTGAATATTTTATTCATTTTATTCTAAAACCATTCATTTGACTCAAACTAGAATTCAAATTAGAAGTAAGAATTTTAATATTTAATAAGTGATTCAATTTGTATTCAATTTACGTTCAAATCAATTGCTTAAGCGTGGAAAATTATATAAATTACTACTTACCATATACTCCTTACATATCCATGTACACTTCATATACATATATATACATACATATATATGTATGTATGTGTGTACATTATTTACATCATCTTCTTATTAAGCATCAGATCTTTTCTTCTTTACTCTCATCTCTTCTCCGCTCAGGTGAAATTTCGGGCAAACTAATAAAAATTTATGCAAATCCAAGCGTTGGCAGTTTTGGGCTTAGTGTTTAAATTTATCATGTGTGTGTGCGTTTGTGTGTGTGTGAGTGTGTGTGGAAAAAAACGGAATTTCAAATGTTTGCCAGTGTGTGGCCAGCACTAAAGAGCAAGCTCTGACGCGCACAGCAACACTCATACCCGCGCAAACACATATATTCGCAAATACTCACACAAACACACACTCACACACACACACACACACATACACACGTGTGATGACAAAGTGTGCGCAGACAGCCACAAACAATGAAAAATGTTTTCAGCCGTCGGCTTTGCGGAACGGATGCTAATAATTTAATTTGCGAAAAAGGAAAATCGCAGCAGCGGCAGTCGTCGAGAAGAGCATAAAAAAAGAGAGAGCTGCAAATAAAAATGAAAATGAAAAAGAATATGAAAATCTTGGGGTAATGGCAAATTTTCTGCGTGTGCGACACGTGACTGCGATTTATGAGTTAAAACATGCGTCACAATTAAATTGAAAATATTTTAAACTTATTTATTGCATATTTGAAACTTATTTATTGCAATCAAATGTAAGCTACTTCATTATCATCTCAATTATTACAATCATCATCATCATAATAATGATCATCGTTGATCATCATGAAATGTTAACTAACAGAAGTGCAGAGCATTAAACTGCTCCCGATCATTGTTGACCATGTTGTTGTATTTGTAGATCGTTGAGTGAACGCTGGAGCCTGGGCCGGAGTCATTCACCTGGAGCCTGGAGGAGCGCAGGAAGCTGTCGGCTGGGCTGCTGGACACGGCATACTTGCTGGCCATGATATCCGAGCTACGCATCGGACTCAGATGCTTCGCTGGGATGGCCTTGCTGGTTGTGCGCGAGTGTAGGACCATATTGAGGACTTGATTATCGTTTGAACAGTTCAATTGAAGGCAGATTGAAGTGAGCAAAAAATGAGCTCAAGGCACGTTGGTCAGTAGCGTGAGGACGGAGAATTCCAGACGGTTACCGCAGTTGCTGGTACGAGATCCTCCTTTCTTGGAGGACAGGTGCTTCGAAAGACTGTAAGGGTGGAACATATTTTTAGAACATCTTCTTAAACAATCAATCAATCAAAATCAAAATCAAAATCAAAATCAATATCATTTTCTAATGACTTTCCCGATTTTTAGTGCGTACCTTAAATTATTTAATAACTTTGCTTTGGTGTCCGGTGTCTTCATTGACACATATGCTTAATGACGGTTGTTGACGAAGTTTGTATTGATGCTTTGGGGGATCGTTGTGATCGCGATCGCTGCTGCTTGGATTGTGTGCTGAAAGCCATGGCTAACACAGGCTTTTATACCCATTGACGATCTCTGATCTAGTGGTTGGAATCTTGCTCATCATGCGCTCGAAGCGTGTTAGCCATATGGATTGTTACCGTTGAGTTGATGATTGTCTCTGCTGGCCGCTGGCCGCTGGCCGCTAAACCAGTTACGGACAGACAAACAGATGCAAATTTTAGCTTTTTATTATGAAAAAAATATATATTCAAAATTGATTCAACGAAAGGCTAACCCGTGTCTACTTCTGAGTCTTATGTTATGCGTCAATGATAATGAGGCAGATATTAGGAACACTCGCGGACAACGTCATCATCCAAGGAATTTTAAAAACAATCGAGGGAGTTCCCTCAGCAGAAGTAGACCGAAAGTGAAGAAAGTTAACATTGACTTAACAGTTACAGTTCACATTAACAGCATAACAGGTTTACGGTAACGGCAAGTAAAAATGTAATGTTTACAATTTTTTTATCAATTTTGGAATTTGTTGAACAAATTTTTTTTTTTTTTTTTGAATAAAATAATTTGTGTTTGGATTTAATATTGATTTCGATTTCGATTTTGATTTTGTTTTTGTGTCTGGACGCATTTGCATAATGCGGATAAATGTTTATAATATTTTTAATTTTTTTTTCAATTTTCAATTATAACAGTTTACCTGACATATGCAGCCCGAAGCCAGGACCGACATCAGCTAAGAGAGTCAAGTGCAAACATTGACATTTAAATGACAAAAACCCAGACGTCCAAAGTTCACTTTTATGCATCGGAAATCAACGTTGAGTCCGCTGCTCGTCGACTCGACTTGTTGCCAATCGGATTTATACAATGTATATAGCATATAGCATAATAAATAATACTAAGCAAATCCATACTAATTACTTTAAGCACTTTATTCTACAAGGCATAAATAATAAATAATTATATTGAACTCTTTCTCATCATATAACTAAAAACTCAGGCAACACACATCCAGTTAATATATATATATATATTTATATATATATATATATATATATTTATACATATTTATATATAAATAAATAATTTCAACTTAATTTCAACTATTATTTTAAATAATACTTAACTAAAGAAAAGTCAGATATCTACAAAATTAAGGATAAAAAAATAATTTTTTTTTGAAATTCTGAAATTCTGAAATTTTTAAAATTATATATTATATGTATTATATGTATAGAACATATAAGTAAAAAATACAAAAATATAATATATAAGAAAACAATCAAAACAATTAAATTTTTAACTTCGAGGGAATTTTCCCAATTGAGTATAAATTTACCGATCATATGAAATGCTTTTTTTTTTGAAGTTTTTTTTAAAAGATAATTTTTAAAAATGCGAGTTTTGTATGGAAAGATATTTTTTTAAAACTGAAAATAATTTGGTTGATAGAGAATATAAATTTTAGAATAAACTTAAAAAAATTAATATTTGCTTTGCTTTTAAAATAAATATTTATATTTTTAAATAATTCTTAAAGATGAACTAAAAGTGATTTTTTAAATTAAATATTTTAGATAAATTAAATTCTAATATATATATATATATATATATATACGTATTCAGTTTTTCGTAGGGACCATCATTTTGTAGCTGCTCAATATTTTATTATTTTATATTTATTTTTATACCCCAGAAGGTTCCTTAGCTAGACAATGGGAAGGCGATTTTATTGGGCTGAGGAATGGTTCCTTTGCTTCTTATAACAGAGATCGGATCGAGGTGTCATATATATGAGTGTATACACTATAAAAGAGATAAAGAAACAGGCTTTTAGCTGATATCTTGCCAAAATTGGCTGATGCAATGCACTGGGGAATTTTCATCAGGCTTGGCGGCTTATGCATAATATATCGATATATGAGCACGTACAGTTGGGGCCGTACTCACATTATTCGATATACATATTCATATAAGACGAGCCGAGACATATTCATATAATGACACTTAACGTTCGTTGTAATGGCCAAAGGAAAAGCGATGCTCATTCCAGATCCCAGAAGGTGACTCCTATTGCTGCCGGTAGCAGAGCCTCATGTAGTTTATCGAGCTTCGTACGTGCGACTTTGCTTTGTTGGTTTAAATTGTCGTCACCCGGCGGCGGCTCATCTAAATCTGTTTGTTTGTTTTATTGTGTAAGTGTGTATGTGTGTGTGCGTATGTGTGCGTGTGTGTGCTTGTCTGTCTTTATTTTATTTTATGTATTTTTGCTCTTTTTTTGCTTTTGCAACTGAGGGGAACCAGTTAGTAAGTTACTCTAATTTGCATTGCCGTCAACGACGACGACGACGACGACGACGACGACGACGACGTCGGAGCTGAACGAGTTTTTTGTCTGCGTCTGAGACGATTGTCTGGGGTCTGGGGTCTGGGCTCTGGGGTCTGGGGCCTGGGGTCTGGGGCCTGGGGTCTGTGATCTGGGGTCTGTGGTCTGGGTGTGGGTCTCAGACATGAACGAAGACTCCGTTGCCATAGCCGTAACAAGCGAGTGGAGAGAGAGAGAGAGAGAGATGAGGGTGGGGAGGGGGGATTTTCTGTTGCTCATACGGCTTGCGACATGCGATATGCAGCTGCTTGGAAATACTTAGAATTGTGACGCAGCTCCACTGACACGTCGATCTCTCGGTGTTGTAGTCGGAGTCGGTGTTGGACTCAGTATTGCATTTATCGTATTTAAACCAGTTGCAGGCATCGTTAGAGGCTCAGTAGAAAGTTCATGCTCGAGCTGATCGAATATCTCGAAGAGTCCAGTCATTAGACGCACCCGAGGCTCACTCTATATACAAATTCATACTTTCTTTTTCAATGAGCAGCTTGCAACATTTTTGTGTCAATGCCAAGAAGTAGAAAGCATAAAACATTCAAAAACTTTGGGTAAGTTTGGTCACGTCAAGGACTCAAAATGTTCGAATAAAAAGAGCGCATCTAATTGATGTTCAATTATTCAGTTTGGTGAATAGTCTGTCGTCCAGCAAAGGATCACGCACAGGAAACTCGGGCAACAACAAGGAACTTAAAGTGCTTACTCTCCTGCAAACAGTGCCGTGAACTCAAAACTCTGAAAGTCCAAGTCCAAATATCCTTTGCGCGTACAGATATTCGATCAGAAAGACTTTAGAAACTCGATAAATTGTTGTTCAACTCAAAGCTAACCCAAATACCAAAAAAAAACACACGTAATCGCAATGGTCTATACGGAACGTACCGAGAAGTGCTTGGCCAATGGCAAGGACAATGCCGAATCCAACAAGTCCTGCCCCACGTCCTCAGTTTCGTCGTCCATGAAAACAAAATCCAGCTCAAGCTTACCCAGCTCCAGCTCCGACAAGTGGAAATACAATAATATGGTCAAGGATAATCGGGATAAATTTAACAGTCTGCACTTTTACTAAATTTGAATCTGGATCCATCGATTCTCAATAAGAAGTTGGAAGTTGGAAGAGGGAAAGAGAAATCTTGGTTAAATTATTCCCTCAACGTGATCGATACCTTGGACGACATTTTGTCCAGGTCTCCATGGGCTTTAATCGTTTACCGCTATTAATTCTTAATTCAATTATGTGATAGAATTGCTCATATTCAAAATCTTTTTACAAAATAAAATTAACAAATTGCGCAAGGATAACTAAAATCTATGTCCCAATATAAAAGCTAAGCTAATCGAAATGTTAACGTCTTTCCAATCATTTTATTCAGAGGTTGCGGTCATACATGTATGACATGTATGCGTTATAACTACTACTACTTAATAGCTACTTAAATTAGTGCAAATCATCTTAACCCATTAGCCATGATGTTGTTCAAGGACTTGTCATTCCATTCATTTGTGTAAATCCCATCATTCCACTAGTTTCATCATTTCATCATTTCATCATTTCATCTATCATCCGTGGCTTCCATACAATATGATTTATAATTTCCTTTTTCTCTTCTTCTTCTCTTTTATTTACAATTTATCTTCGAGTATTCCCCTTGCCCCTTCCATCTTGATTGATTCATATCTAACTAAGCCTTTTATTTTGAATAATTGTTTAAATATTTATTCTCTCATTTCGTCACTCTCTCTCTCTCTTTTAATATTATACATATTTTCTCTGCTATCCTTTTTAACTCATCTTTAAATCATCTTCTTTTTTTTTTAAATTTTTCTAAATCTTCTAAATATATATAAGTCCTTTTTTTTATATTTTTTTTTAATCGTTTTAAATATTCATTCTCTCTTTAAACTCACCCATGATAACCCATACTATAACCCATAACCCATAACCCCCCACCCACACAGTACCAAAGTACTGACTGACCTTGGTGATTGAGCCATAGGCAAAATTTGAAGGACTCAAATATACAAATTGTTAATAGAAGACATTTGCATGAGACGTGGCTATTACCGTGATTAGCTAACGTTATGCATGACCTTACGACGATCTGGTCCCTTTCCAGGATAAAGTGCACTTTATACACATTAGCAACGCTTATTTGACAGTCTCCGGCCAAAGGACTTGACGCAACGCACTGCAATATTGATGATGTCTGGCCGTCCGTAAAATCATCCCCAAAGGTGGAATCACACCCTCAAATGGATCATCACCCTCTCTAAATGTCCATAGCGGCATGTCACGGTGGCGCGTGTGCGAGTCGAAGTTCAAGTGTATCTCTTGCCACAGAGCGACGTTCCCGCGATTTCTCAGGATGTGTGTGTACGACTGTGGTTAAGGCTGGGACGTGTCCGGTGGCAGTTTTTGTAGCAGAGAATTGTCCAAGGCATTTGGGCATCGGATGGATTGGAAGTGCGAATTTTTATAATTTTTCAATTGCATTGTTTGCCGTTGGGCAGATAAAAACAGTTAAGAGGGATGCATGGGAGTGAGCTGCGGTCGTCCTTTTGACACACGACTACACAAAAGACGAAGCACGAAGCACGTGCCGCTTTTGGCTATTAGCAAACGATTTCCTTGACAGCGCTAATAGAATTTTCTAACTTCTTTTTTCAATCAAAAGTTTTCTTTTCCTTTCCTTTTTTTTTTAAAGGTCAAAATGTTTGCTCTTACATCTCCAGGACATTGGAAGGAAGCCTGTCACGTGTCCTGCTTCTAGCTTATTTTATACTGTTATTTTTTCCTGTATAAACATTTCGTATATATATATATAATATATATATATATATATAGAGACAGATTCTCAGTTGATTTTTGTAGCCCTGTAATTACTTTGTTTCCAAGCGCCGGGCGGTCGCAACTTAATCCTGTCGAGCCAGGATAATATTTGGGTTGTCGGTTCTGGCATCTTCAACACTTTGCAATTAAAAACGCACAGCAGGTGTGCCGGAGACCTTTGAACTTTAGTGTTATAAAATGTTGAATATGTCACTTGCAAGGATTCCACAAGAATGTCGCTTGACGAAGGCCTCTCTCTCTCTCCCTCTCTCTCTTTTACTCTGATTCGTGGTCCTGTACAGAAGCGAAAAGCAATTATCACGTCATTATCACAAAGAATCCAACAAATATTATTACTTATTCCGCTTCCATTTGTTCTCTATTACTTCTCCTCCTCCCTTCGTCCATTATCCTTTACCAAAGCACAAGCCCGGCAGCTACTCGAATCCGTTCAACTTCTTCAAAATACTCAATTTTGTAGTTGGCAACTTAGTATCCATTATCTTGCAACTGACTTCCGTTGACATTTAGACAGACAACCCTTATATTGGTGAGATGGCTTGTGTGTGTGTGTGCGTGTGTGTGTGTGTGTCCCTGCTCTATCCTAGCGATAACATCTTCCGACAACATGTCACATGCCACGTGGTGGAAAATGATTATGAATAATTTCCGTAACTGCTGTCGAAGGCGTCGCAAAAACGCAGCTTGAAATGATAAAGTGACATGACCATGCCCACCTTCACCTCCCTCTCCCTCTCCCTCTCCCTGTCCCTCTTCGTCATACATTTCATGCTATACCCACAAACCTCGGAACCCTACGTTCAGACGACCGCGAGACTGAAGTGTGGGGCGTACCGTCAGATACAACTTCCGCCATCCGACAGATGTTTCGCTGTGCGGGAATGCAAAAGTTGTTCCGCCTCCGCCTACTCTTCTACACTCGTCCTTTTGGTCCTTTGGATGTGTTCCTGGTTTCGGATTTACCTTTGACTTGGATGTTGCGTTCACTTGCAAAACAATTGCCTGTAAATTCTCTAACACGCTTTTCCTTTCCCCTCCTCATATTTTCGCATCCCTTTCCTCTTCCTCTTCCTCTTCCTCTTCCTCTTTCTGTTTCAATTTCTGATTCTGTTTCTGTTTTTGTTTCTCTTTCTCTTACTCGTTTTCCCTTTCTCTCTCTCTGTTCGTTCGCTGTGTTGGTCTCCACCAGCAGCTTGTAAATTGTATTTGAAAATGGATAAAGGTACTCGAACCTCGGTTGACAGTTGCCAAAGGTGTTTGTTTATGTTGTTGTTGTACTTCTTCTTGTTATTGTGGTTGTTGTTGTTGTTGTTGTTGTTGTTGTTGTTGCTGTTATTTTTGTGGTGCCAATGGCACATTGCAGACGTATTACAAGCTGTTACAGTATCCAACAGACATATAATATAAAATTGATCTGCGCCCTCCACCAACCCCACCAGAACCCCACCAGAGCCACCAAAGCCTCCAATACGCTTTTTAAGTCAAATTTCAATGCATTTTCAATGTTTTTAAATCCGGAAATGATTTTTATGTAGGCTTTAGAATTTAAAGGACGGCATAAGCCAATCCTGTTGATTAGATTTTTTTTATGATATATGAGTTATGGGCTTTTATCTCACAGAAGATAATTTGGCAAACAGAAACGAGCTCCGCCTATAATATTTTCATTGAATGAAAAAGGATATAGGGAAATATGTATATTTATAAAATGTATAGGAAAAAAAAAAATTAAAAATTATAAATGAACAGTTTAAACAACTTTTATATTAATTAGTATTTAATTGTTATTTATTTTGCATAATTTAATTAATTCTGTACTAATCGAAAGTCCTTTTACATATGATGTAAAAGGGGATGCAATAAAATAAAAAATAAAAACCATACAAATTCCTTATAAGCTATATTATTTTCGATGAGATTGCTATGTTTTTAAATAATTTTTAATATTTATATTCAGAAATCATAGGATGTGTGGAGGGATCTTTTACAAGCACATTTCTATGCACACTTTAATTGAAGCCAGAATTAAATGTATTTAATTAAAATTCATTAAATTAATTAAAAAATGAATATTATTAAATATTACATCTCATCATTTCATATTATGTTATACTATATATAACAGAGGGTTATAATGTTTTTGTTTTTATGAACTAAGAAAATGCAATATAATTTGTAAAATATGCCACACTTGAGGGCACACAAAGAGAACCAACTACATGAAAATCTCAATTCAATTGAGAATCAAGAATCGAGAGCTGACAATTAAAAAATTGTAAATAATGTATTTTGAATTTAAAATTTAAAATTTAATATTTAAAATTTAAAATTTTTAATTTTAAATTGTGTGCTCTGTTAGCTGCGCGCTGCGCGCTGTGAGCTGTGAGCTGTGAGCTGTGAGCTGTGACGGGGTTGGCAATGAGGCAACCAACCACCGTTAAACATCGATCAAAGGACCAACAAATACAACAAATAATTATAATAATAATTTTCAGCCGCCATTTCTTTTCAAGATGATCGACAGCTGTCACGAATGACAATTGAATTGGCATCGGGCAATAAAGACTGCCCCTCGCTCACGCCGTCCACAGCACCGCATCCACTAAGCAAATATGCACAGATTCTGTTTATGTCCCTGCCCAGGACTCTTTTCAAATTTACGTATATAAAATGTACAATAAAACACGAGTTGGGATTGCAGCGACCGCAGTAATCATATTTTTGGATCTCAATAAATTTAAATGAAAACAAAGTAAAGGAATAACGGAATAACGGAATTCCGAAACCGATACCGATATCGATACCGATACTGAAACGAGATTTGAAACAATGGCCATATAGCTCTTTTCAGTAGGACTCAATACGGTGAGTAGTACTACATTTGAAATGTGAAGGACACTTGAGTAAAACGCAAAAGCGTAATTGAGATTTTGTGGGCTGTACAGTGGTTTCTTGTGAAGGGCGGTTGGTAGGGGGATTCTTGAGAGAAAAGAGTGATACAAAGACAGGTGAGAGAGAGAGAGAGAGAGAGAGATGAGGAAGAAATGTTATCTACAATTGAGTCGGCGAGGTATATGAATCTGCAAGCTATAACGATGTGTGGATGGAAGGTAAAAAAAATTAACTCTTAGATGCAAAATATAAAAAAATTAATTATATGGAAGCTTTAAATATACATATATGTATATATATATGTATTTTTATCACTATAATAAAAAATAATAATATGATAGGGAATAAAATATGTTTGATTTATAGAAAAATATAAAGAGAATATACAAATTAAATATAGAAAAATCCATAAGTTCCATAAGTTTCGGGGCCCTTGACCTAAGGTCTAATGATAAATGTGCAATGTCAATATCAATTTATATAAAATATCGTAAAGGGTATTCCATGAAATGAATATGAATAAATATGAAATTTTTTTAATATAAAAAATTGAATTTTCATTTACACGAACTTTTTGAATAAAGCCATAAAAATTATTAAAGTGTATTGTAAAAGTCTTCTAAGTCCGAACATCATATCATAATATTTTAGGCAAATATAAGTAAATACCGTTAATGCAAATATGTTTCATGTTCTAATCACGTATAAGCCACCAATGACATGTGCCTAAAGTATGAAGCTTTCCATATACTGAGTGTTTCTTGGGTGGTTCAGTATTCAGTGAATGGGTGAATGAGACGATTTTAAATACGCACTCACATATATACATAAATGCATACGTATATATGTATATATGTATATATGTATATTGGTGTGTTTGTGGCATATGCAACGTAATACAATCATTTTTAGCAATTAAGTGTGTGTATTATCCCAGTAACACGGCAAAAAGGGCCTTGAAAACACATCAAAACAGACGCTGGATGACCCCCTACTCTTATCCTGCCCTATGTGAGTGCCTGGTGCGTTTCATATAGGTTCCTCCACCGGAAATACATTGAATATAAGTGTGTATTGTGTATGTGTGTGTGTGTGTGTGTGTGTGTGCGTGTACGTGCGAATGTGTCTGTTTATTTTTGTATGCTTTTATGTGAAAATTGTGCATTTACGTTCACAGTGCCGACACAAATTGACGCATTGTTGGCTTGATCTCAACCTCTGCCCCAGCCAGTTCAACTTTCAACTTTAACTGCGGTCGCAGTCGCGGTCGCAGTCGCAGTCGCAGCCGTAGTCCCAGTCACAATTCAAAAACAAAGAACTCGCAATATATTCACAGTAAGGCGCATTACTGTCCAGGAGCAAAAAGGATTTAATGTTGTTGCAAACGAATTTTTACTATTTTTTGTGTAATTAGTAAATCATCTTAAAAGCAAGAGGATAACTTAATTAAGATATACATATGTATGTATGTATGTGTATACACATTTTATCAAAATCCAGTCACTTTGATTATTAAGGGCATGACAAAATCACATTCACAATCATGGCCACATTCACAATCACATTCACAATCACATTCACAATCACAGTCACAGTCATAGTCATAGTCATAGTCATAGTCATAGTCACAGTCACAGTCACAGTCATAGTCACAGTCACAGTCACAGTCACAGTCACAGTCACAGTCACAGTCACAGTCACAGTCACAGTCACAGTCACAGTCACATTCACAGTCACAGTCACAGTCACAGCCACAGTCACAGTCACAGTCACAGTCACATTCACAATCACAGCCACAGTCACAGTCACATTCACAGTCACAGTCACAGTCACATTCACAATCGCATTCACATTCACAGTCACAGTCACAGTCACATTCACAATCGCATTCACAGTCACATTCGCAGTCACAGTCACAGTCACATTCACAATCGCATTCACATTCACAGTCACAGTCACAGTCACAGGCACATGGGTTCAAACGCGCACACATCATGGAAGCCACATTAACAACTCGAAGTATGCTTTTACTTAAGCCTCCGCTGTGCAGTTGCCAATGCAGTCTATATATCCACGAAGAAAACGTTGAAATTGAATTGTATAAAAATAATATAAATAAGAATGAAAGGAATAACCAAAGGAAATTGTGATAATTGAAGCAGGGCTTTCATTATCAGACAGAGTAATAATAAGAAAAAGAATAAATTATGCCCGCCCACCCACACACACACACACACACATGCAGGGGACGGGGTTGAGACTGTTTGGCAAGGTGTCTGATTGACTTTAACCTGACGAAGCCCAGCACGATCCATACTAGTTGATACTCAAGCATCTCATCGTGTGTGCACTCACGCGGGTCGTGAGTCCACCATTGCATGGCCTCCCTGCTTGCAAAGATAGATTAAAAAGATTATAACGCGACTGCACATCGAGCATGGATAACGGCTTAAGTGTTGGGACCCATAAGAATGAATTTTGTTTAAACCCCACAAACTAAGAAGATGAAGAACCCTTTTGCTACGGGCAGCAAATTGGCAAGGTTCCCAATAGGCGCGACCCCAAGCACTGCCCAAGTAGCCAGGGTTGAGGTAGAGGTGACGTCAAACAACACGGCTTTTGCTGATCTCGGTTGGCAAATTCGTTACTTGGTGGACAAGATGATGGGCAGAAATAGGCGGTCCATTAATAAAGAAATGAGGGACGATGTCGAGCAGTCCAGGGTTTTGTATAAGCTGGTGGCCATACAGATGCATGACTACACTGCAAAGCAAGTAGGTGGGTTACAGGAAGTATCTGCATAGGTTCAAGCTTGAGAATGTCCCCGATTGCCCAACCTGTTCGAGCAGCGTTGAAGATCCGGAGTATGTATTATATCATTGTACCAGATATGAAGATAAACGATACGGTGTACCAGAAGTAGAGGGACTAATCACATTCATGATGGAGAACAAGGTAAAGTGGGTGTGCATCAACCAGCTCATAACAAGCATCCAGAGCGATCTGAGAAGATGCGAAAACGAGCGGCGTGTGGCGGTGAATGCCTAATTAAGGCTACCGTTCTCCGCGAAGTAAAACTTTGCGGTAATCTCGCAGGGAATGTGGTGAGTAGTGTGGGGGGTGAGTTTAGTACGTAGGCGCTCGAGATGTTTTCTCGCGAATCGTGCATGTTGTTAGCACGGGCTAGCGCATCTTTAGAAGATTATCATCCCAACTGGCGCTCCAGGAAAAACAAAAAAAAAAAAAAAAAAAACACACACACACATACATGCACCCAGGAGGGAGTAACGCTAATTACCTTAGAGATAATCACGTAACAAATCCCTCCTCTTTTTGTAGCAGGAAAAGCAAAGTAAATTTTTGTTGTTTCTTTTTTATTTATTAACAGACGACGTAGCAAAGCCCTGAAGCATTAAAACTTATGGGGAAATCCCTGCCCTGGAGTCTGAAGAGAGGAGCGAATGTATGTAACTGTTACGCACACGTTCCGGCAATATCATAAATTATTTTGAAATTTCATTTGGACAAATTAATCGGTTTGCCGATTCATCGCAAGTACATACTATGTACATATCTTTTTGTTATGATTTGAATTCTTTCCCTCGCCACCTTCTTGTTTAACATGTACAAAAGTTCCGTTAGTTTGCGGTAATTAAATGTAACGAATTTGATGAATTTTATTGTCATGTTGTTTGAGCCTTGCGTTATACGTTTCATTACAATATTTTTTAATAAATCGATTAGTTAATCTTTTGTCTTAATTAACATTTGTTATGCAAACATCATTCTTATCGCTGTGCGTGTTTTGTCATTTCGTCATTTCGTCATTTCTTTGATTGGTGGTTTCATCTTTTCATCATTTCGCATTGCGTCTTAGCTTCGTATTGCTTATTGCTTATTGCTTATCCCTTGCTCGCTTACTAACTGGGAGCCCCTTCACCGACAGCATGTGGTCGCATTTGTGCGCTTTTGTTTATAAAATAATATTTGCGGCACATAATTGCATAAATTTTTAAAGTGAACACTTTGAGCGTAGCACCTGCCCGCCAATGGCATTGCCCTGTGTAACTATGGTCCAAGTCACAGCTTAAGACCCATGCCCAGAATTTCTCCAATGTTTTCCGTTCTGGTTTGGTTAAGCTTGGTTTTAGCTCAAATACGTAGCAAATGAAATTAAACATGCCCGCAGTACATAGCGGGAATTGAATAATTTTCTATTGTGTCTCTATGCGTGTGTATATGTGTACATAAGTCACGTGCTTGAATCAAAAAACTTTCGAGAGGTATGAGATTTTCCAACCGAGTAAAACATCGCAAGGGTTAGGGTTTTGGTTACGTACTTGATTAAGGGTTGTACGTCGATTATCATTTAAATTTAAATTAAATATATATAAATATATATATGTATATATATGTATGTATGTATATATATATATATAACATGTGCCTTTCATACCTTTTTTTATACAGCCGTAATTCATTCATCTGACAATCCTAATTGTACTGACCACATAATTCTGGCCGTCGACCTTTAGAAATTCGGATTATGATATTAAAAAATCGTTGAATATGTTTCAACGAGTTCCACTAAAAAATCAAATGTGAAATAAGATTAGTAAAAATTAACACAAATAACAGTACGCAACTTAGAACTAATAATTCAAGCATAGCTTACAAATGAAAATATAAAAAATAAATAAAATATAATAAATAAATAAAATATAAATATAAATAAAAAATAAATAATATAATATTATTGAATTTGGATATTGTATTTTGGATTATTAAGGGGCTTATAAAAGCATTTTATGATTGGATTGTAAATTTATTTTTCTCACTTTGTCATAAAAGAAAACAAGTCTTAAATACATGATTAAGCGTAATTCGAAAATTTATTTTCTGAATAATTCAAAATGTACCTGTTCAACATTATCATAATTTAATTTATTATTACTTCTATCTGTCATCAAGGGTGCATCACTAAAACGTCTGTCATTGACTAAAAGGACGACATAACAGTGATTATTGTTTCACTTAAAGTGTAATTAAGTACAATACCAATAATCATTCAACTGCATATCCCGGCATACGTGATGCGAAAAATAAGTATCGCTTCATTTGGCAAGCGGTAAAGGTGTATGGACTGTCAAATTTTACTGTATGACATCTCAAAAAATAAAAAAGTTTCCTAAAGTTTTCCCTTAAACCAGTATCAAAAAATCTTTTCATGCCAGAAAAGTTTTTATAAAACACTTCCAAACGATCTCTTTCTTCAAGTGTACGGCTATAGTAACCAGTGAATTTATTCCAAACACAAACCCTACATTCCCTGGTAAGAGAAACGAATATTTAAATGAAAATAAGACATGTATTGCTTAAAAATTATAAAGCACTCACCAGATCCACCAGGAGGGTCCAATTGGAGTACTTCTATTCCTAATAAGCTTATCTACCCAATTGGGTCGATCGTTTGTCCATCCTTCTTCGTACTCTTTTCTCCACTGCCCATACCTAAATTTACTTATCCTGTTTTTCCATGAGCTCGATTTCAAAAGCGCAGCTATGGATGTCATCCTAGTGGCATTACTTTTTCCAACAGAAATATTACCAAGTTTATTGGCAATCACTTCTTGAAAAGATTCTGTAATGTTTTCATCTTTTGTTACGTTACGTAACTTTTTTGTAGACAATTCATAACCCTTAAATACACTGAAAATAAATTTTTCTTGGCCAACATCATAAGTTTGAGAACCATTTTGTGAGCTCAATCTGATATCACCATTATATCCTTGAAGTGGACACAGCTGCAATTAAAAAATCATATCTACAGAAATGTGTATATACATTGGTCTAGCACTTACACTTAAAAAAAAGCAGAACTCTACAATCGAATGTTGAAACATTTATATAAATTTAGACAATAATTTATTTAAGTAAAGAATTTTAATATTTTTTAATGAATAGCTGACTACAAATGATTGAATAGCTAAAAGAATGTTTTAACATTCTTCCCTTGATGCTTGAAAAACAACTACTAGATTGTTTTAATTTGATAAATTAGTAGAATTAATAAATATTAAGATACTTTACTTCGTGACCAAAGCCAACAGCATCCTAGCCGATATCTTGGTACCACGTATATCGGGCACTAGCCTTGCCAAAGCTACTGCCGTCTGTGCCGTCCTTCTGCTCGCGTACTGGGAATACTCTCTGAGCAACTGAGCCTGTGCTGTACCATAACACCTAAGTGTTTCAGGGTGCCGGTAGAATGTACTTGGATTTCGTTAACATGAATTCGCATGGTATTACCATCCCTCTGTTATTTAGGAGAACCAGCTTTGACTGCTGTACTGCCTTTTCCAGAACTACGATGTTGATCCGTTGCAGGAAAATTTGAATTGAAATGTTCGCTTTTTTTTTCGCCTCCTTTATTGTTTTTGCCACGATTGTCAGGGCGGCATCATTCACGAAGTAGTGCAGCTCTATGCCGACGCGTAAACCCAGTACGGATCCCTAAGGAGCACCAGAGGACACAATGTGGATTTCCAAAAAATTCCCCTTGTCCCACCACAGCAAACGGTCTTTAATTTAATGGCCTATTATGCATCTGAGATAGTTGTGGATACCATCTTGTACATGTCGCTGAAGATGCTAGGCCAAGAAGCCATGTTAAAGGTGTGCTTGACATCCAGTGTCACCATTTTACAATACTCCTTGAAACCACCCAGCCACCAGCCTCCTCTTCCGGAGCCCATCTTAGCTACTTAATAGACCGTTCGGACACCGATTTCTTCGAACACTATTCCAAAATACAATCGCAATACTCTTTCCATTGCTAACAAGTAACAATGAGGTCCTTCGGATTGACCAATGTAATGGTTTTGACTACAACACCAGCTATACCATCCATATTTTGTGCCTTACACGTCTCAATTCTGACGGCTTAGTTTTTGTCCAGACCATGGATTATCATTGATGGTCTGAAAAAGCTGTCGCATAAAAGATATGCGATTTGGCAAATTTGGAACCAAGACCGTTGACCGTTAATGCTTTGTTTGTGGAATCTAAGAGCATATTCGAGGGTACCACTGATCCAAAATTTCGTCCGCTTTCTGATCCATTGATTTCTGGTCTAGCAGTGTTTGACGTTAATTTGGAGCAGCTTAGGGTGTTCCTGCATTATTCCATAGAATGATGTTGCGAACTGACTGCAAAGCCCGCCTGTATGCTGCCCAAGCATGTCCTGCTTTTGCGTGGTTCCTGTTCTCCGCAACTGACTTTGTGTCTTCGTTCGTCACATCGCAAACAGCAACTAGTACGGTCTTCTTCCTTACAGAAGTCATCGTTCCGTGCCCGAAACCTAGACACCTCTAGCACTCTCTTGTAGGTCTGGTGTTAAAGCTATTTTGCACCGTGACCATCCAATTGTCACCGAGTCATCTTTCATCTTAACTATTTTCGGCAGATCGGTTGGACATATACTTATCTTCGGAACTACTTTCCATTATATCCAAGTCTTTCTTGTATGCTGTTAGGTGTTTATAATGTTTATAATGTAGCTTAAATGCGTACGAGTTTACACCCGACTTTGAATCGGTCTGACCTTTTGCCATTTTCTCTGGTCGGACATTTCTTTGGCCACTTTCGTATATGATAATGTAGTTGCTGCGGGTGTTATCGTTTTCTCTTGGCTTATCTGTTTTGCTTTTGGCTAAGCTGGAACCAGTATTGATTTTTTAAAATAGTTGGAAGTAAGAATTCTAAAATACAAGGATTGTCAGACAGGCCAGACCGCCGATTTATAGAAAATCTATGCTCACTCATCTTCATCTTCCCTCATTATAAACATCATAGTATGCTCCGGATTATGATATAAAAAATCGTTTAATATGTTTCAACGACTTCCATCAAGAAATCAAATGTGAAATTTGATTAGTGAACTTGTCAATAAATTTACCCAAAGAACAATAGGCAACTAAGACACCTATTTAAATTGAAATTAACAATTTAAACATAGTTTACTAATGAAAATATAACAGAGAAGCCCATTAAATTTGGACTTTGTATATTGGATTATTAAGGGGCTTAAAGAAGCATTTTATGATTGGATTGTAAATTTATTTTTCTCACTTTGTCATAAAAGAAAACAAGTCTTAAATACATGATTAAGCGAATTTCGAATATTTATTTTCTGAATAATTGAAAATGTACCTGTTCAACATTATCATAATTTAATTTATTATTACTTCTATCTGTCATCAAGGGTGCATCACTAAAACGTCTGTCATTGACTAAAAGGACGACATAACAGTGATTATTGTTTCACTTAAAGTGTAATTAAGTACAATACTAACAATCAAACTTTAACTATATAGTTCGGATATCCCGGAAATACCGATGCCATAGATAAGTGACGATGTAATTGGCAAATTTGAAAACCCCAAAATTCTTCAAATTCTGGTCTATGACATTTACAAAAATGTCTAGTTGCTTTCAGTGTTTTCTTCATTTCAGAGTTCTGGTGCTTTATAATTCGGATATCCCGGAAATAACGATGCCAAAGCCATGTGTCGATGTATTTGACAATTCTGATATTCCCAAAAAAGTTGAGATTCTGGTTTATGACATTTAAAAAAATGTCTAGTTCCTTTTAGAGTTTTCCTCATATTATCGTCAAACCCTCTTTGCCCCTCTCTTCTGTAAAATCTTACTGCTTTTTGATCTAAAGCTTCTACATCCGCTCCGTAATAAGCCTTAGGTCTTAAAAAATTACATCGTATACAGTCCCTGGTAAGAGAAGCGAATATTTAAAAATAACAATGAACATATTGCTTAAATATTGTAGAGCACTAACCATCCTGTTGGGTCTTTGGGGTCATATTTTGTCCCGTCGTGTACAAAAGATGCCCAATTGGGTCTATCGTTTTTCCATCCTTTATGGAAGAATGAATTCCATATACGTTGCCCATACCTAAATTTACTCCTTTCCTTTTTCCATGTACGTGACTTCATTAGCGCAGTTAAGGATGCCCTCAGAGTAATGTAATTTTTTGGAATAGAAAAATTACCAAAGCTACCAGAGCGATCAAGTTTAATGGTAATCACTTTTTGAGGAGGTTCCGTAATGTTTTCATATTTTGTTACATTACTTGTTAGTATTTTTTTAGTAGACATTTCATAACCCTTAAATACACTGAAAATAAATTTTGCTTGGCCAGCATCATAAGTTTGAGAATCATTTTGTGAGCTCAATCTGATGTCACCATTATATCCTTGAAGTGAACCCAGCTGCAATTAAAAAATCATATCTACAGAAATGTGTATATACATTGGTCTAGCACTTACACTTAAAAAAAAGCAGAACTCTACAATCGAATGTTGAAACATTTATAAAAATTTAAACAATAATTTATTTAAGTAAAAAATTTGTATATTCTTATGTGAATAGGTCACTACAACTGATTAATTAACTGAAATAATATTTCAATATCCTTCACTTGATGCTTGAAAAACAACTACTAGATTATTTTGAATTGAATAATAAGTAAAATTAATAAATATTATAAGGGTTTACTAAGACAGTTCATAGTTAAACTATGTCCTTTGGAAGGCGAACAGATTGTATATTGTTTAAATAGATACTCGTTTATCCAAGAGTTTCGCATTTTAGGGCGTACCTTGTATAGCTCAGTACTATTATTATAAATGATATAGGTAATATTTTTGGAATATTTTTTTTTTTTTGAAAAAAACACAAACTTCCAATAGATACAATTTTTTGGCTTATACTATATACATCTTGCACAAAACATTTACAAACTAATACACTTACCAGCGAGTAAGCACGCAGGCGCCCCTATGGAATCCACCACAGAGCACCAACTAGTAAGGCCAAGTTCGTCACACTCTTTGCCACTGCGGTTGCTGAGATCAACGACTGGGTAGTCGCTTGCTCACCACACACTACCGCCGGTTCTGGTTTTCCGATACCCTGCATTGTAATTTGTACTCTTCTTGTGTCGAATGACACTAAAATTATTAACCAGGTGGTTAACGATGAGATTTTTGGAAGTTGCTTTTTATAGATCGCACTGTACTTTGTCAAGTTAAAGTCAATCGGTAAGTTCGCTGTAGGCGCTGTCTTTTTTTTTTTTTTTTTAGGTTAGGCCCGGGCGTTGCATATGAGGGACTCCCGTTAGGTATTATTTCACAGCAAAGAGCATTGATACAATGCTCTTTTTTTCGCAGGGATGAGAGCTCTTAAGGCTCTTTTCACGTCTTCGGAGATCCTTCTGGGTTCTCCAGCGGTGGGACTTAATGTGTTAATTGCCTGTACTTGGGGTAATCTTGCCGTGTGCTCGGGATCCTCTTCTCGTCTGATGTAGAATGGGCCTAAGCTTGGAATTTAACTACCATTTTCAAAGAGGAACTGGGTCATCTCAAGGACTCACTAATGTTTTAAGTTGTGGGATCAGTGTGTGAGTCCATATTCCTTTGCTCGGTGTGTCCCTTCTAGCTTGCTATTTGGCTTCCTTTTTTCCGTCCCGATAGAGCGCTCCTCTAGTGTGGTATGGTTGTTACAGCCTTGATTTTTTTGAGAATCGTAGGTCTTCTTCATCTTCATAGCAAGAAGGTCAATGGATATCATGCTGGCCAAAATAAAAGCTGATTTGTCAGCTTCGCCTCCTAGCAAATTGTGGTCCGGCTATATTTGGTTGCATCCTATATAACGCCGTCTGCAGTTTTCATGCCTTGCTGCTAACAAATACTATGTTCTGGTAGAAGGTAGGCCCATTGTCCTACATAATCAGCAACCAATATTGTCAATTTAATTTCCAGGCCCACGCTGGTCAGCCACTGTAGGACGGTCGCAACCGTTATATTTGCCTTTTGCTCTGCTCCCTTGACTCTTTTCGCCACGATCGTCAGGGACACATCATCCGCGAAGCAGTGTTACTGTTTACCGGCGGGTCTATCAATATCTTATAAACCATTATACATGATGTCGCACAGTAGTGGACCCAGTACAGATCCCTGAGGAACACCTGAGGTTGCATCATAGCTGGCTAGGGAATCCTGTGTCGTACTAAGGCACACGGTTTGTAAAGTAGTTACCTACGATGCACCTGAGGTAGAGGGAAATATTCATCTTGACATGGCGCTGAGGATGTTGGGTGTAATAAAGGCATTCCTGACTTCTAGCGCCACCATCGAGCATCGAGCATGGGTTTGGTGAATGGCTCTATCCTGTTGTAGAGGATGAATTTCAACAATTTTTTTTTAGCGATGTCCAGCAGACACAGCGAGAGCACAGCACATGAAGAGGACAAGCCATTGTTTCTTTCACCGCTCAGGGAAGACTCTTTCAGCAACACATTGCCGAAAAGTAAACCTGAGGACTTCCGGATCAAGGATTTAACTACTACGTCAGGTATACCAAGGATTCCTGGCGCTTTGCTTGGGTCAACTGTGGTAGCTGCCTGGATAACTTCCTCTGCGATAATGCCGTGGAAATCAGACCCAGGAGCCACGTGGAATAACTGCTATAGAGTGCTTCGCTTAAGGAAAAGCTCTGCAGATATCCTTTGCATGCAAACGGCATGTGTGTGTGTGTGTGTATATATGCGTGTTTGTGCGTGCGTGTGTAAGTATTTCGCACACCCGCGTGGTCATTATCATGCAAGCTCATAAAATTGGAAAACTCAAGAAAACTTTGGCTCAAAGTTGTGGCTGTATTTGTTTGTAGGCATACGTCTTTTAAAAGCTTATTAAGAGCACCTGTGATTGCCTTCGTGAGCCAACGCTCCAAAAAATAACACGCTACACACTGGACATTAGTTGTGCTGCTTATCCTTCATCATTCATAAATATGCAAATCGGGTGCGCACAGTATGTAATAAATTGTTAATGCCTGACTTGAGACTCCCTTGTAACCAGCATTTCGGTTATCGTGGGTGTGATTTTTAGAAAATTTCAAAGGAAGTTACAGGATGGTGAGAGTAAAAGAAAGAGAAATAAAAAGTAAGAGAGAGAGAGTGAGAGATAGAGAGAGATAGAGAGAGAGATAGAGAGAGATAGAGAGAGAGAGAGAGAAAGCTAGAGAGGAAGGAGTGAGAGCGGAAGGAGAGAGTTGCGTACGAATAGAGGTCGAAAGGAGAGTGGTGGGGTGAATAGATGAAGGGCGGAGAGGAGGATATCAGGTCAGGTACACATTACCTCCAAAACAAATTAAATTGTTTCGAATTGCAGTCGAAATAAACAGGGAACTCTTACGTATCAACGGGAATAAAAGGAACACTAAGGCAAGAAGATTAAGGCAGAAATTAAATATGAATTATAATATAAAACTCCACACGTTTTTGATTCTTGGTGTGCCAGGCATTGAAGCAGCTTAGACTATTGCACATATTTACGCACAGTATATTATCTACAAAAGCCACGCATACATATACATACACACATACTGTTTCTTTATAAGAGCCACACTCGCGCATGCATACCGTTCGTCTTTATCTATTTATGAACAAACATATGCCTAAGGATCTTATTTGCTTAACTATCAGAACGTTTTTCGATGTACACACACCACTGCATCATATGTAGAGATATTTTTATGTTCGTGTGTGTGTGTGTGTGTCATAATGCGGAAAGTCACAGGCGGCACACGAAGTCTAAATTGCTGTCCAAACTAGGGTTGCGTTTCGGCCACTGTTCAATAAAGGCAATACCTACGCACAAAATTAGTTTTCCTTGCTTTCTATTTATGTGTCTGTAAAAGGACTTCCTTTTCACTTCTAAGATTGACTGGAAACCGTAAAATTAGAGCTCTTATTTTCTTGCGTGAAGAAAATACGTAGTCTGTTCGTATGATTGCGTCCTGTACATTTCACATTTCACATTTCACATCGCAACTCAATATTCATAAATATATAAAGATAAAGAACTATATATTTTTAAATTTATTTTCCATTAAAAATTGCTTTAAAAACTCAGAAAGTTGTTTCGATAAATTATTTTCATTGAATTGGCTTATAGTTAAAAGGATAAGGATAAGGATACATGTGTTCTCGAATATGTATACACATATAATATAATATTTATATATTTTATATAAATACATACATTTATTTTTTGAACTAATAGTTGCTACATAACTTAATATTTATTATTATTATTATTATTATTATTATTATTATTATTATTATTATTATTACTATTATTATTATTATTATTATTATTATTATTATTGTATTTTGTTTCTTGACAATTGAAAAACGATAGTAAATTTGAACTTTTAAGTTTTAAGTTGTTAATTATATTAAGTGAGGTCTTAAATAGATTCCACAAGCCGTTGAATTGTGTAATATATTTACACAATTATCCTTTGTCTTAAAATTTGTAATTAGCCTATGAAAGATTTGCAAGCTCGTCGGTTCAAAAGAGCAACAAGAAGCAAAAAAAAATGACATTTTTGTATTTTTTTCAGCATTTCATTTGAACGAGTTCCACGAACCATGGCTAATAAGTAGCAAGTTGCCAATTTTATGAATAATTCAAAAAAGGAGCGATTTATCCCAACAAAAGGTATACCGAATTAAGGACAGCAGCCAATTAAATTTGCCACCGAATGTGGCAACTAAAATGATTGCAAATCCGAACGTTCTCTCTGATGGTAAATACAATTAAATTATAAAAAAAATTAATATTTTTTTTAATACATACTATTTAATTTTTAACTTACAAGAAATGAATTGCATAGTTTAAATTATATTTGGTTGATAATAAAGTACGGGTATTAAATATGTTCATAGCAAAAATAATACTCTAGAATTTGAGGCAGCTTTTACAGGGTATTCGAGCGTGTACTTTTAACTGTTCATTTTGATTATTGTTGCCACTGCTGCTGTTGAATTGCAGCTTAACATGGAAAAATGGCAGTTTACGCTTGTTTCACATTTTGTGGCAACACTGGCTTCCACTTTTTTTTCCACCTGCATTCACATGTAACCATAAGAAACCACCTACCAACCCTCTTTGTCAACTTAGCCATCTAGTACCTCACTCGAGTATGTCTTTACATCTCTTTACGCTTGGATATAGCTTAAAGTACCCAACTGTGTGGGTTGCGCTGGTGAAGGCCACAATATTATGGACACGAAGGGTATTGGGTATAGAGTATAGGGTATAGGGTATAGGGTTTAGAGATCAACTTTTTATTTACGTTGTATCCCTCATCCCTCATCCCTCATCACTATCCCTGCACCGATCTGTATATGTGTGTATATCTGTCTTCACAATTGCATCAGCATCTCAATCTGTTGCCTGTGGCTGTGGATGTTGTTGAAGATTGTCTGAAAAGTGAACTCTACTCATGGAAAGCTCCAAATCGCCAAAAAGTCACGTAGTCAGCAAATAAACAGACAAGGGCCAATAACCATATAGGAACCATATAGACAACGCTAATGAGTACAGAGATTTATGTAAATGAAACACTCAAGCATACAAAAGCACTAAACGGAGGAATATGGAAAGGAAAATGGTGAAGAAGGCGGAGAAAAAAACGGAGGAGAAGACGGACAAGAAGACGGAGATAGAAGACAGTAGAGATAGAGATAGAGATAGAGATAGAGATAGAGATAGAGATAGAGATAGAGATAGAGATAGAGATAGAGATAGAGATAGAGATAGAGATAGAGATAGAGATAGAGATAGAGATAGAGATAGAGATAGAGATAGAGATAGAGATAGAGATAGAGATAGAGATAGAGATAGAGATAGAGATAGAGATAGAGATAGAGATAGAGATAGAGATAGAGATAGAGATAGAGATAGAGATAGAGATAGAGATAGAGATAGAGATAGAGATAGAGATAGAGATAGAGATAGAGATAGAGATAGAGATAGAGATAGAGATAGAGATAGAGATAGAGATAGAGATAGAGATAGAGATAGAGATAGAGATAGAGATAGAGATAGAGGATAGAGATAGAGATAGACAGAGATAGAGATAGAGATAGAGATAGAGATAGAGATAGAGATAGAGATAGAGATAGAGATAGAGATAGAGATAGAGATAGAGATAGAGATAGAGATAGAGATAGAGATAGAGATAGAGATAGAGATAGAGATAGAGATAGAGATAGAGATAGAGATAGAGATAGAGATAGAGATAGAGATAGAGATAGAGATAGAGATAGAGATAGAGATAGAGATAGAGATAGAGATAGAGATAGAGATAGAGATAGAGATAGAGATAGAGATAGAGATAGAGATAGAGATAGAGATAGAGATAGAGATAGAGATAGAGATAGAGATAGAGATAGAGATAGAGATAGAGATAGAGATAGAGATAGAGATAGAGATAGAGATAGAGATAGAGATAGAGATAGAGATAGAGATAGAGATAGAGATAGAGATAGAGATAGAGATAGAGAGATAGAGATAGAGATAGAGATAGAGATAGAGATAGAGATAGAGATAGAGATAGAGATAGAGATAGAGATAGAGATAGAGATAGAGATAGAGATAGAGATAGAGATAGAGATAGAGATAGAGATGGAGATAGAGATAGAGATAGAGATAGAGATAGAGATAGAGATAGAGATAGAGATAGAGATAGAGATAGAGATAGAGATAGAGATAGAGATAGAGATAGAGATAGAGATAGAGATAGAGATAGAGATAGAGATAGAGATAGAGATAGAGATAGAGATAGAGATAGAGATAGAGATAGAGATAGAGATAGAGATAGAGATAAAGATAGAGACGCGGATGTAGAAAGAGAAAGAAAATTTATTTTATTTGAAATGAATACCTAGACTAGATTTTTTCACTTTGTTGGGAGTCCACTGTACTCGAGTGTAGTCCAGTGAGCAATTAAAGTGTCAGAAATTGGGGACATGCAATATTTCATGACGCAATACCCAAGATTATGAATATAAATGCAAATAAAGCAAAGTCCCCTGTAACACGAGGTGAATGGAGCACATACACCTGTCTGCTCACTGGTCATTAGAATGGTAACATAGAGCGGTAACAGAGGGTGATGGAAAAGGTAGAGAATGGACTGAG